>CM040238.1:311870108-312244633 GCA_022545495.1 Chrysanthemum lavandulifolium
CGGTATGTAAAACCGCATCAAGTTTTTGGCGCCGGGAGTTATATTAGGATTGATATTAAGTCTTTATTTCGTTTTAAACTTTTCTCACGATCATATTTCAAGTTTTCAGTACCATGGAAGTTGTTAACATCGATGACCTCACTCTTGAGGAATACTTGGCGTTGACAAGAGCGGAACAAGGGTGGGTCTCGTAAGACCGGCAATTGGAGCGGATGTTTGTTTCAAATTAAAACCAATTTATGAGGAGCTTCGTGCTAACCCTTTTTCGTGAAATAGGGACGAAGATGCATATGAGCACGCTTGAAAATGTCCTATACATCGCTAGCCTTTTCAACATTCCGTGTCTCATGATGTTGTTATGCTTAGGTTATTCCCAATGACTCTTACTAGAGCAAACGTAAGATGGGTCGAAGGTTGCCCACGGAGCGCTTAATACTGGGCGCTACTAAAGAAACACTTTATTCAAAGATATTGCCCGCCATCAAGATTTCTTACCGACTTTTGAGATCCATAATTTCAAACAAAAGACGACGAAACTCAGATCAAGCTTGGGGATGATACAACGATCTTCTTTATAAGTGTCCTACCAATGATCCGAATAACCAAAGAAGGTCAATATTTTCTACAAAGGAATAAACGTAACTACAAGGCGTATGTTGACTATCAGGACCTATCCCAAACATGACTCCTACCGCTGCAATTGAAGCCATTCAAAAAATGGCGGACCTCTCTAAAAAATGGCACGACGGTGGAAGCAAAAGAAACAAAGGCGGAAGTTTTGACGGAATTGCAGCAATAGCTAGTAAAATTGAAAATCTTAGTCGAGATATGCTGAAAGTCAGAGAAACCGTTCATGCCATCCAAGTAGGTTGTAAAATCTGTGGAGGAGGACATCTTACGAAAAAGTGTCCTCATGTGGACAAAGAGGATATTGAAGAAGCTAAGTATGGAGAAAATCGACCATTTTATGGTGATAATCGAAATAGCAATGGTTATCGTGCAAATTACAACCGTGGGCCTTTTGGAGAAAGAAAGCCCAGTCTTGATAAAACAATTAATAAGTTTCTGGAAAATTCAGCCCAAAGACAAAAGGAGCAAGATGAGTGGTTAAAGGGTTTCCAGGAAAACACAAATAAAAATCTTTCCAGGCATGAAGAAACCCTAACAAATCTTGGAACAATGATTGAAAAACTCAGTGCTGAGATTGATGAAATTGAACTTAATGAAGCCAAGCGCAAGGAGGAATGCAATGTTGTTTTCGCCAATGATTCTTAAGAGGTGATTGAGGAATGTATATCCTCAATCGACAAATTGGAGGAGACGAATACCGACCAATAGGAAGAGTTACGCCGTAACTACTTCCCTGAGTTCCGGCGTAACCATGTTCCGGAAGGCATATCCAGGTTAGGATCAAGTTTATTCTCGGTTAAGGATATTAGTGCAAGCGGGTTAATCATTCCATGTTCTGCTGGTAATATTGATATTTGGGGGTAGTAGATTTTGGGTCTTGTATAAACATCATGCCTCTATCCATATTCTTAAAACTGAAGATAATCCACCTTTGGGAAACAGATATCGTGATTCATTAAGCAACTGAAACTAAAATTACCCCTTTAGGTATTACAGGAGGCATATGTGTTAAGGTCGATAAATTTACTTCAGCCCCTGAATTTGTGGTAGTCGATAAAGTGAAAGACAAAAAGGAGCATTTGATTCTTGGTAAACCGTTCCTTGACACATTAGCACGTTACGGTGGAATCAATGGAGATATAGTGGAGTTTAAATTGGATAAAACCTTGAGCCTTGAGCCAGACAAAATTGTTACAAAGGAACCACCAAGGATAGATTAGATGACTCTGATAGGTTTCCACCTACATCTTTTAGCCATTTGCAGGAATCCGAATCTAGGGACGATGAAGATGATGAGGAAGAGATCCCGGTTTCCACCTTCATCTGTTTCTTTACGCTTTCGTCCATTTTTTTACGTTTTCGTCCGTTTATTTACGTTTTTTCTCGTTTTTTTATGTTTTCGTCCATTTTTTATGTTTTCATCCGTTTTTTTACGTTTTAGTCCGTTTTTTAGGTTTTCTTCTGTTTTTTACGTTTTCGTCCGTTTTTTTACGTTTTTGCCTTTTTTTTACTAATTCTTCCATTTTTTTTACATTTTCATCTATCTTTTTACGTTTTCCGTCAGTTTTGTTTTACGTTTTCATCTGTATTTTTTAACTTTTTTATCTGTTTTCATACGCTTTTATTCGTTTTCGTCGATTATTCCGCGTTTTCATCCATTTTTCTTATGTTTTTATAGATTTCATAAAAAACATGCAAAAACGTAAAAAAACATACGAAAACAGAAAAACAGACGAAAAACGTAAAAAGATAGACGAAAATGAAAAAAAAATGGACGAAATACTAAAAAACAGGCAAAAACGTAAAAAACGGACGAAAACGTAAAAACAAGAAAACGAAAATGGACTAAAACGAAAAAATAGATGAAACGAAAAGCGCATTTAAAACTTAAAATGGGAAAACGTAATAAAAGTATCTAAAACGTAAAAAATAGACGAAACGTAAAAAGCAGATGAAACGTAAAAATAGGCGAAAACGGACGAAACATTAAAAACGAAAAACAATAAAACGAAAACGGATGAAAACGTAAATAAACGCGCAAAAACGTAAAAAGACGGACGAAAACGTAAAAAACAGAAGAAAACGTAAAAAAAAGAGACAAAACGGAAGAAAACGTAAAAAAACGGACGAAAACGTAAAAAAAAGGACGAAAACGTTAAAAAACGGACAATACGGACGAAAACTTTAAAAAGAACTAACGGTGCAAATACCGTTAACCTAGAGGACTAACTGTGTAAATATTTTATATGTCGTTAGGAGATAACGGAGAAATATATTGCACCGTTAGTCCTTATTTTAACTGAGGGATGTATATAGGTTAACTTTTACTAACGGAGTGATGCATCTGTTGAAACTTTTGCGAAAGGGATGTATGGTGCGAAACAGGGTAAACCACAGGGATGTATTTTAGAGTTTACTCAAAATTTTATGAGTTCAAGTCTCAACCGAGGCATGCGTCAATTATTATCTGACTTAATAATGTAAATAATCTAGTTTTTTCTTAAATTTCTTTCAAATAAAATTTTGAATTTCCGACGACATGTCATTGGTATTTACTGTAACAACAAAGTGACGCAACTAGCCAACGACCTAACCTTAGTTTCAACCTAACGAGTTCAAGAACACAATGTAAGAAAATGGTTCATAACTAATACGACTTTGGAACTCACTGTAATTGTTTTGGTGAATATATTACTAACCACAACAAACATTACAAACCAACACCGCAAGCTAAAGACTTTGGATAATTCCCAAAGCCAATCAGACAAGCACGGAACTAATAAACAAGGTACATACATTCAAAGAATACAAACTGATATGATAGAGAACATCTCTATATGTCAACAAGAGTTCACCAAAATTCACCAAAACATTCTGCCTTAAGACAACATTTCCTACTAATCATCCTGCTACACATTTGCAAAAGTGCAGCAACAACCTCACACTATGCAGACATATAGGAAAAACTAGCAGGCATCATCTAAAGCAAATGTTACATACATCACCATTGATTAATCTAAATGATGACTGCATTTCCCATTACCACCGCACATTCCACAGAGTAACAACGTCTTTGACAGCTTTGAACTTCACTTTGAAGCTTGCCAATTTCAATCTCACATCTTACATATTCGTTTTGCACTCTATTTGTATGTGTAGTTCTACAATGTGGAAATGGTAGTACTTGTAGTTTGTTTTGGTTATTTACTAAATTAAAAAGTTTATGTGTATGCTTTTCTTTACATGTACCGGAAAGAGTTACCAAATGATCAAACAAATAAAATCAAAATCTTTTTTAAAAAGTTACGCGAGAGGGCATGTTTGTGGTTTCATATACTCAACAAGTGTTTAAACAATATAGAGAAATGATACATGGACCTAAACTTAGACCTAAAACCATTTGGCATCATCCTAATGGGTTGTAAAATAAGTGGGTCCCTGTCTATAGCCATCAAGATGATGACACTTGGTTTTAGGTGTAAGTTTAGGCCTAAGTTTAGGTCCATGTATCATTTCTCAACAATATAACGTAAATGTCAGGAATTTAATTGGAAAAAGTAAACATCACTCTCTTCACTTTTTCCATCGAGCGATACTTCTAAAATAAGTCACTAATAGACAAATCTATACGCCAACTTGACAAATTATATATTTTTTTTCTTTCTAAACCAAGACAATTTAATCAAAATCAAAAGATATTATATATTTTTTCTTTCTAAATTAAGTTTTTACTTTGTTTAAAGAAAAAAAATTTAAGAATTATTTTCCCCGACAACTTTGAGTAACAACAAGCAACCAACATTATACTAATTCTACAACGCAAACTCTCTATGAAACATACTGTATATAAGAAGTAAAAATTTAAAACTCCACCCGATGTGGTATTGCTACTTATGTTGACCAAATACATAAATACAAAATCACACTAATCAAATCAACATTATACTAATCCTACTTAGTGTTACGGCAGGGAATATTACGTTTGCGGAAGGTTCGGTTGTGAATGTGAGTAGCTTAGGTGGTGATCCGCCGGAGTATACGAGTGGAGTCCGGGAGGTGTGTTGGGAGGTGGAGGGGGTACGGCGGGAGAGGTGCGTGTTGTGCTGCGGATAGTACGAAGCTTCCGGAGGATGTGTAGGGTGGTGATGCGTACGGGTGGTCCGATTTGAGCGTGCCGTTTAGTTACGGGAATTAGACATACAATCATTGAGGTTTTAATATAAATAACTAGTTACTTGACCGTTTAAAGGTACCGGGTGTAATCAATGGTTGACATTAGATAGATAAAAAAAAATAATCAATGGTGTAAATCATTGAGGATTAACGATGTAACGCTTAGCTTGACTAGATACATATAATAACACAAATTAAAAAGGTTTGTGTTACAATGAAAAATAATAATTGACTATACACAATCATAGAAGTGATCAAGTTCGATGCATTTTTTTGTCATTATCTCTCTAAAATAAGTCACTAAAAGACAAAACTATACACCAACTTAACAAATTATTATCATTATTATTTTAAATTAAGACAAAAAACTTGAGAAGTTATATAAGTCACTAAGACAAAAAAAATTATTATTATTATTATTTTAAATTAAGACAAAAAACTTGAGAAGTTATATAAGTCACTAAGACAAAAAAAACTTGAGAAGTTATATAAATTATTAGCTTCTGCCACCACTCTTGTTATTTTTATTAAACAAGGTAGAGTAAGCACAAGCCAACAACAATACTCATCTCATGATGTCAAAATACATTCAAAGCGCTTTATATAAGCAAGTTAAGACTTGATACTCCAACCGATGTGGGATTGCAAAACAAAGTGTAGCTACACATTGCCAAAATATATGAAGACAAAATCACACTAATCAAATCAGCAAATAAATAAACACTATTCTTTCTTTCCTTCTTTCATATCTCATTCATTCATTCTGTCATTTAATCATTTCAAATTTTATAAAATTTTATAAAAATTAAATGACTCATAAACACATTCACTACTTCATAATAATCCTAATCACACCAATCACAAACCCTAATTTATTTTTTCTGTACTAACTAAAACTGATGATTTGCTATGCATTTGAGTATAAGAAATCCTCTACTGGATCAACATTCACAAGTGCTATTCATAGAACGAATATTCATAGCTTCTATATGGCAGGCATCTTTTTTTTATGAACTGGAGACGTGTTGTCCTTCTCGTTAGTTATTCTAGACGTACAGTCACTTTTTACGTTATAAGTGAAAAAAGGGTTAACTTATTACACGTATCTGAATACGCATTTTGCTAGAATGTTTATATCTCATATGCCAAACATAAAGTTCGAAATCCCCTTGGCTCTTTAAAACAGTTGGTTGGATAGATGAATGATTAGAACCTTAGGAGTTAGTGTTGGAACTTTTGATGAGCTTGACAAGTTCTGATAAATTGAAGCATAATGTACAAATGGTCTATGCGGTGACAGTAAGTACAATAGTAGTAGCTCGTGATACAAGTTGTTAGTGCAGAAACTACCAACAGAGTTTTGCTTCTGCCATCTCGAGTTTTCTTGCTATCATCAATAACATTGAGTTGTGCTCGTTCGCTGGCGACATACAACGCGGGTCTGCATTAATCTTGGGGCATTTACGTATTGAGGCTCACAGCGTATAGAGCACGTAAAATCCTTTAAGGACAGGGAACCTCTTCCCGTGCTAGACTCTTTGATGGTTTATTATTGTTCGTGTCGTTTTCGTAAAGATGATATGAAGCTGCTATACATTGTCAATAAAGGGCGAAAGGTTATGTTGGTGTTACTTGTGAACAAACAAGAATACGGTCACTTCCAGGTTTCATCGTCACTTGTGTGTTATTTTTTTCTTATTGTAGTCCATAAATTAAGCGTTACAGAACTTATCTCTTCTATTCTGTATCTACAACACAAGACGGTGCTGAGAAATACTTGTTGACAGTAATGAGTAGAGAGAAACACACAGTTCACACAGTGAAAATGATTCTCTTTATTACTTCAAAATGAAACGTTTTATACATCAGAAAAAACAGATGGGAGGAAGGAGAAAAAGAATAACAAAAAAGTTATAAAACAAACCCTACACTATTTCAATGTTCCAATATGAGTCCTTCAACTATTAACCAACCCTCTTTACACTCCCCTCAAGTTGAGAGGTGGAAGGACCGCAAGCTCCCAACTTGACATTAATTTAGAATGCCGATCTGCATGGAAGAACTTTAGTAAACACATCACCACCGGTCTTTAGTGGAAACATGAGAAGGTAGGACTTTCCCATTCTTGACTTGATCCTCACATAATGGCAATCCACTTCTATATGCTTTGTTCGCATGGAAGACCGGATTGGCGACTATATAAATGGCAACTTGATTATCACATTTCAAATCTACAGACCAAGATCTTTGAGCCCCAAATCTTTCAACAATGTCACCACCAAGTAACTTCACAACATGTTAGGGCCATAGCTCAGATTCACCAAATGATGATCTAGACACCACTTGTTGCTTCTTAGATTTCCATGAAATAGGTGATTGACCCAAGAAATACAATAGCCGCAGGTGGACCTTCTTGTCATAGGACAACTAGCCCAATCAACCGTCACAATAGGCAACAAATGAACAAATTAATCATTAGCTAATAATATACCTTGACCGGTGAATTCAACAAATATCTCATCAAATGTTTTATCGCTTGCATATGCATCGATGTAGGATTTTGCATAAACCGCTCAACAACCGCACAAAGATAGCAAATATCGTGTCTTGTTATTGTGAGATATATGAGTTTGCCTATGTATCTTCTCATATACGGATCGTGTAAAGAAGTTCCCATGTTTGCTTGCAACTTGATATGAGAATCCATAGGCAACTTGTATGGTCTTGCATTAGTCAAACCAATTTCTGAAGTAAATCAAGAGTGTATTTTTTGAGAGATGAAAATGCCTTGGTCACTTTGCACACCTCCATCCTAAGAAATAATTCATCCGACCCAAATCCTTCATGAAAATGAGTACTTAATTGTGTTTTAAGAGCTTGAATCGAGTGTTGCTAGAACCGTGATTAGAAGATCATCAACATAAACAAGGACCGCCAAAGGATTCAAAGATCTGCCTTGATGAATAATGAGTAATCACCTTAGATTGAGTATAGCCAAAGGACAACAATGTCAAGAGAGTTTGGCAAACCACCGCCTAGGTGCTTGTTTGAGGCCATACAAGGACTTCTTGAGTTTGCATACTAAACTTGAATCACAGAGAACATTTTGCACACTCTCCCCTTTCCAATATACCTTGAGGCATTTGCATATACACTTCTTCAAAGAGATCACCATGGAGAAAGGCATTAGACACATCCATTTGACAAATTTCCCAACCTTTCATGGTCACCACCGCAAGTAAAGCTCTAATAAATACCATTTTGCCACTGAGCAAAAGTTTCTTCATAGTCAACACCTTTTCTTTGCCTATTCCCATTCACTACAAGTCTAGCTTTCTTCTTGTCAAGTGTACCATCGCTTTGAGTTTGATTTTGTAGATCCAATGACAAGCAATAGCTTTCTTCCTTTAGGTAGAATACCACTTCCCATGTATCATTCTCCTCTAATGCTCTTAGCTCCAAATTTATTGCATTACACCAATCTTCGCTTAATCGCTTCTTTGAAGTAAGTAGGTCTTGTCGAGCCACCAAAGCACATAGAAAGCATGAAATTGAGACCAAGAGGAGTAATCGACACTGATTAGCCTTTGGTTGATGAATTGGTGTTACATAATCTTTAGCCACTTGGAGCACTTGACACTCTAGTGGATCTTCCGATTCCGTGCATCTTGAACACTAGTGGTTGGAATGAAAGATGGTGCAAGGCGAACAACATCGCAGATTCATGAACAACTTCGCAGAATCATGAACAACATCGCTAGATTCATGAACAACTTCAGCAGAATCATGAACAACTTCAAAGAAGAATAAAGGGCTCATGAACAGTTTGTGTTGTGGATACAAAATCTTCATACCACAATGGTGAAGAAATGGGTGCAGCACGGTGTTGAAGAACTTGCAACATACTTGTTTTAGAGTAGGAAATATATGTTCATAGAAGACAACATCTCTTGACACAAACCTTGTATGATTCAACAAATTGTAAGTTTGTACCCTTTGATGTTGTGGATAACCCGTAAATAAACAAGGTACACCTCGAATCAAATTTGTCAAGAACTCGAAGGATTACTAGCCATTGCTAAACAACCAAACACCCTTAGATGACTATACTCGTGTTTAGATTGCAACAAAACTTCATAAGGTGTCTTAAATTTCAACACAAAGAAGGGAAATCATTAATGAGATATGTTGCGTTGATAACACGTCACCCCAATAATGTATGTGCAAATGAGCATGCAATCTTAGGGCTCTAGCTATCTCCAATATGTTTCTATGTTTCCTTTCTACCCTCCCATTTTGTTGAGGTCTATCAACACATGAAGTTTGATGCTCTATTCCCAGTGAGTCCATAAAAGGCGATAGATCCTTTGAGAAATTCTAAGGCATTGTCCGATCTCACCACTTTTATATCTTTTTCAAACCGCTTTTCACAAAAGTAACAAATGACTTGAAAGTGACAAAGGCATCGACTTTCTCGACTAGTAAATATGTCCAAACAACTCTACTACAATCATCAACTATAGTGAGAAAATACTTATGATTCCTATGGTTGGAACTTTATAGGTCCCCAAATGTCTATATGAATGAGTGAAATGGAACTTTGGAATGAGATTTACTAGCGAATATGAAAGTTTTGTGAATTTTGCCATTGGACAAGTCAAACAAGAATTCTCATTAGAATGAGAGACACTTTCGTGAATGTAAGTAATATGTTTGAAAGTAGAATCGAAATGTGACCAAGTCTATGATGCCACAAACCGTAGAATTATTGAAAACACTAAAAGCATAGTTTGTTGGAACGAGCAGTTTGAGAAAAATGAAAATAGACTACAATCTTCAAGGGCGACACAACCATTGAAGAAAGTTGAGAATGAATTTGATCCGAGGAAGATTGAGTAGATGATAGAGGCCACTTGCTTTTACCCAAGCCCAACTCCTTCCGGTTTTCAAGTCCCGGATAACACGTAATTTCTCATAAAATGTAACAAAGCAATGAGAATCTTTGTTAGTTTAGAGACCGACAAAAGCTTGAATTTGAAGGAAGGAACTATAAGAACATTGTTCACTTTAAGTCCATTTTGTAAAGCAACATTGCCTACTTTGAAATGATCAAGTATGTCCATTTGGCAAATTAATAACCTGCTTACACTTAAGAGCCTCAACATTATTCAAATCGCTGCTATCGTGACATATGATCACTTGCCCTCAGATCAATTATCCATCCTTCTATAACCCCATTAACACAAGAAAAACAAGAGAGTGTACCTTCTCCAAAAGGATGTTCCAATGTATTAGTCTCATCAAGAGTCCGATTGAAATGAGGAATACTCTTCATGAGTTGTTAAACCGCTTTGAAGTAAAGACCACATGACCACCGGTTTCAACCAATGCACTGTTTTTTCACATTCCTCGAACCAAATTTTCCGAGGAGCTTTACCTTTCTCGGATCGCTATACTTGTAATGCCATGGGGTAACCAACTTTCTCCCAACACTTGTCCGTGGATGCCACTTGTAGCCACATATGTTACACTTTCTTTGACCTCACCTTTGCTATAAAGAGTCAGATTCAACAAATGATTGTCCTGATCCAAATACCCCTTTGAGACTCTTCTTGTTGAAGCAAAGCACAAGCGCCTCAACACTTGGCAAAGGAGAATTTAACAACAACTCGACTCCTTTGATGAGAAAATTTATCATCCAAACCATTCAAGAACCGAAACAATCTTTGCTCTTCTTTCCGAGTACTCAAACAGTTAGAAAACAAGCAATTTACGGGTGATATTGACTATTCTTGGCAATTCATTCATTGAATCCAATTCTTCCCAAACACACTTCATACTTGTATAGTACTCACTCACATATCTTCTCGATTGCATGGTCTCATAAGTCTCTCTGTTCAACTTGTACTTATGTGACCCATTGTCGAGAGCAAATCTTTTCTCAAGTTGAATCCAAATTGCATAAGCAAAGCCAATGAACATAATGGATTTTGCAATGGATTCGATACATCGAGTTCATTAACCAACTAATCGCCAGATTATTACATGTATCCCATCGTTCTTGTAAATTCACATCATCTTGTGATCTTGAACTGCTCCTCCGATGAAACCTAACTTTCTTTTGGTAGAAGAGCAATTTCAACCGATCGTCTCCAAGAACGATAGTTTTGTGCTCCTAACAATTTCTCATTCACCACAAGAGTACCTGGGCCATCGGAAGGATGCAAATACAATGGATTTTGAAACAAAATAGATTGATTGTTTTGGCTAGTAGCATCATTTGAAGAAGATGATGATGCCATTGTTAACACGCTATGGAAGCTTCAACAATCTTGAAAGAACTGTTACAACAACCAAATGACTCAACAAACTCACCTTGAACAATACACGAACTCAATCTTGAAAGAACGTAGATGAAAGAATGATAGAAATGATGAAAGAATTGTGAATAGAATGATAGGAATGAAGGAGAAATGATGATCGGAAAAAGTTAGTTACGGTGGTTTATGGTGATCGGAAAAGTTAGTTATGGTGGTTACGGTTGAGTCGGTTGTAATCGATCAAGAACTCATTATCGAGCTCGATACCATGTCGACAAGAATGTGGTAGAGAAACACACAGTTCACACAAAGGTGAAAATGATTCTCTTTATTACTTCAAATGAAAGATACAAACGCTTATACAAAGGAAAAAAAGCAGATGGGAGGAAGGAGAAAAGAATAATGAAAAGTTACAAAACAAACCCTACACTATTTCAATGTTCCAATATGAGTCCTTCAACTATTAACCAACCCCTCTTTTACACTTAAACATAAACAGAGATTCAACAGTTAGTTTTATCTAGAAATTGGAATATGCTTTTCACACACAGATTTAAGTAACAGACATTGTTGGTTTGATGGAAAGCAGTATTGGAAACACTGGTTACCCAAACAAAAAATACTGAGTAAAAGCAAAAGTGTAATCCGATTATTTACCACCTCTGTGTTTACTAAATGCCATACTTGATTACCTTTTCGATATTATAACATGCAACTTGTTAAAAAATCCGACTGACTTACTGTTCCATAGCAGTATTTTTATGTTCAAGGAACACTTAGTTTGTCAAATAGCTGTTTTATGCTTTGATCTTCCTCGTGGTGTTGTGTTTTGGAGTTTAAATTAATTGCAGAAGATCTTTCACTGAGTGATTCAGTAATCAAGGTAAGTGTAAGGTATTATATATGAATCCAGTTGGAGGTTATAAGTTGTGTTAATGTGATTGATTAAATAAAGTTTCGCTTCACGTAAAAATTTGAATTTACTTTGAATTAAGAGAAGGATTTGAGCAAAGTGTTGTTGGCCTCAATGATACGGATCTCTGGTCTTAACGTAAAATCACAAGTATACCAAATAAAACAATGATTAAATGAAACGTAAATGTGTTTAGTACGGAGTATTAATCTGTCATCATCTTGTTCTTACAGAAAGTGTTACAATATATACAGAATGAAAAGGCATCACTGAACCATTGTGTCGGTTCATTGAGAATGGCAGTTATAATATAACTGTCATGTAACTGTCTTTAACTGCTAAGTTGACTTTTCGTTTGGGTTGACTTTCGTTGACCGGGTCATAATGGTTGTGATGGGTGGGTCGATGGTGATTACCCAATAAGTGTAGTATAGATTTTCTTTCCAGCAACAACTAATATATTCTGTTTTGAAAATTTTAATTGATAAATAATTAGTAATATATTTGGTTTATAACAAAAATAATCCAAAGTCCATTGTCGTCCGGCGGTTAGGGTATCTGGAACTTTTTAATGCTTTTTAAGCTTTTTTTACAATGTGTTTATCATTAATGCAGAATTTTTATAATGTTTTAAATCACATTTTTCAGCTACTTTGTTTGGGCTAAGTGGAATCAGGCCATTGCAACACCGAAGTGTGGCCTCGATATCGGGATCTATATAGCTAGAATGTTGCTCTCCAACTCAAAATGGCGGTCTCATTTTGAATTAGACAATCGTCCATTCACTCTAGTTCGTCTTCATTTGAGACGAAACATGAACTATTTTACTGTTACATAATGATGTGTAATATAAGTTCCAAGTTAAGCTCTTAAAAAATCTGAAATCGTCTCAAATTCTCAATCTGTGACAATCTCACATGAGTAACAATCTCGCATTGGTAAAACCAGTTTTCATTTTGCTATTTTGTTTTGTATCTTGGGATTACAGGTTCTAGTTGGTTCCGTTAAGTGTCTTGAAATTACAAGTTCTAGTTTGTTTTGTATTTCGAAATTACAGCTATTTTGTTTTGGATTGATAAGTTTTTGGACAATATATTCATGTATATATGATGATTTAATCCAAAAACGTCACCTGCCTAATACCTTTCTGTTAAGTAATGCTTCTGAAATAAGTTAGTAATGAATGAACCAATTTGACATGTTAAGCGTATTTCTTTAGTCAGACAATTAAGTCAAAACCTAATGATATTGATTTCTTTTTCTAAACAAAAAATTGAGAATTTACATAAGTTAGTGGTAGCTATGATATCACCTGTCACATGTGATAACAAAACTAGCAACCAACATAATACTAATCTCACAATGCAAACTTTTAGCAAAAGACATTATATAACCTAAGTAAATACATCACCCTTCACCCGATGTGGGATTGCAATCAGTCGATGTAGGAATAAGAATGCAAACATACTTTTAGCAAAAGAAATTATCTTAAGATGTCTCGTTCGAGGAATTAGCCATCTAACTAAATCGATGTATATTTCTTAAATTATCTTTTGTGGTTCTAAGCTGAGATCATAATATAGTAATTATACAGTAATTGTTGAAAACATTTTTTAAGACTATTTATTATAGTATGACAAAGAAAACCATATAATCAAACATTACGTAACTATAATGTTAATCTTATGGTTTAAATGTAAATGGTTGCAAGTGCTTAAAAAATTATTATTATTATTATTATTTGCTTAATACATTAGTGCATGAGGATTTTTTTTTTTTTTTTTTTTTTTTCAGAAGAACGGTTCCTATCCGGTAGACCCAAACAACCGGAACCAGAACCGGAACCAAAAACTATATTCGGTTCGGTTCTCAGTTCCTACTTTTCACAAAATTCGGTTCTTGGATCCACCGGTTCTGGTTCCAAGCGGTTTGAGACCCATGCTCATCCCTACTATACATTGCAGTATATAAGCACGATTTTTTTTTTTTTTTTTTTTCGATTTGGGATTGGAAACTTGATAGCAAGTAAAGTGGAACATAACACCTTTTATTCTCGTAACCTTTTGATAACAATTAAAGTGGAAAAAAGTAGAATTGAGGAAATGTGTGAAGAGAGGTTCCAAAGTTTGTGAAAAGCAATTTAGTTTAAAATTCACCGAGTAGTAAGAATTGTTTATTGCTTAGGACTAAACTGGTAATTTTCTATCAAGTTATAAGAAGATTATGTATTCGTTTTGCACTCTTTTTGTAGGTGTAGTTCTACAACTTGGAAATGATATGTATTTGTAGTTTGTTTTGGCTATTTTACTATATTTAAAAGTTTACGTATACACTTTTCTTTACATGTATCGGAAAGAGTTGACCAAATGATCAAACAAACAAAATCAAAATGTTTTTTTAAAAAGTTAAGCGAGAAAGCATGTTTGTTTGTTCTATGCTTAATAAGTTTTTAAATAAATTATGTAAATATAGTAATTTAATCGGAATGACATCTCCCTTTTCATTTTTTCCATTAAGTGATGCTTCTAAAACAAGACACTAATAAACAAACCTATACAACTGACATAACAATAAAAAATGAAATCGTATAAATTGTTACTCCCTCCGTCCTTAAATAAGTGTCCACTATTGACTTTAAAGTCTTTTTTTTTTTTTTTTTAAGTTTGACATTAAATTATTTTGTTTGTGCTATATAATACTTGATGCAAAATATATGAATGTATTGAGTTTGAAATGTATTTTTATTGGTATAATGTTCATCAAGTATTACATAACACAAATTAAATAATTTAAAGTCAAAGTTGAAAGAATAAGACTTTAAAAGTCAACAGTGAATATTTATTTAGAGACGGAAGTAGTAGATAACTCTCTATAACAAGATTTTTTTACATAAACAATGTTGAGTAAGAGCTAGCCATCACCACAATTCTTAATTCCAAACTTCCTTACATAATTACTGTTTTTTCTTTCATTTCTCATTCATTATATCTTTAATCATTTCTATTACTCACTTAAAATTTATAACTAAAATTAGATGACTCAAACACATTCACTACTTCATAATCCTAATTATGTAAATATATCTATGCAAATATGGCAATATGGTGATTTAATCCGAAAAACAGCACATGCCTAAATATGAAATTATCTCTTTCTATTAAGCAAGGTTGCAAAATCGTTAGGCGGTAGAATGGGCGGACGGTCCGCCTAGCGATTAATCGATTATGTGGGATTAATCGGATTGGACTTTTATATATAAAATTATAAAATTTTGAAACTATATGCCCGATTTGACCGATCTAGCAGATTTGGCCGATTTATGCCTCATTTTTCTGATTTTTATACGTAACCGATTTGACCGATTTACGTAATCGATTTAGCCGATTAATCGTTTTGTCGACCGATTTTTGACCAGACCGATTAATAAAGCCGATTAGTGAAAATCGAAGCGGTTAATCGCCGATTAATCGTCCGCCTAGGCCAATTTTTGCAACACTGCTATTAAGTAATGCTTCCGAAGTAAGTGCACCTATACACCGATTTGACATGCTAAGTTTTTTTTTTTTTTTTTTTTTTTTTTTTTTGGTTTAACTCGCGCCCTAAGGCAAGCAAGTTAAGACGCAATAAGTACATAAAGACCACAAAAAGATATGGTCCACATAAAAGTATGCATAAACGTATTTTTATGCGGTCTCTGTACTTATAATGCATTTGTGTTAACTCACGCTTCAAGACAAGTTAAAACCATTTTTAATTAAGACGATTAACTTAAAACCAAACTACAGATATTTCAAGGGCAAAAGTTAGAAAAACCATTTTTTAATTAAGACGATTAACTTAAAACCAAACTACAGATATTTCTTATTCTAAACAAAAATATTGAGAATTTATATAAAGTTAGTGGGTGGCTCTGTAATCTTCTGGCACATATGATAACAAAACCAGCCACCACTATAGTACAAATCTCGTAATGCCAACTAGCTACAAAATACAGTATATAGTGAAGTAAATATTTTATCCATCACCTGATGTGGGATTTCAATCAGTCGATGTAGGAATGAGAAGACGTATAAGTGCTATCGTGTTGTTGACAAAGATATACTCAATGATTGTCTCGACTTAGGATTGGTAGTCGTTCAATGCGACAACATTATACGATCATTATAAGCTTCGTCAGTTGTCACCTCCTATAGTTGCTATTATTATTTTCATAATCATATATACCAAATAATCTCTCATTAATTCATTCATTCATAATTATTTACACCTTTTTAGTTCTTTTCATTTCTACAAAATAAAATTAAAAAAAATAAAAACACAGTATAAGAAAAGGGTACGTTAAGAACTCACTCCTATTGCTATTGCCTTTATCAGTAAGTGACATGACAGTTACAACATAATTTATTAAAATTCCTAGCTATAAGGAAGTTTGGAATTATGCCAAACACAATAATTATGTTCGATATCCACCTATAAGGAAGTCCGATGGTTTCTCACGCAACCTGTTTTGGAAAAATACTCTGACTTACTTGCTGCTTCATGGCAACATATATAAGTTCACTGAACAGTAAGCTTGTAAAATGCAGTCGTTTTAAGCTTGGGTCTTTCTCATGATGTTGTGTCGGAGTTTTAATTAACTGCAGAAGAACTTTCCATGAGTGATTCTATAATCCAAGGTAAGTATTAATTATACTGGTATATGAATACAGTTGGATCGTTTATGTTGTTACTATTCCTGGTTGGAATGGTTGCATGTGGATCGTTGATGTTGTGGTAGGCCGAATACAAACCGTATCTATAGCAGCCTAACTTGTCTATGGATCGTTTCTGTTGTTACCTGTCGTGTTTGTTTGTCATATATTTCCTGAGGTGATACTTCTATATCGAAATTCCAGTTTCTATATCGAGATCTATACGGCTACAGTGTTGCTCTCCGACTCGAAATGGTGGTGTCATTTTGAGTTACACAATCTTCGTTCACTCTAAGCCAACATCCTCTCAACTTGTGAGTTGTGACATATAGCCAATGTTTGCGTCAACACGACTTGTCCTTGTAAAAGGTGGCAAAACAGGCTGGCCGAGCGGGCATGGGACACGGTTCAAACGGGCCACGGGGTTAAATGAGCACGGACTAAACGGGCACGGGCCAAACTGGCGCATGTTATACGAATCGCTTTGGAAATGACCCAAAATGACGAAATAAATTCCTTAAACGTAACACCTCATTTATATTTAAAAAATTAATTATATTATATCTATAAGTTTTTCGTTAAAAACAATTGTAATATTATCTAATTTAGAGAAAATATGTGTCCGTTTGACTCATTTAACTTTTAAATGGGCAATATATGCTCATTTAAAAAAGGGGGCTAATTGTGCCTAATTTTTTTACAAATTAGCCAGTTTTTTTTATTTTGAGCACAAATCGCTACTTCTATTTGTAATGTTAATCATTCGGTGCAGCAATGTTAAGATGGAAATAAGCTTCAACACCGTTCTCTAGTCTATGCAAAGCAAGCAATTTGAATTTGATGCAAGTTAGCGGTAGTTTCCTATTGGATTTTGAGTATTTGATTATGCTTTTAATCTCCCATAATAGTACTTATTGAGAGTAAATTTTGTTTATTACTATAATCATGTAGCAAATCATCTCCTCTTTACTCATACATAATCATTTCATTAGTGACAAACTGACAACCATCAACCAAAAACCTAAATGAACTATAGAACTAATACAAAATAATGCGAATAATTGTTTGACTGATTACCTAATATGAGTGGAGATTAAAACGTGTAAATAATTTGTTTCTCCTAAAAAAAAGTTAAGAACTCATATTAATTGATAGTGACCACCGTTACGAAGGTTATTTCGTGAGTAACTCTTGTAAAGTAAGCCACCACAAACATAATATCAAACATTAACTTGCCAATAGTTTAAACGCCACACATATAACTAAGTGAAAACTCTTACCTTCACCCGATGTGGGAAAAGAAAATTGATACAAATAATTACAAAAGTTACCTCTAAAGACATATAGTAACACCTTAGATTGTATAATGCAAACATGATCAATCATGTATCAAATCATCTATCATTCATTTTCTGTTAGTTAACATTCACTCGTAATCATCGCATCGGCCTTTTGAAGTAATTTTAATTTGTGTTCCAAATCTCCTTTAGCCTTTTGAAATGCACCTGATGATCTTTAATCTTAGATCTGCCACTGTTGAGAATTATGATCTGAGTATGTTTGTTTAATCTGATTGTGATATCTGAGTTGTTCTCTTTTGTGTTTATTTAGTTTATATGGTGGAGAGTATTTCAGTGTTGAATATTGAAGATATATTTCTGGAGGGACTGGAAGTGTAAAGACTTTAAGCTTGGATTATACTTTGGATGAGTTCTAGCAAGTTTAAAGGATGAAGGGCCTTATTAATATTAAAGGCTATATAAAGAGAAGTCTTGAGACTTCTCTTATTATCTCTGCTAGTATATCTCTCTCTCTACAAAACTTATGATACATTCTCTCTCTCTCTAAAATAAACCCTAATTCGTGTTTTGATTGTCTTGATCAAAATACTTTGTCACTCAGTTGTTATTAGTTTGTTGTTATTTGATTGAGATCAAATACAGGTTATTGATTCATTCTATTTGAGAATAGAAGATCTGGTTTTTTATATTGATTCAGAAGTAATAAAAGTATTTTGTTATCATTAGAATCTGATTTTCTTCATGGTATCAGAGAATATCGTTTTTGAAAATTAGGGTTTCTTGATAAAATTGGGGTTTTTAAAAATTGATTGGTTCTAGGTTAATTTACTTGTGTTAATTGATAGATCTTGTGGTGAATTTGATTAATCTTGAAGTTTTCTGGGAAACCCCTAATTTCTGAAAAATTAGGGTTTGGTATATTTTGGGGCTTTTGTGATTGAGGGCTTCTGTAATCGATTAAGATTGGTTAATCGATAAGATCTGGTGTTTGGTAAAGATTGGAAGTGGTTCTGGTGATTTTTCATAATTCTAAAAAATTAGGGTTTGTTGGTTCTTGGATCTTGGTAATGGGTTCTTGCTATATCTCTAGACTAAGTGAATCTAGAGTATAGTAGGTTTGATTTCCGCTGCTGATTGTTATTGCGTGCTCTGTAACACCTCTCGCACTCTCTCTTTAATTTATGTTCTTATTCTTTTCTGTCTAGATTGCCGGAGGATAGGATTTGGGATTATTGGAAGTTGTGATTGGTTGTGATTGAGATTTTTTGTGTTTTTTTCTTTTGATTCTTGTTTCTGTTCTTGTGTGCTTGTGTGCGCCCTTGACCTACCACTTTAGTGGCAAGAAAAACCTGTGAACTACTTTCTCTACCTTTCTTGTATGCTTGATTATCTGTTCTTGAATCATGTCTGTTCATAATTCTGTTCATGGTTATACTGACGATGAGTATGAACCTGATAACCCTGTCACTTTAATAAGTAAATTGGATTTGAGTCATCCTTTACATTTACACCCAAATGATTCAGCTTCTTTGACTGTGGTTTCAATAAAACTAAAAGGAACTGAGAATTATAATGTCTGGTCTTGTGCTATGATGTTAGCATTAGAAGGAAAAATAAATAAAATTGGATTTATTGATGGCACTTGTAGAAGGTCTAATGTTGATGAAATTTTGGGAAGGCAATGGGACACGGTTAATGCTATTGTGTTGGGATGGAATCTAAATTCCATCTCTGAAGAGTTGTTTCTTGGTCAAATTTTTTCCGAAAGTGCTTCTAGTGTCTGGAATGAGTTAAAAGATACTTTTGACAAGGTTGATGGTTCTGTTACTTTTAATCTGCATCATAAAATTCACTCTTTAACTCAGAATGGCACTACTTTTTCTGAATATTTTAATAAGCTAAGTACTTTGTGGAAACAATTTGATGCTATGGTTCAATTACCTAGGTGCACTTGTCATGCTGCTGATGATTTTAAAAAGCATAACCAACTTATGAAACTTATGCAATTTTTAATGGGTCTGGATGATACTTACATACAAATAAGGAGTAATATTATTTCTAGAGATCCTTTGCCTGATGTTAAGGGTGCTTATGCTATTATCAGTAGTGAAGAAAATCATAGGAATGTTGTGACCGGTAGTTCTAGTAGAAATCATAATTCTGCTTTTGCTACTAGAGTTGTGAATCAAGTTAATAATCAAACTAGTCAGAATGCTAGACCTATTAATCAGAATACTCAGGCTAATCCTCCTATTGCTAATTTTAATAAAGTATCTGATAATAGAAGAAACACTGGTTCTGCTCTTGTTTGTGATCACTGTGTTTTTAATGGACATACTCAGGACAGATGTTTTAAATTGATTGGGTATCCTGCAAATTTTGGTAAAAAAAGTAACAATAACAGACCTCAGACTTCTCAAAAAAGATTTTCTAATAATAACTCTGTGGGGTCTAGTTCATCTTCTGGCTTTACAGATGAACAACTTACTACTCTTATCTCTCTCATCAAAGACAACTCTATTAAAGGGAATAGTGTGCAGGCCAATATGGCAGGTACTTATTTTAATACCAGTAAGGTTTTTAATCAAAATTTTCACAAGTTCTTTTTCAAAAATACCAATTTAAAATCCAAACTTAGTTCTGATGGAAAGATTGTGGATTCTGGTGCTAACCAGCATATGACACATTCTGACAAGGACTTGGTAAATGTTTTTGATATTTTTCATCTTCAAATAAAAGTTGGTCATCCAAATGGAAATGAAGCTTTGATTACTAAAATTGGGAATCTTAAACTGGCTGACTCATTAATATTATATGATGTTCTGGTTATTCCAGAATAATGTGTTACTTTAATTTCTGTTCATAAATTGGCCAAAGATAATAAAATTGTAGTTGCCTTTGATGAGAACAAATGTTATTTCTTGAATCAGGATTTAAATCTGGGAAATGTTCTGGGGATTGGTAATCAGTGTGGTGGTTTATATTATTTCAATTCTGGAGGTACCTCTTTTCAAATTAATAACTCTCTTTCTTATTATGATCGGCATCGCAGTTTGGTCACCTCAGGACCTGTTCTAAATGTTTTAAAAACTTATTTGAAGTTTGCCTCAAAGAATCAAAACTTATTTTGTGAAACTTGTCAAAGAGCTAAACAAACTAGAGAACCTTTTCCTTTAAGTGATCATACTTTTACTGTTTTAGGTGAACTTGTTCATTTAGATCTATGGGGGCCTTATAAGGTTGCTAGTAAGGAAGGTTACAAGTATTTTTTGACTATTGTGGATGATTACACTAGGGCTATATGGGTATACTTACTTAAAACTAAGGATGAAACTATTCATTATATCATTATCTTCTATAACATGATTGAAACTCAGTTTGATAGAAAAATTAAGAATTTTAGAAGTGATAATGGTACTGAATTTGTTAATCATTCTTTTTCAAAGTTATGTGAAGAAAAAGGTATTACCCATCGACTTCTTGTGCATACACTCCACAAAGAAATGGTATTCTTTGAAAGGAAACATAGGCATCTTTTGAATGTTGCTAGATCCCTTATGTTTCGTGGGGAATTCCACTTATGTTTTGACCGAATGTATTCTTATCGCTACTTTTCTTATTAACAGATTGCCTTCTTCAGGCTTAATGGAAGATCTCCTTTGAGATGATATATAACAAAAAACCTACTCTCTGCAATTTAAGGATGTTTGGTTGTTTGTGCTTTGCTACTATTGTTAATAATCATGATAAACTTGGTAGTAGATCTGAGAAATGTGTTATGATGGGGTATTCTAATTCTAAAAATGGATATAGGTTATATAGTCTTGATAAGCATCAGTTCATCTTTTCAAGAGATGTTAAATTTTTTGAGTCTATTTTTCCTTTTAAAGACTTAACTGCTGATAAGAAGAATCCTACTTCTGAGAATGTTTTTCAAGACTTAAATCAATTGAACTTTTTTGATAATGAAACCCCTGAACTACCCAATGATGAAGAGAGAGTAGACCCTAATCTGAATAGTGACATTGAGTCACCAAGTGAAGGTAGCAACTCTTCTCCATCTGGTAGAAACCATGTCACTGATCATAACAGTGACAGCAGTGTTTTTGCTGATGAGAATGAGAGGGTAACTACACTTGAAGATAATATTAATTCTGAGGGTAATCTGAATCTTGATTCAAATTCAAATTCTCCAGTTCAGGCAGAAGTAACTTTGAGAAGGTCTTCTAGACCTTCTGTTTTTCCTAGAAATTATAATGATTTTGTGGTTGAATCTAAAGTTAAGTATGGAATTGAAAAGTTTGTGAATTATTCTAAACTTAACTCTAGAAACTATTGTTTTACTGTTCAGTTGAACAAAAGTCATGAACCAAGAAACTATTTTGAAGCTGTTAAATCTATCTATTGGACTGATGCTATGAATAATGAGATTGAGGCTTTATATATAAATGATACTTTTGAAGTCACTGTTTTACCTCCTGGTAGAAAAGCTATTGGAAGTAAATGGGTATTCAAAATTAAGTATAAGTCTGATGGAGAAATAGATAGATATAAAGCTAGAGTTGTTGCTAAAGGATATAATCAAAAGGAAGGTATTGATTATGAGGAAACTTTTTCTCATGTTGTTAAAATGGTCAATGTTAGATGCTTACTTAATATTGCTGTTCAGAATAATTGGCCTATTTTTCAACTTGATGTTAATAATGCATTTTTATATGGTGATCTTGAGGAGAATGTTTATATGAAGTTACCTGAGGGATTCTTTCCTGAAGGTGATAATAAAGTGTGCAGACTTAAAAAGTCTTTGTATGGTTTAAAACAAGCTCCTAGGCAATGGAATGCTAAACTTACATCTGCTCTTATTGAAAATGGCTTTGTTCAAAGTAAATTGTTACTGGGAATAATATTGATGAAATTAACAATTTCAAAACCTTTCTTAAAACTAAGTTCATGATTAAGGATTTAGGAAAGTTGCAATATTTTCTTGGTATTGAAGTTGCTGAGACTGATAAAGGGATTTGTTTGAATCAAAGAAAGTATTGTTCAGATTTGTTAAGTGAGTATGGTATGCTTGGTTGTAAACCTTCTAAAAATCATTTGCAGTCTAAATTGGTTATATCTAATGAAGCTACTGATAATGATCCTTTACTTGATAATATTACTGATTATCAGAAGCTTATGGGAAAGCTTATTTACTTGACTAATACTAGGCATGATATTTCAATGTTGTTCACTATTTAAGTCAGTTCATGCATTCTCTTCTTAAGTCTCATCTTAGAATAGCTTTAAAGATACTAAAGTATCTTAAAGGAGCTCTAGGTTTGGGTATTCATATTACCAAGAATTCTGGTATGTCTCTTCTTGCTTATTCTGATGCTGATTAGGCTAAATGTATTGTTACAAGGAGGTCTGTTACTGGATATTGTATTTTTTTGAATAGGTCCTTAGTTTCTTGGAAAAGTAAAAAGCAACCTACTCTCTCTAAAAGTTCAACTGAAGCAGAGTATAGAGCTCTTGCTAGTAACCAGTGAAGTAATTTGGATATTAAAAATTTTAAAAGATCTTAACATTTCTGGTATTTTACCTGTTCCACTTCATTGTGATAAGAATCGCTATAAAATAGCATCCAACCCTTTTTTCATGAAAAACAAAACATCTTGAGATTGATTTACATTTTGTTAGAGAGAAGATTTTAAATGGTGTTGTTAAAACTGTTAAAGTGGATTCTGCAAATCAAATTGCAGATATCCTTACCAAGGGGTTGGATACATTACAACATGAGTTTTTGGTTAAAAATCTTGGGATGTTTGATATATATCACTTATCAGATTAAAGGGGGTGTTGAGAATTATGATCTGAGTATGTTTGTTTAATCTGATTGTGATATCTGAGTTGTTCTCTTTTGTGTTTATTTAGTTTATATGGTGGAGAGTATTTCAATGTTGGATATTGAAGATATATTTCTGGAGGGACTGGAAGTGTAAAGACTTTAAGCTTGGATTATACTTTGGATGAGTTCTAGCAAGTTTAAAGGATGAAGGGCCTTAGTGTAATATTAAAGGCTATATAAAGAGAAGACTTGAGACTTCTCTTATTATCTCTGCTATTATCTCTCTCTCTACAAAACTTACGATACACTCTGTCTCTCTCTAAAATAAACCCTAATTCGTGTTTTGATTGTCTTGATCAAAATACTTTGTTACTCAGTTGTTATTAGTTTGTTGTTATTTGATTGAGATCAAATACTGGTTATTGATTCATTCTATTTGAGAATAGAAGATCTGGTTTTGTAATATTGATTCAGAAGTAATAAAAGTATTTTGTTATCATTAGAATCTGTTTTTCTTCAGCCACAGTTTGGATCACTTACTATTTGATACAATGAAAGTGTAATCAGTTCGAGATATATGATATATAGAATCACACACGAGTACACAACACCTAGTGGCTCGCTCAATGAGAGAGCGATAGTGAACTTGAAATTTGTACTTTTCTTAACATCGCGACAAAGTTTCTTTTATACATAATGAAAAACACAATACAACGACATTTCGTAACAAGTACGTATATACCGCCGATATCTTGTACCGCATATAAACCCTATTGCTGAAACATTCTTTCCACTTTGTGTTCTTTTAGACTTTAAAGACATAAGTTTCAGTTCATTCGGACAACTTCAAAAATCTGTGCATGCATGCAAAGCTACTCTTGACTACGATCCGTGTTGCCGAAAACACAAATCTCTAGGGGACAAGGAAATCAACTGCGTACTTGTTTCCATTGATTATGTACACCTTCAAGATGCGAGAAGCTGAGAAGTTCTTCATTTTCAATCATACTGGTCTCGACTTGGTCTTTATGACTTTGTTGGAGTCAGTATTTATGGATGTCAAGTTGTTTAATATATACGTAAAGGTTGAAAGATTTTTTTTTTTTTTTTTTTTTTTTTTTTAATGTTTTGGGTGATAATAGTTATTGTGTGTGCCCCGTAGATGTTATAGGGATTGTTTTGAGTTGTATGAGATTGCGCCTTAATGGCTTGTTTAGTGTTATTTTGGGTGTAACTTAATTTACGGTGTATGATTTATTTAGTTTGTTTCACTTTAAAAAAATGTTAAGCGATTAGAACATGTAAATAATTTGTTTGTCTTTAAAAATTTTAAAAAAGATAAGTACCGATATAAATTAATGATTGGCTCTCATTTCTTATGGATATTTTATATCTACATCTTAGAAACCAAGCCAACCACCAACATAATACCAAATATAAACTTACAAATATTGAAAACGCCACACTATATAACTAAGTCAAAAATCTTACCATCACCCGATATGAGAACAAAAATTGATACAAGTAAACTTTTACAGAAGTTAGCTCTAAAGACATATAATAACACCTCAAATCATCTGTCATTTTTTGTTACTTAACATTCACTCGTAATCGTCACACCGGCCTTATTCTGTCACCACCATCATATCACCACTTCCTAATTCTAATCACTGTATCACACTCTCAGTTCACTTGCAAACTTTCTAATCAACTGGGGGTATCGAAACAAGTACACATGTGCATCGTCAATGATTATATAAGTAACTTAGCATAAAACTAATCAAGAACTACATTGGAATCTATATGTAGTTTCTAATTTGAAAAAACTTTTATAAAGTTAGTGGTTGGAAAAATATTAAGTATGTATAAAATACGCTTCAAGTTACGTAGTTTCTTATTGGAGTTTAAGTATTTGTTTATTCTATAAAAATCATTTATCTTTGTTTAGCAAATCATCTCATCTTTACTAGTAATCAAATTCATTCACAATCTTTATGACAACCATCACTTCTTCGTCACCATCACCCCCTTCAACCAAATCAACCATCACTACTCCGTCACCATCACCTCGTTAAACCAATAAATCAATGACCTGCCAAAAACCTAAATGAACTAAAATTAATATAACATAATGCAAATAAGTTGTGGGTTCAAATATCAATTTGTGAAAAGAAAAAAATATATCTAACTTGATGAGTAGCTCGATTACTAGCTATTATATTCTTTTACTAATTACATATGCATGATGATTGGTGATTAAAACGTGTACATACATATCAACAAATTTCATTATTAATACGCATGCCCTTATAAAACTCTGACAAAACGAAAACCAATGGCATTGCCGTATGCTCCACTTTTGTTGTCGAAGTAAAAAGTTTAAGAATTGATGTAAATCAATGGTTGTCGTTACTCATAGGAGTTATCATACATTTAACTGTGATAGCTTACGCCAACCACCAACATAATATCAATTTTCAACTCGTCAATACTTTACACGCCACGCTATATAAATAGGTAAAAAATCTTACCTTCACCCGATGTGGGAACAGAAAATTGATACAAGTAGACTTTTGCAAAAGTTATCTCTAAATACATATGATAACACCTTACATTGTATAATGCAAACATAATAAATCATGTATCGAATCATCTATCAATCATTCTGTTAATTCCATTCACTCGTAATCATCGCACCAACCTTATCTCGTCACCACCATCATTATCACCAATTCTCTCATTGTTAATATCACCATCATTTTGTTGGGATTTTAGAACTAAGTTAACCAATTAACGTCCACGAGTACGCAGCGGAATTGGATCTAGTAATCGCAATTAGGTTAAACACGTATTAATAAAAAATTAACGAATAAAAGCTAAATTAGGAAACTAACCTTTGGCAATTAATGAACGCAAGTGGAACGAACAAGAAAACCAATACGAAACCCTAGTATCAAAATTAGATACCTCTACGAGTATCACACACAACACGAAAACCGTATACGTTCGATAAAGAGCTAGTCGAGAACGTATTAAAACCCAATCAACCTTTGACACTACTTGAATAACACGAACTAGAAATCCACCAAGAACTTGTTTCTTTTCTGCCCGATGTACTGCTATCCAAGAACAACCCTTAACTACCTGATATCGGATAAAACCTATCCGATATCCTCCTTGTGCTTTTGTCCGAGAAGTAACCATGACCAGGAAAGAAAAACCAAATCTTGCTGCTGCTATTCGACATGAATCAGGAACAAGTAACACCAATTTATCAAACCCCAAACACTTGGATCGATTACAAGTTTTGGATTGAAGAAAACCAAACACAAAACTAATCGACTAGATGTTAGTCGACTTAGGGATTTAGCAAGAAGCTGTGATCGGTTTTACGGTATTAGGGAGGTATGATTATGCGTGAATGTGGAGTTGGGGTGTGTTTGTTTTTATAGCCAAAAACAAACCGCCTCTTGTTTAGCACAAGACTTGGTCGACAAGTCTAAAACCCAAAAAAAAAACCCACACCCCTTTGCCCGATCGGTTGTATGGGTCTAGGGCCCAAGGCACATCCAATTCGACCTAACTTGGAACTCAAATAAGCCCATGGGTCATCCAAAGTGATCGGGTCAAGTAGCATGCATATCATGTATATGTATAATTCAAGTATCAAATACGTTCAACACGTATACTCGTGTTTATCGTGTATGCCCCCATAGGCTCACACACTTTTAGTATTTTGTCATGTTTTAAACTCCCACAAACCAACAGCTCCCACTTGGGAGTTGGTGTGTCAAATGGCACACAAAACTAACGACGGAAACGCCTAGCAAACGCTCTCACTCGCTTTTTAACTAAAAGTGTCTGAGAGAATAGTTTCATAAAAGTTTCTCAGTAGCATGGTCATTCAATGTCTTGCTGTAATCATCATTTGTTATAGATACCGTTAAACCATGGATATGGATCTTAAATCATTCCATATAGTTTAACCATTTAGAATCTCGATATAGATTTTAATTCAGATATACGAAATGTAATCAAGAATCATCTTGCATTACCCTTTGGGTCTGGCCAGACATTTTATCTGATTAAATCTGGAGAGGCGCCATGGTATCTTTATGCACATATCAAGTGGAGTAACAAATCCTTTATTAAATACAAGTGTTGTGGATGCTGCTTCACATCACTCCGAAATATAGCCTTTATAACTACCTTATTCAGATAGCGTTTTGCGTATACTTACAAAAAATGATATCCACACATAACAAAACTTACTTGCATCTCAAGTCTAAGGACGAAGATAACAAACCATTTTTAATATTTTACTTATTACAAGGATCCAAAAGTAAATGTTTGAAAGTTGGGGAATCCAATATGCATCTCTAGTGAATACATATGAGTTTGACGGGAACAATCCAAATTCTCGTTAGAATTATAACCAACACTCACATTTGTTATAAAAGTTTCTCAGTAGCATGGTCATTCAATGTCTTGCTGTAATCATCATTTGTTATAGATACCGTTAAACCATGGACATGGATCTTAAATCATTCCATATAGTTTAACCATTTAGAATCTCGATATAGATTTTAATTCAGATATACAAAATGTAATCAAGAATCATCTTGCATTACCCTTTGGGTCTGGACAGACATTTTATCTGATTAAATCTGGAGAGGTGCCATGGTATCTTTATGCACATATCAAGTGGAGTAACAAATCCTTTATTAAATACAAGTGTTGTGGATGCTGCTTCACATCACTCCGAAATATAGCCTTTATAACTACCTTATTCAGATAGCGTTTTGCGTATACTTACAAAAAATGATATCCACACATAACAGAACTTACTTGCATCTCAAGTCTAAGGACGAAGATAACAAACCATTTTTAATATTTTACTTATTACAAGGATCCAAAAGTAAATGTTTGAAAGTTGAGGAATCCAATATGCATCTCTAGTGAATACATATGAGTTTGGCGGGAACTATCCAAATTCTCGTTAGAATTATAACCAACACTCACATTTGCCTTATCATAACAATATTCCCATATTGTTAACCGACAATGGACATATTTAGAATGATAAATCATTTCATGGATTAAACATGCAAATATGGAATAACAGATTGTATGAATATAATAACAAATACATCGTATCTTTATTAATCAGAAAATAATAACTGTCTTACAATTCCAAATTATCCAAATACTAATTAACACACAATTTACATGAGACTACTAGCAGGTACCAAACGTATATCTCTAGTCAATTTAGAATGCTTAGGGAACTTCAAAGCTTTCGTAAATGGATCAGCTAGATTTTCATCTATGTGAACTTTTAATATCTTCACATCACCCATTTCAATGGTCTCTCGAAGATAATGAACTTTAGCGTGATAATGTCTAGCACATTTAGTGATTCCACTTTCGTTAGCTATAGTAATGGCTCTAGTATTATCACAATACATATTTATGGGTTCTTCAATTGTGGGAACAATGTTTAACCCGAAATGAATTTATGAATCCATACTGACCTCTTTTGATGCATCACAAGCAAGAATATACTCATCAGAGATGAAGTAGAAAAATACTTTGTTTTCTGCTTCCAATCAACAAGACCTCCATTTAGAACAAATACATATCCAATGCGAGGTTTTAATTCACAAGATCTCCGATATCCAACATCGATGTAGCAAGAAACCCCGAGCTCTTGTTCTTCCTTTCCTCCATAAATCATAAACATATCCTTAGTATTGCGTAAATACTTAAGAGTATTTTTCACAGCAGTCCAGTGAAGTTCACCTGAATTTTGTTGAAATCGGCTTGTCACATTTTGAGCAAACGCAACATCACGACGAGTACATCTCACAACATACATAATAGATCCTATAGCCGAAGCGTAAAGAACTCTTTGCATGCGCTCTTTCTGAGCAGGTGTCTCAACACCTTGTGATCAGTTACTCAATTTAGGCTCTTCTTGCATTAGGATAGCGCCACGTTTGGAGCTCTCCATACAAAATCTCTTCAAGATTTTCTCAATGAAAGCACTTTGACATAAACCAATTAATCGTTTAAATATGTCTCGATAGATCTTGATTCCAAGAATATATGCATCTTCTCCTAAATCTTTCATGGTGAAACATCTTCCAAGATAGGATTTTACATCTTGTGACATTGGAATGTTGTTTCCCATAAGCAATATGTCATCAACATATAGAATTAGGAAAGTGACATAACTCCTACTAGCTTTCTGATATACATATGGCTCATCTTGATTTTGAGAAAATCCAAATTTCTTAATCTCATCATCAAAACGTTTATTCCATTGCCTCGATGCTTGCTTAAGTCCATAAATGGAACGCTTGAGCTTGCATACACGGTTAGGATATTTAGTATCAACAAAACCCTCAGGTTGCTACGTATAGAGCTCTTCGTAAAGATGTCCATTGAGGAAGGCGGTTTTGACATCCATTTGCCATATCTCAAAGTCATAGAACGCCGCTATAGCTATGAGAATCCTTATAGCTCTAATGTCTGCTACAGGAGAAAAGGTATCTTCATAATCAATCTCGTAGGTTTGAGTGAAGCCCTTTTCTACGAGACGAGCTTTAAAGGTGAATACCTTACCATCCATGTTGGTTTTCTTCTTATAAATCCACTTGCTACCAACTGTCTTGCAGTTAGGAGGAAGCTCAAATAAAACCCTAATATCATTGTCTTTCATGGATTGCATTTCCACATTCATCGCATCAAGCCATTTCTTGGATTCAGGATCCAGCAATGCAGCTTTATAGTTATTGGGTTCACCAAGATCCCTAACTCATGTTCTTCAGTGTCAATGTATATACAACATACGGTCAGGAGCACGACGTGTCCTAGTGGACTTTCGAATGGGAACAATATCACTTTGAGGTTCTTTAATTTTTTGATCCTCCTTATCATGATGAATGCTAGTGTCTAAAGAAGGATTTGTATCTTCATCTTGAATTATTTCAAGATCTTTTAAACTCCCACTTGCTTCAAGATCCATAAGATCATTCTCAAAGAACTCAGCATTTCGAGCAACAATAACTTTGTTCTCAGATGGAAGATAGAAAGAATACCACATAGTTTCCTTAGGGTATCCTACGAAAATACACTTAATAGCTCTAGGTTCAAGTTTGTCACGTTTGATAAGTGTATCACGCTTAACAAGAGCCTCACAACCCCAGACTTTTAAGTAAGACAGCTTAGGGGTTGTCCATGCCATACTTCGTAGGGGTGTTCAAAAAATCCGAGAAACCGACGAACCGAGCCGATCCGCTCAATACGAAACCGCAAAAAAATCGATAACCGAAAAAACCGAAACCGAGAAAAACCAAAACCGAAAAACCCACTTATCATGGTTCGGTTTCGATTTTTACTTTTAGTTATCCGCGGTTACCCGAACCGAACCGCCTATAATATACATGTAGGTTTCAATAAACCATTCTTAAAAATTTACAAGTATTAACTATCTTATTGCATTACTTTTATCGTATAACGCATTTTTACTTACCTAATGTGATCATTTACTAACGCCATGGATTACATATGATTAAAGTGATTGTACTTATAAACGTCAAATAAATAGTATTAGTTATTTTGTTACATATGATAATTTGAATGCTTTTATTGCGACGGAACAACATTATTATTACTTAAATCTTTTCAATGTTATTTAATTTTAATACAATTGACATATTACGTTCTATTTTATGTTATTGTTCATCCAATTCAATTCGATTAATTTTTAAAATGGTTAATCAGGACCGAACCGCGGTAACATCATTTCGTTACCCGCATGTCCGGTTACCCGCTTAGTACGGTTCGGTTTCGGATAGTAAATGAACTACCCGCCCATGATGGATAGTTAAAATATTTAACCGAACCGAGCCGAACAATACTTCGAATGGTGTCTTTTCAACCTTCTTAGTTGGAAATATATTGAGAATGCGTGCAGCAGACTCAAGGGCATAATCCCAAAAAGACTTTGGAAGAGTAGTTTGTTTCATCATATAACACACCATGTCAAGCAGGGTTCGATTTCTCCTCTCAGATACACCATTATATTGTGGAGTACAAGGAGGAGTTCGATGGGCAATAATCTCATGCTCCTTTAGATGATCCAAACACTCTTGACTCATATATTCACCTCCATGATCAGAACGTAGTGATTTAATGGTCTTCCCGAGTTGTTTTTCTACTTCCTTTTGAAACACTTTAAATGTTTCAAACACTTCATGTTTATGTTTCAGCAAGTAAACATAACCATACCGACTGTAGTCGTCAGTGAAAGTTACGAAGTAATTTGCTCCTTGTCTCGATGTTATTCTAAATGGGCCACATACATCTGAGTGTATAAGTCCAAGTAGATCTTTAGCCCTTTCCACTTAATGTAAATATAGTTTTCTTGCCATCTTACCAGACATGCAAGCAACACACTTTTCAAGTGACTTAATGTCAGATGAGTTGAGAAGTCCATCTTGTTGCAACTTCTCCATGCGTTTCTTGCTAATGTTTCCAAGACGACCATGCCACAAGAGTGCAGAATCCAAGTTAGACTTGGCCCTTTTATTGCTTAAGGCAATCATAGAAATTTCATTTGTATTTGAACAAGACATATCAATTTCATAAATACCATTACGAGGAATAGCAGTAAAATAAACAACGTTATTCTTAGAAACTGAAATAGCATTATTCGATTCAAAACGGTTAATAAAACCATCGTCGTACAAATGAGAAACTGAAACAATCCCCCTAGTAATAGAGGGAGCATAATGACAATCATTTAAAACAATAACTAATCCGCTAGGGAGACATAAATGAAAAATTCCAATAGCTTCAACTCCTGCCCGTTGAGCATTGCCCACGTACATACTTAAAGCTCCTGGATTCAGCTTCCTACTTCCCCAGAGACCCTGAGTATTATTACAGATATGAGTACCACAACCAGTGTTGTATACTAAGGATGTTTTAGGAAACGATTAGAGTTCTATATTGAAAATACCTGAAGAACTAGCTACAAGAGACTGTTTCTTCTTTTTCATCAGCTCAGCGAGATATTGGGGACATTTCCTTCTCCGATGTCCTGTCTCACCACACTGGTGACAGGTAGCGTCCTTCACTGAATTGACCTTCTTGGGTGATGGAGGAATCTTAGGTTTGGAAGTATGAGGTGGTTTATGTCTAGGATCATAAGCCAGCTTGTACTTCTCATTCCCTTGATTCCCCTTAGCATCCTTAAACGATTTATTCTTTTTGTGATTTTTCTGGACCTTACCACCACGTACATGATGGAGTGCAGGTGTAGCATCTTTCTTTGGCAACGTCTCCTCATGTTGCTTAAGCATAGCATGTAGTTCATTCACAATCTTCCCCATGTCGTGCATATTAAAGTTCTGCACAAACGAAATGTACTATTTAGAGAGACCGATTAGGATCAAACTAACTCCGTAGTTCAGAGTAACTGGGTGACCAAGACGTTCCAAGTTTTCAAGGTAGCTCTTCATCTTTAGAACATACGAGCTAACTGATTGACCCTCTTCCTACTTGCAAGCGTGAAATTCACGTGCAGTTTGTAGAAGCTCTTGCTCTGCCCGTTGGGAGAACATAGACTTGATACTCCTGAAGCATGTCATAAGCACCAAGATGAGATAGATTTCGTTAGATCTCTAACTCCATGGTCATGAGCATGAAGGAGGCTATGTCCTTTGAACCTTTAACCCAAACAGTATGAGCTGCAAGAGCCTCAGGTGGGACAGGGTGAGTAGCAACAGGTGCTGAAGGTATAGGATGCTCCAAATAAGTTTCCTTATCTTTAGCTGATAGTATAATGCGAAGCTGGTGATACCAATCAATGAAGTTAGGTGCAGTGAGTTTTTGTTTCTCAAAGAAACTCCTGAGTACCGAACTGTTTCCGACTGAAGTAGTCATCTACAATTTTGAAAAGTTCAAATAATTAGTATTTTTGATAATTACATTCTTAAAAGAATTAACTACCCAATTAATTACTAATAAGACTAAGATCCATCTTGCACTCCCACTTAATTACCAGAGGTCTGACCAGTGTGTAAAAAAATAGGACAAGAGGTAAGCGACGAGCGTTAATTGCATAATGCAACTCTTAGAATTTATGAAACTGTTTAAGGCATTAGTATCAAGTAATAATGTCAAAAGCATGTTTATTTCTCAGCTTATGCATCGGGTTCAAGGTCTGACAAAGCTAACTCGAGATAAGTCGACCAAGTATGAATGTGTAAAAATAACCAGAGGTCTGACCAAAGCAAAATAATTACCGGTTGGAAAGGCCTTAGGTCTAACCAGATAAGTCAATCCAAATGCACGTGTTCATAGTTGGATGGCATAGACTTAAAATTAACAAATAGGTATGCACATGTAAATGTGGTAAAAGCCATGTACAAAGAAGCATGCAAAACAACTTTGTAACACTAATTTTAAAAACTTTTGGTAATGACACTGATAACATCAAATTAACATGGTCTTTTATATATCAAATTCCCGTGTTTATGGTTTCATTTGCATTAATATGGTACTTAATTCTTTCATATTCGTTCATATTTGCATTTCAGGATAAATAAGGCGTTGGAGCGGAAAAGAAGTGATAAAAGTCCAAGTATATGTTATGAAGATTGATTTACGAGGGCCTTTGGATTTTATGTGAAGATTACGCCGTAACTAGCTAATAAGGTTACGGCGTAAATATGAGCTTTGAGAGATACGGCGTAACCAATTCTTATGCTTACGTCGTAATTATTTTTGTGAAGGTTACGGCGTAAGGTTGCAATTTAGTTACGCCGTAGAGATAATTACGGAGCGGATAAAAATATACGGTTGAAGAGTTACGGCGTAATTCGGTAATTTAATTACGCCGTAATTATTAACTTGGGCGCTAAGGAGTTGAAGTCCTGATGAGTGTCTAAATACTCATCATTTTTATATCGTTAGAATGCCAAAACATCCGAAAACACTCGTAAATGCATCAAAATGATGAAAATATCACAAACAAGTGTTTTATATGTTTTAAATGCAAAAACATCAAAATCAGATGAAAAACGTATCAAGTTTGCATAATTGGCAGTTTTAGTCCCCCAAGTTACAAAAGTTGTCAAAATTAGTCCCTGGTAATTCAAAAACTTGTAAAAAGTCATAAAAGGTCCTTGGGATTCACAAGTTGTGAGAAATTGTCCTTTGAAGTTTAAAAATCACAATTTACAACTTTGGTCCCTTAACTTTGAAAAATGTCAATAATAGTCCTTGGTTAATTTAAAAAGTGAAATTTATCAAAAATAAACCTTGTACTATTCATAAATAACAAAAATGGTCCTTATGGTAAACTTTTGGAAAATTACAAGTTTGGTCCCTAGAGTTACAAAATTGGCAATTTTAGTCCTTGGACTTGTAAAAAATGGAATTTTATGAAACATTGGTCCTTGCACTAACCATATTTGACAGGTTTAACCCTTATGTTAACTTTGGAATAATGGGCAAGATCAGTCCCTTAACTTTCGAGAATGTTACAAGAATGGTCCTTGTGTGTTACTAGCTACAAAACCAAACGGACCTATATATTACCCAAGCCCATCCTTTGGCCCAAACAAACAAACCAGCCCACACCCTTAATATTACTGTGTTTGACCTGGTCAAATCTCCCAAACCGCCAAACACTATTCACCTTCCCTCCCTTACTCACACCCAATACCACCATACCAACCACGCCACCACCACCTCATCACCCCACCACTACCTACTCCTCTTCCACCCTCCACCTCACAACCCTATAACACACCACATTAAATGCCTTTCCTACCAATTTTCACTCAAAACCCAATCCATACCCTGTTTACTTCCAAACTCTCCCAACTTGCCAAAATATCTCTCATACTTGTTCCCTAAACCTCTACTACAATCCTAAATGCATTAATTGAAATATATCAGTCATAAGCAACCTTTTGGACTTTGGCGCCAAAATCATTTAAACGGGTAGGATCACTTTGATCGCATCAATGGTCAAATTGAGACTTGGGAAAGAGCAAGGAACGTGGGAGATACATTTGGGTCATCCATATAGAGAGGAGAAGCGATGAGAAACCAAGTAGTGTAGTTTAGTTTAGTTAATGTCGTTTTTAATATTTTAAATTTACTAGAGTAAGTTTAAGCTTTTAAATACTTTGTAATAAATTTCCAGTGTATTAAGAATCTATTTTCAGTTTCAATCTCAGTGTTAAGTACCATTTCAAGATTATGCAATTTTTACCTTAAATATCTCACCAAGTTCGAATGTTATATTTGGTTGTCATCTTGGACTTAAAAGCTCATGTAAGTTCTTTAAAAAGCTCTTATAAGCTTTTAAAACAAAAAAAGTAAGTTTACAGATTAAACTCAAAATGCACAAAAATACCAATAAATTAGTTGTAAAATTGAAAATGTATGGAAACAAAGATCAAGATGAAGCATGGAAAGATATGGATTGCTTGTGGTTTAGAGGCTTAGTGGTAAGCTATTAGGGTGTTCTTGATCCTCGCCTCTGTTTGACACTTGAAATCAATTTGTAAGCCATATCTTTAAAATTTGCATTTTGAGAATTCTTAGTTTTCATCTTGTATTTGTTGTTGTTTAATACTTAATTAGTTTCATTACATGATAATAATAAGTCTCGTAATCATTCACATGGTTTGAATCATGAAATACTTTGAAAAGTACCAAAACAAATCCACTAAAGTGGTGTTTGGTTTCTTGATTAAGCTGTGTTGGAGTTTGTTTAAGATGGTGTCCTTTGTTGTTATCTGTCATATTTGGTCTACATAGCTCAAAGAAACCTTATAAACCAGTGTTTTAGCTAAATAAGTCAAAATCATGTTTAGTCTCATTTTAAAAGCTAACTGTTAGAATCTAGAGTGTCAAATTCATCAAATTAGCTTATAACTCAGTACTATAGCTTAAATCAGTTTTATTACATCTTAATATAACATATTCAGTCAATTAGAGGTAATCAAAACTCACTTAAGTCAACTTTTCGCCTGCTTTCAAAAGTCAAATATAGAAAAACCAGTTTTGCAAAACTTTGTTGATGTCTCATGTGTTCAATTCGGATCAAATTCAATGAGACTTGGACATTTGCAAGATCACCGGTCTAGTTTAACAATCTCATATTTGTTTTCCTTTTATCATATGTCTATAAGCTATTAATCAGCTCCCAATAAGCTATGATGTGCCCTGCACACACTCAACATTCACTGAGTGTGCACAGGCACAACTTGCAGCCCTTGCACAAGCTTCATTGAAGCTTGTGAGGAGCTGATTTTTGGTCCAAGTATATTAGGCCAGGTCTACTTTAAGTCCCTTTATCTGTTTTTCCATTTAGCTTATTTGTTTAGCTTATGCAATAGCTTAAAGTAGCCATCAGATCACTGTTTTGCTTATATAGTCCAATAAGCTCAAAACCAATTTAAGCTTCTTTAATGATCTAGAGTACTGTTAAATGGTTAGTATTTAGTTAATATAGCATTAGTTAGCTTCTGTGTTCAGCTGGTACTCTGTGGTGGCTTTTAGCTTATTTTGAAGTGCTTATTTATAAGCTAATCCATAATATTTGCTTTTTCCTTCACATAAGCATATGTTTTTATATTTTTTATAAACTTAGAATAATATTTTAGCATTTTCCTGAATTTTCAGATTTTTCCTTCATTGTTTAGTATTTTTCTTTATTTTAACTAGTTTTTAATCCTTTTAAATAGCTTTTAATACAAATAAATCGAAATAGCTTAAAAAATATGTTTTCAATTTTCCTAGATTAAGATAAATATAAAAGCATAAAAAGTATTTTTCCATAATTTTCTTGGTTTAAATAGTATTTTCTAGCATTTTAATTAGTTTTAAATAGTTTTAAATTAATAATAAATACATAAAAGTCTAAAAATATATTTTCAGTTTTAAAATAAGTTTTATCATATTTTAGATTTTTCTAAGTTATAATTTCATTTTTCTAGGTTAATTTTGTATTTTCTTATATTTTAGTGCATTTTAAATACTTAATAAATAGTTTTTAATTAATAATAATTAAATAAATAGTTTTAAAAATAATTTTCTTTTCTAATAATTTTATTTTATTATTAGGATTGTAAAATATAATTTTTATATTTGTAGGCCTTTTATTTCTTAAAACTCACGCTTTATTTTGTACGCTTACGTAATTTTATTTAAACGCACGTTTTAGGTTTTAAACGTTCATCATTGTAAAAATAGTGATAGCATTTATTTAATATATTTTATCTTTTATTTCTTTTAATTTGCATTTAAGTCGCTGTAATTTATTAATCTTTTCTTTAGGTATAAATTTCTCAAAAATCCTTACTGATCACTATCCTTAGTGATCATTCTATCATCTGAAGTTGTTTAAACACCAATTCATCCTCCGTGGGACTTAACGACCCAGGAATTCCCTATATTCCTCTGATCTTCATTGTATTAGTGTTTGAGCTGTTTTAAGTTTGTTACGGTTGACCATTCACAAGTGGTTAGCTTGTGTAATTAAACTTGACGGTTTTGCACCAATCAAATTTTGGCGCACGGGAGGTCAGAAGCGTGTTTTAAGCATTTCGGATCCATTCTTGCACATATACCACCTTTTGTAACCAATTTTTCAAAATCAAAAGTTCATTAACACTTTTCCTAAAGTGTTAACAACACCAAAATATTTTCATTCTTTGTTTTACAAAATGTTTATCCAAAAATCCAAAAATATTCATCTTTACCCTCCTAACCTTTTGATTCTTTATTCCTTTACCCTCTATCCATTTGATTCTAACTTCTTCTATTCTTATGGAATCTCTCGACTACGACAGATTCGGAACGGTTGAAAACTTCCTATTTTATCACAAATGACAAGAATTGTGTTGTTCGTAATGATCCATTAATTATGCGTAGGGAAATGGAACGAGAAACCAAGGTGACAAAGGACCGGTACTTCCTCGATAATGGAGGTGCTAAATCGTCCAACCTCACGGTTATCCAAAGATCTAACCCCTCGATTGCTCCTAAGCCGCCTAAAATTGATCCTACACTTTCACGATTTACGGTTAAAAGCAAACATGCGAATTTAGACCGGTGACTAGCAAGAATGACTTGCCTAATCTTCACGTTTCTCAAGAACCGTAACCGGAGACCATAACGAAGTGGTGGAAATTGCTAGCTCTCGAGCACACCACTTGTCCCACCTCCGGATTTTTCAAAATGTTCTTCGAGTCTTAATAGTCATTCGGATCACCATGTTGGTTTTGTTGATTCTTTGAATGAACCGATTCCTTTTCATAACTCTCAAATAGAATCGTTTATTCCTTGTGTCGGTTGTGGTGAGCCTCTTTTTGGTTCACCATGTCATTGTGTGTGTGTGTACAATGTGGTAATGATATTCGAACGAGAGTTGTTTGTTTTGTGGTTCGAGGAATTCATTTGATTATGATCCTAATCCGAACTCATTTAACGACCCTTAAATTTTTCCAATTACACACCACGCCCGACTTATCTTCATATAATCAACAATCTTCTTTGTGAATTTTGTGGAGGTCCTCACCAAGGATTTGAATGTCAATCCGAAACACGATTGTCTATGAACAGTTTTCCGGTGATACTCGTAACTTTGGTTATGACCAATATCCATATGATTCACCAATCCGTGCTCAACAGCTTTCTTGTTGTGAGAACTGTGGAGGTCCCCATTTCACTCGATTGTCAAACAGAAATCCATTTCCTTGTAACAATCACGACTATCCATACCACGACCAACCTCCACAAGGTTAAATGACTCAAACTCCTCAAAGAAACCCAACAAGACACTTATCTAGAGCTTGGAGTCGGTGAAAAGAATCGAGGAGTTGAGTAAACAAAGATTTCATAATGTTCCCGCTTTTCTTGTGTATATTGTGGGGTCCTCATGATGATTATCAATGTCAACCTTCCGGTTTTGACAAATCTCCACCCCACAATGTCCCATCATTCAAAATTCACATGAAATCCATGGAAGAATTGCTAGTCAAGAGGCAGTCGCTAAAATAAATTCCCAAATTGCTTTTGAGAAATCTATTAGGAATCAATTGCAAAAGAAAAAGCAACCGGATCTAGCTCTCAATTTCGCTTTATTCTCGATGACAATGATGATGAGGATGCACTTGGTATCCTACAATTTTATAAAGATTCATCAAGTTCATCGGTGGATATCCCAATAGCTTGAGATTCATTCTCAAACAATCGCTATCACACCAAGCTCCCACTCACTCTCGAACATGGGGATGAGCTTCTTGACACTGCTCCTAAAAGGAATCGGACGAATTCATAAAGTCTAGTGTTGAGGACCTTGTCCCAATCCGAGAGAGTCACAGGAACTTTTGATCATGTGTGATATCCTCCTCCTCTTGTCTTCCAAAATGATCATATTGAGATGTTCTCCGATTCGATGAGGACCATTCTTTATCTTGTGGAGACATAAGTTATGTGGGGAATTACCTTCGAGCTTGTCACCAGGAGAAGAGAATGATGAAGAAATAATCCAAGACGAAGCTCTTCAGACACATTATTGAATGTTAATCTTCTCATTTCTAGAATCGAGGCTTTTAATGAAAAGCCTACTTCATATCCTATCCCCTTTGAGGATAGTGAACTTTTGTTCGATGATTCTATTCCGGAATTGCAAACGTTCCATTTTGATCATATGGGAGAGAAGATTAGTGGTATTACCACTTCTCATTCTCATAATTCTCTCCCCGATTATGAATCATTCACTTTTGAGGAGTTCTCCATTGAACTCATTCAAATCAATCCCGAATATGAATCATTCTCCTTTGAGGAGTTCTCCTGTGAACTCACTCATATCATATCTCTACCGGAGTATGATAACTTCTACTTTGATCTAGACACACTCGGATATGTCTAGACCAATTGAGCTTAAAAGATGAAATTCATGCTATCATGAATTCCCTTCGATGATGATGAGTTAGTCAAGATTATTATCATGACTTTCTTTCTCTTCTTCACCTATCCCGTAGCTTCTCCCTGTTCTTCACTCCTTCGAATGAAGACATTATCTTTGACCCCGCATTTTCATTTATCATTTGTGAGCGGGTCTTTCTATGTATATCTCATCGGTGTGGAACTTTCACGTACTTTAATGTTTATACAAACATTTTGAACGAAAGTCCGATGGAGATTGTCTCTTCCACTTTACTTCCCCATGACCAATTTAATGCGGGTCGAGTCAAGCTAGCGACTGGTAATAAAAACAATAGCTAAACATGGGTTTTCACCGTGTGTACCACCTTAGTGTGGGAGATGCCCCACATGTTGTATATAGACCTTAAAAATGAATGAAAATTGTAAATATTAAAAAGAGAATAATTGTTGTGTTTCTACACTTAGCTAGTAATGTTATCTTTTACGTTCTAAGTTTCGCATATGAGCCGGTACTTTGAATATTGAGGACAATATTCATTTCTAAGTGTGGGGAAATTCGCGAATTTAATCATAAATGTACCCTTTTAGTCCCTTTTTCCCCAAAATGGCCAAATTTTAAAATTTTATTTAGTGGAAGTACTATGTACTAAACACAACAAATGGTAATCATCCACCATGTCTAACCCACATAAGGATTGGCTAATCCAGAGCAAACGGCTCTTGGTAAAGATATCTCAAATCCGCTTATGGCTTGCAATTTGCCCAAAATTGTATGGTGTTCAACTCACCATATCTTTAACTAGTGAAAAGTTGGCTAGCCCGCAAGTTTATGGCTTGTGGTAAAGGCGATTGAAAATCCATAATTGGTAATCGGCTCACCAAAGATAATATTGATAATTTATCTAAGAGTTGGCTAGTCCGAAGCAAACGGCTCGGTAAAGACAAATCAAATCCGTTGAAAGCTTATGATTTGCTCAAAATCATTTGGTTATCATTGTACCAAGGTTCTTACTTGAACCGAAACAATTGGCTACTCGAGTAATGGCTTTTGGTAAAGAGATAAAATCCATTAATTTTTCCAAATTATTGCTAGGGACTAGCAATATCTTAGTGTGGGGATTGATGAGTGTCTAAATACTCATCATTTTATATCGTTAGAATGCCAAAACATCCGAAAACACTCGAAATGCATCAAAATGATGAAAATATCACAAACAAGTGTTTTATATGTTTTAAATGCAAAAACATCAAAATCGGATGAAAACGTATCAAGTTTGCATAATTGGCGCTTTAGTCCCCAGTTACAAAAGTTGTCAAAATTAGTCCTGTAATTCAAAAACTTGTAAAAGTCATAAAGGTCCTTGGGATTCACAAGTTGTGAGAAATTGTCCTTTGAAGTTTAAAATCACAATTTACAACTTTGGTCCCTTAACTTTGAAAATGTCAATAATAGTCCTTGGTTAATTTAAAAGTGAAATTTATCAAAAATAAACCTTGTACTATTCATAAATAACAAAATGGTCCTTATGGTAAACTTTTGGAAAATTACAAGTTTGGTCCCTAGAGTTACAAAATTGGCAATTTTAGTCCTTGGACTTGTAAAAATGGAATTTTATGAAACATTGGTCCTTGCACTAACCATATTTGGCAGGTTTAACCCTTATGTTAACTTTGGAATAATGGGCAAGATCGGTCCTTAACTTTCGAATGTTACAAGAATGGTCCTTGTGTGTTACTAGCTACAAAACCAAACGGACCTATATATTACCCAAGCCCATCCTTTGGCCCAAACAAACAAACCAGCCCACACCCTTAATATTACCAGGTTTGACCCTGGTCAAATCTCCCAAAACCGCCAAACACTATTCACCTTCCCCTCCCTTACTCACACTCCAATACCACCATACCAGCCCACAGTTTTCACCACCACCTCATCACCCCTAGCTCACTACCTACTCCTCTTCCACTCCCCTCCACCTCACAACCCTATAACACACCACATTAAATGCCTTTCCCACCAATTTTCACTCAAAACCCAATCCATACCCCTGTTTACTTCCAAACTCTCCCAACTTGCCAAAATATCTCTCATACTTGTTCCTAAACCTCTACTACAATCCTAAATGCATTAATTGAAATATATCAGTCGAAGCAACCTTTGGACTTTGGCGCCAAAATCATTTAAACGGGTAGGATCACTTTGACTGCATCAATGGTCAAATTGAGACTTGGGAAAGAGCAAGGCGTGGGAGATACATTTGGGTCATCCATATAGAGAGGAGAAGCGTGATGAGAAACCAAGTAGTGTAGTTTAGTTTAGTTAATGTCGTTTTAATATTTTAAATTTCCTAGAGTAAGTTTAAGCTTTTAAATACTTTGTAATAAATTTCCAGTGTATTAAGAATCTATTTTCAGTTTCAATCTCAGTGTTAAGTACCATTTCAAGATTATGCAATTTTTACCTTAAAAATCTCACCAAGTTCGAATGTTATATTTGGTTGTCATCTTGGACTTAAAAGCTCATGTAAGTTCTTTAAAAAAAGCTCTTATAAGCTTTTAAAAACCAAATAAAAGTAAGTTTACAGTTAAACTCAAAAATTCACAAAAATACCAATAAATTAGTTGTAAAATTGAAAATGTATGGAAACAAAGATCAAGACAGAAGCATGGAAAGATATGGATTGCTTGTGGTTTAGAGGCTTAGTGGTAAGCTATTAGGGGTGTTCTTGATCCTCGGTTCTCGCTTGACACTTGAAATCAATTTGTAAGCCATATCTTTAAAATTTGCATTTTGAGAATTCTTAGTTTTCTCAGATTTGTTGTTGTTTAATACTTAATTAGTTTCATTACATGATAATAATAAGTCTGTAATCATTCACATGGTTTGAATCAGTGAAATACTTTGAAAAGTACCAAAACAGTCCACTAAAGTGGTGTTTGGTTTTGCTGATTTAACTGTGTTGGAGTTTGTTTAAGACAGTGTCCTTTGTTGTTATCTGTCATATTTGGTCTACATAGCTCAAAGAAACCTTATAAACCAGTGTTTTAGCTAAATAATTCAAAATCATGTTTAGTCTCATTTTAAAAGCTAACTGTTAGAATCTAGAGTGTCAAATTCATCAAATTAGCTTATAACTCAGTACTATAGCTTAAATCAGTTTTATTACATCTTAATATAACATATTCAGTCAATTAGAGGTAATCAAAACTCACTTAAGTCAACTTTTCGATTGCTTTTTCAAAAGTCAAATATAGAAAACCGGTTTTGCAAAACTTTGTTGATGTCTCATGTGTTCAATTCGGATCAAATTCAATGAGACTTGGACATTTGCAAGATCACCGGTCTAGTTTAACAATCTCATATTTGTTTTCCTTTTATCATATGTCTATAAGCTATTAATCGCTCCCAATAAACTATGATGTGCCCTGCACACACTCAACATTCACTGAGTGTGCACAGGCACAACTTCATACCTGCACAAGCTTCATTGAAGCTTGTGAGGAGCTGATTTTTGGTCCAAGTATATTAGGCCAGGTCTACTTTAAGTCCCTTTATCTGTTTTCCATTTAGCTTATTTCTTTAGCTTATGCAATAGCTTAAAGTAGCCATCGATCACTGTTTGCTTATATAGTCCAATAAGCTCAAAACCAATTTAAGCTTCTTTAATGATCTAGAGTAATTGTTAAATGGTTAGTATTTAGTTAATATAGCATTAGTTAGCTTCGTGTTCACCGGTACTGTGGTGGCTTTTAGCTTATTTTGAAGTCTTATTTATAAGCTAATCCATAGCAGCTTGCTTTTTCCTCCACATAAGCATATGTTTTTATATTTTTATAAACTTAGAATAATATTTTAGCATTTTCCTGAATTTTTCAGATTTTTCCTTCAACTGCTTTAGTATTTTTCTTTATTTTAACTAGTTTTAATCCTTTTAAATAGCTTTTAATACAAATAAATCGAAATAGCTTAAAAAATATGTTTTCAATTTTCCTAGATTAAGATAAATATAAAAGCATAAAAAGTATTTTTCCATAATTTTCTTGGTTTAAATAGTATTTTCTAGCATTTTAATTAGTTTTAAATAGTTTTAAATTAATAATAAATACATAAAAGTCTAAAAATATATTTTCAGTTTTAAAATAAGTTTTATCATATTTTAGATTTTTCTAAGTTATAATTTCATTTTTCTAGGTTAATTTTTATTTTCTTATATTTTAGTGCATTTTAAATACTTAATAAATAGTTTTTAATTAATAATAATTAAATAAATAGTTTTAAAATAATTTTCTTTTTCTAATAATTTTATTTTATTATTAGGATTGTAAAATATAATTTTATATTTGTAGGCCTTTTATTTCTTAAAACTCACGTTTTATTTTGTACGCTTACGTAATTTTATTTAAACGCACGCTTTAGGTTTTAAACGTTCATCATTGTAAAATAGTGATAGCATTTATTTAATATATTTTATCTTTTATTTCTTTTAATTTGCATTTAAGTCATTGTAATTTATTAATCTTTTCTTTAGGTATAAATTTCTCAAAAATCCTTACTGATCACTATCCTTAGTGATCATTCTATCATCTGAAGTTGTTTAAACACCAATTCATCCTCCGTGGGACTTAACGACCCAGGAATTCCCTATATTCCTCTGATCTTCATTGTATTAGTGTTTGAGCTGTTTTAAGTTTGTTACGGTTGACCATTCACAAGTGGTTAGCTTGTGTAATTAAACTTGACGGTTTTGCACCAATCAAGTCCCGTGGCTAAATGAAGATAATATTTACTCCGAGGATGAAAACTAAAAATAACAAGTGCGATCAGGGACTAAAGGTGACAATTCATATGAAGTTTATTTACTTCAAGGACTTGTTATAAAAATATGAAGAACAATCAGGGGGCAAACGTGTACTCAAGGCTAATATAGTTTCATGAAACTTTGATGATAAAAGAAAGTACGAAATTGAAGTTACTTCGTAATTACATTGTTTAAGTTACGGCGTAACTTAGTTACAACGTAACTAAATAATTTAGTTACGACGTAATTTTTCGAGATCCGGATTTCTTTACGCAGTCTTTAGTTACGGCGTAATTTGCACTTAAGGTTACGCCGTAACTATGTCGCGGCCTATAAATACAGCCCTAAATCTGCATTTTTAAGCATCTCTCTTCACCCTTCTCCTAGGGGTCGATTAGGGCACCACTCCAGGGCAATTTCCGGAAGTTCGCCGCTTTGAATGAAGAATTCACTGCAATCATCATCATTATTAGCTCTACATCAAGTAATTTGTATCAAACATTATGTTCAATTCAATTTATGATTTATTCATTTTGTTGGTATGATTTATTATATGTTTGGCTAAGCACCCCGTCTTGGCCTAGTTATGATTCTTTAATTGTTTTGTTTGCATTTACTTTACTTCCGCACAATTATTTCTAAGTGTATGCATGCATAGTTTATTGGTAGCCACCCTTGGTTCAAGAGTTTTGAATGGCGGTGAGGCCAATTGCCTAGGAGATATGACCAACCAACCCTAGGTGAGCGGATCGAGATGGGAAGGGTAAGATATGACCAACTGACGACCCTTTCTACTTGTGCGATTTGACCAACCGATCACCTATCGCTTGGATGAACTTAAGAATTAGTGGGTGAGTGTCTAAGTTCCTAACGGTCAAGGCGATCACTATTATAAATCTAGCATGTAGTGGTACTTAATGACTCGGCTTAGGGACCGGGAACAACATGACTTATGACGGTGCACTGATTTCTCCTGTGGTGGCATCTTTGCGATAGGTTAGGCGAATTGACCAAATGTTGTCCTCGACTTTGACCCCACCAAGTAATTGGAAGTAAGTAGACGAGAAATAACTAGCTAGGAGGATTAACTAGGTTAGCACCACTCTCCTTCATTGATCACATATCTTGCCTTTATCTGCTTTCTTGTCTTATTAATTAATTTATTATTTCAATCTTAAAAGCAATTAAAATCGTGACATAGACTTAAGTTAATTTCTGATCCTCGTAGCTCTTGGGACGACCTCGGTTTTACCGAATACTACACTACACACGACCAGGTACACTGCCCGTTAGTGCACTAGGGTAGACCATAGGTATAACGAGACACTATAAAATTTAAGACCTGGTCAATATAAATGCAACCGTGATTCCTACGAAAGTGAGTTAGGTTTTTCATTTTCTTTTTATACTTGTTGTTTTTCTAGTATGATGCGTTTGGTTGTCTTAAGTGAATTCAGGTTATTAAAGTTTGCTCATAAATCTCAAGGCGGGACACGTTAACTCGTGTGTCTTCGATCATGCCGAGCAAATCCAGGGGAGTTTTCTGTTCCAATTCTAACCCTTCTTATCTTTCATTTATATGCTTAAGTACGACCCAAGTGGGGGGAAGGAATTAGACATATACACCCACTTGATTTTACTTGCCCTTATTTTTCTAGTTTTTGATGAAAATGTTTCATTAAATTTTGACATGTTTTCATTACTTAACTGGATTAATCTAGATCGAGCACACCTACCCTATATTTCCATTGTGTGAGGATAAGCCTTTCCGCTTTTCCCTTATACATAATTCCATAAAATGAGTGTGCTTGGTGGTCGTAGTAGACTTTAGAACTTGGCCTTGTATATCTTTTCGAGACCATTATCATGAGCATTACACCGAGGTAACTTGGTGTGATCTCAGGCGACTAGGAATTAAGGCAATTTTAGGATTAAACCCAAATAGCCCACATATGTATTGTGTATATTGACTTTTCACATTGATCATCAATCCCCTGTTAAACCCTTTTTGTTGCACTCACCATTAGTGCAGATACCCCTAGATACACCTTTCAGAGCCATCCCTTTCATTTTGTTCACCCAATATAATTGTTTCGTTACACCCATCGCCTAACCTACCCTGTCGTTTCCTTATGTCCATGGTCCGGGCACTGTTGGTTAATTTTAGTCCCACTAGTGAAAGTCGCGGGTTTTGAATAAAGGGTTTTGGAAAAAAATCGGGTTTAGATGATAGTTGATCTCAAGTGGGGGGATGCTTTTTATGTTCGTATCGTTTTTATTTTTATTCATGTACACCTTGTCTTGCATAAAAAAAAGTGAAAAGTGAAAAAAAAGAGAAAAGTGAAAAAAAGAAAAAGAAAAAAAAGAGAAAAGTGAAAAAAAAAGAAAAAAAAAAGAAAAAGAAAAAAGAAGAAGAAGAAGAATGCAAGCAAGAGTTTGTTTATTAGTTTGTTTATAGCTGATAGTAATATAGATCAGCTTATGTGTCGCATTGTGTTTAGTGTTCTCGCCTTGTTTCATCAGGCGCAAATTTTTATATATCCGTTTTGTCTTACGGATAAAATTAGAAACCCGAACATTTCTATCTCGCCTTTCAAATTTTAATTAACATTCGTACAATGAGGACATTGTACATTTCAAGTGGGGGGATGGGAGATAGAAATGGTCAATTTTGATTGAAATATGTGATAAATTGGCCCAAATTTAAAAAAAATTTATATAGCACATTCTTTTTTTATTGATGATGAAGGCCGAGTTAATGCATCGTATTTGCCTTGATTATGGAGTTTATGAGGCACCGCATTACATTTCTTATGCATTAACTCGTGTATTGGATTATTGAAGACCCCTTGACTCTTGACCCTCGGTTTTGCTACGGATTGAATGCGACTAGTGGTGGGGCGATGTGGACTTAGGAATCTATTTGTTTCGTGTCTTTTTGTTTACACCCATTAAAATTTCCCATGTCTTATCCTACCCTTAGTCATGAATTGAGTTTAGGTGAGGAAGCGAGCAATCATTGGTGTCTTGGCCATGGATTTGGTCATGTATCATTGGTTTTGTCCCCTCGCCGTAGCTCGTTAGTAATGACAAAATAACCCCATAAGCCTATGTTGTGTCAACCCATTGCCTTTTAGAACAGTTGCATCTATATAATCTAGTGGTGGAGATTAGTATCTTTGCCAAGCCTATGATAGAATACTCGCCATCACTGAGCAGTTGAGTGATCACTCCAAAAATATTAAACACGTGAATTATGAGAGAGAGTGTGATTTCAATTCCCTTTTCGTGAGATGCTCGGTTTGGAATTTTCTAGCTTAGGTGATTTTTAAACTCATAACTTCCAATTAATCCGGGAGATATTTTTTAAGAATTATTTAAAGTGTCTACTTGAGTACAAGTAGGATTCAAGTGGGGGATATTTGATAACATCAAATTAGCCCGATCTTTATATATCAAATTCCGTGTTTATGGCCTCATTTGCATTAATATGGTACTTAATTCTTTCATATTCGCTCATATTTGCATTTCGTGATAAATGAGGCGTTGGAGCGGAAAAGAAGTGATAAAAGACCAAATATATGTTATGAAGATTGATTTACGAGGGCCTTTGGATTTTATGTGAAGATTACGCTGTAACTAGCTAATAAGGTTAAGGCGTAAACATGAGCTTTGAAAGATACTGCGTAACCAATTCTTATGGTTACGTCGTAATTATTTTTGTGAAGGTTACGGCGTAAGGTTGCAATTTAATTACGCCGTAGAGATAATTACGGAGCGGATAAAAATATACGGTTGAAGAGTTACGGCGTAATTCGGTAATTTAATTACGCCGTAATTATTAACTTGGGCGATAAGGAGTTGAAGTCCCGTGGCTAAATGAAGATAATATTTACTCCGAGGATGAAAAGTAAAAATAACAAGTGCGATCAGGGACTAAAGGTGACAATTCATATGAAGTTTATTTACTTTAAGGACTTGTTATAAAAATATGAAGAACGATCAGGGGCCAAACGTGTACTCAAGGCTAATATAGTTTCATGAAATTTTGATGATAAAAGAAAGTACCAAATTGAAGTTACTTCGTAATTACATTGTTTAAGTTACGGTGTAACTTAGTTACGACGTAACTAAATAATTTAGTTACGACGTAATTTTTCGAGATCCGGATTTCTTTACGCAGTCTTTAGTTACTGGCGTAATTTGCATAAGGTTACGCAATAACTATGTCACGCCTATAACATGACCCTAAATCTGCATTTTAAGCATCTCTTCACCCTCTCCTGTGGGTCGACTAGGCACCACCTGTGGCATTTTCCAAAGAGTCCAAGCCGGTTTGAAGGAAGAATTCACTCGCAATCATCATCATTATTAGCTCTACATCAAGTAATTTGTATTAAACATTATGTTCAATTCAATTTATGATTTATTCATTTTGTTGGTATGATTTATTATATGTTTGGCTAAGCACTCGGTGTGGCCTAGTTATGATTCTTTAATTGTTTTGTTTGCATTTACTTTACTTCCGTACAATTATTTCTAAGTGTATGCATGCATAGTTTATTGGTAGCCACCCTTGGTTCGGTAGTTTTGAATGGCGGTAGAGGCCAATTGCCTAGGAGATATGACCAACTGACCTTAGGTAAGCGGACTTAGACGGGAATGGTAAGATATGACCAACTGACGACCCTTTCTACTTGTGCGATTTGACCAACTGATCACCTATCGTTTGGATGAACTTAAGAATTAGGGGGTGAGTGTCTAATTTCCTAACCGCCGGACACTCACTATTATAAATCTAGCATGTAGTGGTACTTAAGGACTCAGCTTAGGGGACCAGGAACAACAAGACTTATGACGGTGCGCCTGATTTCTCCTGTGGTGGCATATTTGCTGATAGGTTAGGGCGAATTGACCAAATGTTGTCCTCTCGACTTTGTCCCCACCTGAAGTAATTGGAAGTAAGTAGACATAGACATAACTAGCTAGGAGGATTAACTAGGTTAGCACCACAATCCTTCATTGATCACATCTCTTGCCTTTATCTGCTTTCTTGTCTTATTAGTTAATTTATTATTTCAATCTTAAAAGCAATTAAAATCGTGACATAGACTTAAGTTAATTTCCGATCCTCGTAGCTCTTGGGACGGCCTCGGTTTTACCGAATACTACACTACACGACCGGGTATACGCCCGTTAGTGCACTAGGGTAGACCATAGGTATAACGAGACACTATAAATTTAAGACCGGTCAAGAAACCACGCATCGATAATCGTAGTGATCATCATGGTTCACGGTAGCTCAATCGAACGCGCAGGAGGCGAAGACCGTGGAAGCGTCAAGCAATAACCTAGACATCCTTTCGGTGCATTGTGTGCACCTCTTTAAACCCCTTTATAGTTTATTATAGTGGGTGAGCCGTACATCCCAAGTGTCCTTAGCGCCTAGTTTTTAAATTCTTGAAAACGTGTTTCATTATATTAGGTCACTTTATTTTACAAAAACGATTTTCCACGAATCAAATAGTAGATCAAAATGAGCATGATAATTAGGCGTGTAAATAAAGACCAATATTAATAATATGATTACGATATGTATTATCCCATATTGCATGTAATTAGGTGACAAAGCAAGTAACAATAATGCGCATATTGGAATCACAAACAAATAAGCATAAACATCAATATAAAACACATATTGTTCCAAGTTCTCTTGCGAGTCTTCCCCAAACAGAGAACCATAATACCGTCACTAGGATACAATACCTAGATCGCCCCATACATCGAAAAAATCAATTGAGTGGGTCTTGTGGCTGGAAAACACATAAAAATCATGGCAAACACAATTAACAAGTAATTACGCTATTTTATGTATTTAATAAACACTATGTAATTCTAATTATCAATATAATTCTAATTAACAATTAATTAATTCTAATTAACAAAGTAATTCTAAATAACAAAGTAATTCTAATTAACAAATTAAATCTAATTAACAAGTAATTCTAATTAACAAATTAACTCTAATTAACAATTTAATTTAATTTGTGTGTGACTAGTTATTATTTTTTTATCAATAATTGACAAGTATAGCATATAGTTGTCAAAACAAAAATAAAACGAATAACTAAATTAGTTTCATGCAGCCTTTTAAACATGTTTATTAAAAGAAACGTGTAACCCACAATCGCAAAAACGAGTTGACTCATGATGCCACTGTTGGGATTTTAGAACTAAGTTAACCAATTAACGTCTACGAGTACGCAGCGGAATTGGATCTAGTAATCGCAATTAGGTTAAACACGTATTAATAAACAATTAACGAATAAAAGCTAAAGTAGGAAACTAACCTTTGGCGATTAATGAACGCAAGTGGAACAAACAAGAAAACCAATACGAAACCCTAGTATCAAAATTAGATACCTCTACGAGTATCACACACAACACGAAAACCGTATACGTTCGATAAAGAGCTAGTCGAGAACGTATTAAAACCGAATCAACCTTTGACACCACTTGAATAACACGAACTAAAAACCACCAAGAACTAGTCTCTTTTCGCCGATGTACCGCTGTCCGAGAATGACCCTTAACTACCGATATCGGATAAAACCTATCCGATATCCTCCTTTTGCTTTTGTCCGAGAAGTAACCACGACCAAGAAACAAAAACCAAATCTTGCTGCTGCTATTCGACAGGGAATCAGGCTCAAGTAACACCAATTTATCAAACTCCAAACACCTGGATCGATTACAAGTTTAGGATTGAAGAAAACCAAACACAAAACTAATCGACTAGATGTTAGTCGACTTAGGGATTTAGCAAGAAGCTGTGATCGGTTTTAGGGTATTAGGGAGGTATGATTATGCGTGAATGTGGAGTTGGGGTGTGTTTGTTTTTATAGCCAAAAATAAACCGCCTCTTGTTTAGCACAAGACTTGGTCGATAAGTGTAAAACCCAAACAAAACCCACACCCCTTTGCCTGATCGGTTGTATGGGTCTAGGGCCCAAGGCACATCCAATTCGACCCAACTTGAAACTCAAATAAGCCCATGGGTCGTCCAAAGTGATCGGGTCAAGTAGCATGCATATCGGGTATGTATAATTTAAGTATCAAATACGTTCAACACGTATACTCATGTTTATCGTGTGTGCCCCCATAGGCTCACACACTTTTAGTGTTTTGTCGTGTTTTAAACTCCCACAAACCAATACATTTCACTCAAATTCATTAAATAAATGACTAAACACATGGGTAGCATCAAAGATTATATAAGTAACTTTAGCAAAAAATTGAAGAACTACATTATATTAGAGTCTATAACTCTACACGACACCTAGTGGCTCGCTAAATGAGAGGCCAGGCGATAGTGAACATGAAATTTATACTTTTTTTTATCACCTCGACAAAGATTTTTATAAATAATGAATCGTTTATATGCATGTACAAAGGTTATGGAATAGTCTCCGTATAACTATAACACAAGAAAAAAAAATACACTATTACTATACTCGCTTGATGAACCATGACATGGCATGATCATAATAACCAAAACACAAAAACCGACACGTGAAACAAGTATAGACATGCTCGATCTCTTGTACCTGCATATAAACCCTACTGAAGCATTCTTTCCACCTGATGAGTTCTTTTAAACTCTAAAGACATAAGTTTCATTTTAAAAAAAAAATTTTAAAAACCCCCCGGGGAAGTTGGAAAAAAAAATTTTTTTTCCAAAAAAAAAAAAAAAATTTTTTAAAAAAACCCCTTTTTTTTTGGGGGAAAACCCTTTTTTTAAGGGTTTTTCGGTTTTAAAAAAGGAAAAAGGGAAAACCCCCCTTTTAAAACCCCTTTTTTAAAATTTTTTTTTAAGGGAAAAAATTTTTTTTTTTTTTTTTTTTTTAAAAAAAAACCCCCCTTTTTAAAAAAAACCAAAATTTTTTAAAAATTTTTTTTTCCCCCCAAAAAAGGGTTTTAAAATTTAAAAAAAAATTTTTTAATTTTTAAAATTTGGAAAGGGTTTTTTTTAAAATTTTTTTCCCCAAATTTTTTTTTTTTAAATTTAATCAAAAATTCAAAAAAAAAGGGTTTTAAATTTTTAAAAGGGTTTTAAAGGGGGAAACCTTTTTAAAAACCCCGGGAAAAATTTTTTTTTGGGGAAAAAAAAAAATTTTTTTTAAAAATTTTTTAAAAACCCTTTTTTTAAAAATTTTTGGGGGTTTTTTTAAAATTTTTTTTTAAAAAAAATTTTTTTTTTTTCTTTGGGTTTAAAAAAGGGGAAGGGGTTTTTAAAAAATTTTCCAAAAAAATTTAAAAAAGGAAAAATTTTTCCGGGAACCGGAATTTAAATTTTAAAAAAAAAAAATTTTTTTAAAAGGCCCTTTTTTTTAAAAAAAAAAAAAAAATTTTAAACAAAAATTTTAAAAACCCTTTTTCCCCCCCAAATAGAAAAAAAACCCCCCCCAAAAAAAAAAAAGGAAACCCCAAAAAAATTTTTTTAAAAAAAACCAAATTTCTTTAAAAAAAAAGGGCCAAAAAAGGAAACCAAAAAAAAAAAAACTTTTGAGGAAAGGTTAAAAAACCGGAAAAAAAATTTCCAATTTTTTTAAATTTTTTTTTAAAAAATTTTAAAGTTTTGAATTTTTTTTGGGTTTTTTTAAAAAAAAGAAGGAAAACCGGTTGGGGGAAAAAAAAAAGGGCCCTAAAAGGGGTTTCCCAAATTTTTTTTTTCCCCCTTTTGGGTTTTTTTAAAAAAAAAAATTTTTTAAAATTTAAAAATTTTTTAAAATTTTCCCCTTTTTAAAAAAAAATTTTTTTAAAAACCCCCCCCCTTTTTTTTTTTGGGTTTTTTTGGGAAAGGGAAAAGGTTTAAAAATTTTAAATTTTTTTTTTAAAATTTTGGAAAAAGGGGAAAAAAAATTTTTTTAAAAAAAAAAAAAAAAACCCAAAGGAAATTTGGCCTTTTTTTTTGGGTTTTTTGGGTTTTTGGTTTTTTTTAAAAAAATTTTTTTTTTTTTTTTTAAAATTTTTAAAAAGGGGGGGAAAAACCCCAAATTTTAAAATTTTTTGGGGAAAAGGGGACTTAAATTTTAATTTTAAAAAAAAAAATTTTAACCCCCCCCTTTTAATTATTTTTGGGGGGTTTTTGGGGGGGTTTTGGGAAAAAATTAAACCCTTAAAGGGAAAAAATTTAAAATGGGAAATTTTTAAAATTTTTGGGGGAAAAAAAAAAAACCCAAAAATTTTTAAAAAAGGTTCAAAAAAAAAAAAAAATTTTTTTTTAAAACCCCAAAAAAAAAGGAAATTTTAAAAAAGGGCCCCAAAAAAAAAAATTTTTAAAATTTTTTTCCCCAAAAAGGGGGGGCCCCCGGAAGGGTTTTTTCCCAAAAGGTTAAAAATTTTTAAAAAAAAAAAAAAAAAAACCAAATTTGAAAAGGGGAAAAATTTGGGCTTAAAATTTTTTTTTTGGGGGGGGGTTTTTTTTTTGGGGTTTAAAAATTTAAACCCCCAAAATTTAAAAAATTTTTAAAAACCCCCTTTTTTATTTAAAAAAAAAAAAAAATTATTTTGGGGGAATTTTAAAAAAAACCCTTTTTAACTAAAAAAGGGGTTTTTTAAAAAAAAATTGGGGTTTTTTAAAAAAATAAATTTTAAAAATTTTTTTTTTAAAATTTAAAAAAAAAGGTTTTTAAAAAAAAGGGGAAAAAGGGGAAGGAAAAAAAAATTTAAACCCTAATTTGGGAAAATGGTCCCAAAAAATTCAAAGGGTTTTTTTTTTCCCTTTAAAAAAATTTTTCCCGGGGGGGAAAAAAAAAAAAAAAAGGGTTTTAAAACCCAAAACCGGGAAAAAGGGGGAAAAAAAATTTCCCAAAAAGGAAAAAAAATGATTTTTTGGGGGAAAAAAAATTTTTTTTAAAAAAAAAAAAAAAAAAAAAAAAGGGTTTTTTTAAAAAAAAAACCCCAAAAAAAAAAAATTTTTTAAAAAAATTTAAAAAAATTTTTTCCCCCAAAAAAAGGGGGGGGAAAAAAAAAATTTTTAAATTTTAAAAATTTCCAAAAAAAAAAAATGGGGATTTTTTTAAATTTTTTTAAGGGGAAAATTTTTTTTTTTTTGGGGGGCCTTACCCAAAATTTTTCCCCTTTTTTTTTAAAAAAAATTTTTTGGGGGAAAAAGGGTTTTTTTTAAAAAAAGGGGGTTTAAATTTAAAAAAACCCTTTGAAAAAAAAAATTTTTTTTTAAAAACCCCCCCGGGGGGGCCCCCTTTTTTTTAAAAAAATTTTAAGGTTAATTTTTAAAAAAAAAACCCAAGTTCCCAAAAAACCCCCAAACCCCCCCCCACCCAAAAAAAAAAGGGGGTTTTAAAACCCAAATTTTTAAAAAAAAAAAATTTAAACCCCCAAAAAAACCCCCCCATTTAAAATTATGGGGGAAAAGGGAAAAAAATTTTTTCGGGCCCTCAAAAAGGAAAAAAAAAAATTTTTTAACCCAAAAATTTTCTTTGGTTTTTTTAAAAAAACCCCCAAAAAAAGGGGGAAAAAAAAAATTTTTTTTTAAAAAAAAAATTTTTTTGGGGAAAATGGGTTGTTAAAAGGGGGTTTTTTTTTTTTTTTTTTGGTTTTTTTGAAAGGGTTTTTGGGCCAAAAAAAAAAAAAAATTTTTTTGGGGGTTTTAAAAAAAAAAAAAAATTTTTTTTTTTTTTAAAAAAAAAAAAATTTTTTAAATTTTCCCTTTTTTTTTTTTGGGGGGGGGAAAATTTTTAAAAATTTTCCCCCCCCCAAAAAAAAATTTTTTTTAAAAAAGGGTTGGGAAAAAAGGGGGGAATTCCCTTTAAAAATTTTAAAAAAATTTTCTTTTTAAAAAATCCCCGGGGAAAAAGGGGAAAACCCCTTTTAAAACCCCCCCTTTTTTTTTTCCAAAAAAAAAAAAACCCCTTTGGGAAAAAAATTTATCCCAACCCTTTAAAATTTTTTTTCCCGGGGGAAAAAAATTAATTTGGGAGGGAATTTTTTTTTTTTTTTTTTTTAAAAATTTTTTTAAAAAAATTTTTTAAAAACCCAAAATTTTTAATTTTAAAATTTTTTTTTTTTTTAAAAAAAATTTTGGAAATTTTTTTAAAATTTTGTTGGGAAAAATTTTTAAAAATTTTTTTTTAAAAATTTTTTTTTTTTAAAAATTTTTTTTAAAATTTTTAAAGGGAAAAAAACCCTTTATTTTTTTTAAAAAAAACCCAATTTCCCCCCTTTTTAAACCCAAAAAAAAAAATTTAAATTTTTTTAAAAGGGAAAAAAAAAAAATTAAAAAATTTTGGCCTTTTTTTGGGAAAATTTTTTTTTAACCCCCAAAAATTTTTTGTTTTAAACCCCCTTTTCCCCAAATTTTTTTTTTTTTTTTTTTAAAAAAAATGGTTTTGGGTTTTTAAAAATTTTTTTTTAATTTTTTAAAAATTTTTTTTTTAAAAAAATTTTTTTAAAAAATTTTTTTTCCTTTTCCCCAAAATTTTTTTAAAAATTTTTAAATTTTTTTCCTTAAAAAGGGAAAACCCCAAAAAAAGGGGGGGTTTTTTTTTTTTTTTGGGGGAAAAAACCCTTTAAAATTTTTTTCCCCCTTTTTTTCCCAAAATTTTGGGTTTTTTTCCCAAAATTTTTTAAAAAAATAAAGGGGGGAAAAAAAACCCCCTTTTTGGGGTTTCCTTTTGGGGTTTTCCCAAAAAATTTTTTAAATTTTTTTAAAAAATCAAAAAGGGTTTTAAAAAAAATTTTTTTTTGGAATTTTTTTTTTTTCCTTTTCCCCAAAAAAGGCAAAATTTCCCAGGAAAAAAATTTTTTTTTTTTTAAAAAAAAAAAAAAAAAAAAAACCCCAAGGCCGGGGTTTAAAAAGGGAAAAATTTTTTTCCCCCCTTTAAAAAATTTTAAATTTAAAAAAATTTTTTTTCCCCCCCAAATTTTAAAAATTTAAAAAAAAAAAATTTTTTCCAAAAATTTTTTTTAAAAAAAAAAAAAAATTTAATTAAAAAAAAAATTTTTTAAAAAAATGGGGGGGGGGAAAAAAACCCCCCCCCCCCCAAAAACCAAGTTTAAAAAAAAAGGGGGAAAAAATTTTTTTAAAAAGGATTTAAAAAAAAGGGCCAAAATTTAAAAAAGGGGAAAACCTTAAAAAAAAAAACCGGGAAAAATTTAATGTTTAGGTTTTGATTTTGAAGGCTTGAATCATCGTGGTTGGGTTGTTTTGGATTGAAAAGTGGTGTTTTGTGATTTTCTAGCTAGCGACTTGAGCCACGGATAGTTTATCTTGGTAGCGATTTGCTTTGTTATTTGGTAGCGAGTTGTTGTTTAAGGTCTTAGCGAGTTGAGCTAGCGACTTGTCTCTTGAGACAAGCCGACAAAAGTACACTTAGTGGATTCTCCACTACGGTGGCGACTTGGTGAAAGTTAGCGACTTGTACTTAAGTTTGTTAGCGAGTTGGTGTTAGCGAGTTGGTTCTTAGCGAGTTGCTCTTTAGCGACTTGACAACTTAGCGACTTGGCGCTTAGGGACTTGTTGTCAAAATTTTGCTAGCGATTTGGTGCTTATCGAGTTGTTCTTTAGCGACTTGACAACTTAGCGACTTGGTGCTTAGCGACTTGCTGTCAAAATTTTACTAGCGACTTGGTGCCTAGCGACTTGGTTCGAGTTTTCTTAGCGACTTGGTGACTCACATCTGTGTCTGGTTTTCTCTTGATTTAGTAAAATCCCGTGAAAGAATCTATTTCCGGTTTAATCATAGAGTTATAAAATCCCGTTTAATCATCATCATGTCTACCAACGTTCCTATAATCATCTCCATTGTTGCGAGGATGTTCAAGCGGTGGTTCGGATACTGTCCACCCATGCTTGTGAGGCGACTCGACTCTTGGGCTCAACGAATCAGTTATCTTGTCTTGGAAAGGAAAATGGAGTCAACATTCTCAATCCATTGATGAAGGACCGTATCGGGTTGAGACTACTAGAGACTTAATTGATACTGGTGAAGATGGAACAATGATCTATGGAATTGATGGACCAAAGACATATGATGAGCTCGATGATAAGGAGAAAAGAGATTCAATGTCGATATCGGGGCTTCTAACATCGTACTTCAAGGTCTTCCAAAGATATCTACAAGTCGATCAATCACAACACGAAGCCAAGGCGGTGTGGGATAATGTCAAGATGCTTCTCTAAGGTTACGAATTAACTATGGAAGGCAGAGAATCACAACTCTATGATGAATTTGAACACTTCAAGATGAAACCGGATGAGAGTGTCTATGAGTACTATGTGAGATTCCACAAGCTTGTTAATGATATGAGGAACATCGGAATGACTATGCGAACATTCACCGAACTCAAAGTTTGTGAACAACATGAATCTGAATGGCACAAGTTTGTCACCTCTATAAAGCTAACCAAAGGATTGAAGAATACAAACTATGAGCAACTATATGCCTTCCTCCTTGAGAATGAGAGACATGCTATGTTTGAAAAAAGTTCTTAATCGGTTCAAAACCAACCGAGGAGAGACAAGCTCATCAAATGATTCAACGCCTTCTACTCAAACATCGGAATCACAACCAAAGCCTCACAAGTCATACCCATGGGTAATGGTAATCACAAACTCATTCCCGATCCTATGTTCAAACAAGGCGATCTTGATGCACATGTGGGAAACTTCATTAATCAACCGGCTCTCTGATTAGTCAAAACATGAACTCTCTTCCACACCAACAACAATCTCGAGCGCATCCAATCCACACAATCAAGCCCTTTGTCGGAGATGGGAAGGTTATGGTGCGACTGTCCAAGAAGGCAGTCACAGACAAGCAAGAGGTGGGTGGTAGAGGTTATCTTTGCAAATAAGAATAAGGAAGGAATGGAAACCGAGGTCAAGAAAAGCCAATCAAATGTTACAATTGTGGAGGTGAGGACACATTGCAAGGGCACATCACCAAAGCCCTCATAATGCAGTACTTGAGGATAAGATGTTGCTTGTGCAAGCTCAAGATAATGGTGCGACCTTGGATGAAGAGGAGTCATTGTTTTGGTGAAGGAAATGCTAAGACATATGATGCGAGATGTGGATGAGCAACCAATTCGGAGATAGGCCATAATCATCGAATGCCTTTCAAGTAGTCGATTGTGATGCATCGACTACGATGTTGATGAAGAACCTCTTCGCACAAACCATTTTCATGGCTAGCATTTCTCGAATGGTCTCTCTAAAGTCTCTTCATCATCACAAGTGGTCCATCCAAAGACAAAATCATTTACGAGGTAATCGGTGACATTAAAGCGGCGGGTCAAAGTCTCAAGACAATACAAGGAATGCAGGGACCTCAAGCTAAGAATGTGCATGGAAGAGAGAAGACCAACCTAGGAACTTTAAGATTGAGCCGAATAAAGCGAATCGTAATGATGTCTATTTGCAAACCTTGTAATGATGTCTGCTTGAATTCTGTAATTAATCATGAATGTGGTGTGAATGTTTTGTCTAATGCTGTCAAATCCCCAGTTAACATTGTTAATGCAAAATATCATGCTAAGAAGGCAAAAAGGCAAAGGCAAAAGATAGTTAGAAAACAGTGGAAGCCCACAAGAAGAATATTTAGTAAGATAGGTTATCAATGGATACCTTTGGGCCATAAGGTTAATCGAACAGCGCCCACTAGAAAATGGATGCCCTCTTGGTAGAACTATTCCCTTAAGAAGAGCACACTTTGAATAGGGCAAATCTGAACACTAATCTTGCATCTATTCATAATGATTCCATTGCCTCAATTTACGATATGAATGCTTCTATTTACGATGTGGGTGTTCCAACCATTGTTACTAACCAAATGGAACCCATTCTTGCATGGGGATCCCAATTATCGATTATCCATTCTTGTCCGTGTTCAAGCTGCGGATCGTTCAAATCGTTACGTGGTACACGGACTCAGTTGTTCAAGCATATATTTGACGACGGTTGCGACTCATGAACTTCGTGAGCAAATTCATCGGAGACGATTAGATTCGGAATGATCATTTCGGTGCTATTATGGGTTATGGAGATTATGTTGTTGGTAAAGTGTTATTTCGGGTATACTATGTGGAAGGTCTTGGTCATAATTTGTTCTCTGTTGGTCAATTACGTGATTCGATCTAGAAGTAGCTTTTAGAAAACATACTTGTTTCGTTAGAGAACTTGATGGTGTAGAATTGTTAAGAGGTACCCGAGGTTCAAACCTATACACCATCTCTATCGATGACATGATGAAGTCCTCTCCAATGCGCTTCTTGTGAAGGCTTCTAAAACAAAGTCTTGGTTATGGCATCGTCGTCTCAATCACTTGAACTTTGGTACCATAAACAACCTTTCCGAGAAAGGATCTAGTCGAGGCTTACCCATTAAAATATGAAAAGATCATCTTTGCTCGACTTCAATTGGGAAAAAGCACGAAAAATGCCCATGAGCCAAAACCCACAACTCACGTAATTGAAGTTCTTCATACCCTTCATATGGATACATGCGGTCCAATGAGAGCAAACTATTAATGGGAAGAGATATGTGTTAGTAGTGGTTGATGACTACTCCGATTCACTTGGGTTAAGTTTTTGAGGACAAAGGATGAAACTCGGATGTCATCATTAAACTCATTAAACAACTTCGGATCGAGACTCAACAAAGCAGTTCGAATCGTCCGAGGCGACAATGGAAGCCGAGTTTGTTAATAAAGTACTCAATGAATTTTATGAAAATGTTGGAATCGGTCCTCAAAGAAGTGTTCCTCGAACTCCTCAGCGAGCGGTGTAGTTGAAAGCAATCGAACTCTTGTAGAAGCTGCAAGGACAATCTTGATTTACTCAAGGTTCCTATGTTTCTATGGGTGAAGTATTGCCACCAGCTTGTTACACTCAAAATAGATCTCTAATTCACATCTCATGGAAAGACTCTATCTGAACTTGTCCACAATCGAAAACTGATCTATCATACCTTCGTGTGTTTGGTGCTTTATGTTATCCAACTAATGATGGTCGAGATTTAGGAAAAGCGAGAGCCAAAGTAGACATTGGAGTATTTGTAGGCTATGCACCAAACAAAAAGGTTACGAATCTACAATAAGAGAACTCGAGATATCATGGAAACAATTCACATTCGTTTGATGGTGATGGTCAAATGGCTCTGAACAACCCAGATTCTGGACCCTTCAAAAGCAGTCCCATTGGTTCATCCACTGTACCAAATTCTTCTCCAATGACTCCATATGTACCTCCATCGAAGATGATTTAAAGAAATTATTTGACCCTATGTTTGATGAACATTATGAGCCAAGTGCTAATGAGGTGTCGATTCCTACAACGGAGGTGCTCATATTCTGTGAATGAAGTCAATCCTTGATCTCAATATCATTAAGTCAAGAAGCGCTGCTGCTGATCCTTGATCTCATCAACAAATCATCAATCTTGAATGTACATCATGTAAGCGTATCGCATCAATGATGAAGTTAATCCTTTGCTACTCTCGAAGATGCTCCATTTGAAAACATATTTGCTCACAATCTTCATCGAACCATCTTCTTGAGGAGACATCGACTCTACTTGGTCCCTCAACAACTACCACATGAACACCTCGGAAAATGGATTCACGATCATCCATTAGACAACATCATTGGAAATCCTCTCGTCCGAGTATCCACGCGAAACAACTTGCAACCGATGCCTTATGGTGCTTCTTGACTCCGTACTCTCTAAGATCGAACAAAGATGTTAAAACCGCCATGAATGAAGATAGTTGGTTCAATGCCATGCAAGAAGAAATTCATGAGTTTGATCGACTTGATGTATGGGAGTTAGTACACTCCGATTTGTGCTATGATTATTGCTCTAAATGGATCTTCAAAGTGAAACTTGATGAGCATGGTGATGTATTGAAGAACAAAGCTCGATTAGTTGCTAAAGGATACCGTCGAGAGGAGGTATTGACTTTGAAGAATCTTTTGCTCTGTTGCTCGAATCGAGGCAATCGAATCTTTTTAGCTAATCTTGCTAGTAAGAACATGGTAGTCTATCGGATGGATGTAAAGGCGGCATTTACGAGCGGAGATCTTAAAGAAGTCGTCTCGTCGACCAACCGGAAGGATTTGTGAATCAAGAGCATCCTACTCACGTTTATCGTTTGAAGAAGCTCTTCACGGTTTAAAGCAAGCTCAAGGGCATGGTATGATCGCTATCAAAGTTTCTTCTATCTACGGATTTAGCAAAGGAGCGATTGATCCAACATTGTTCACCGGAAGTCGAGCAAACATTTAATTCATGTTCAAATTTATGTTGATGATATCATCTTTGCCTCGTGACCCTAATGAATGTGACCGTTTTCAAATGAAATGGGTTCAAAATTTCAAATGTCAATGATGGGACAATGTCATTTTCTTGGGATTACAAATTTCACAAAGTCTGGAGGCATCTTCATAAATCAATCTAAATATGCAAATGAGATTTTAAAGAAATTTGGATTTGATTCAAGTGACCACTTGACACTCCCATGATTGAGCGAACTAAACTAGATGAGGACCACTCGGGGATCATGGTAGACCAAGCGAAATATCGTAGTATGATTGGATCCACGATGTACCTCACGACTAGTAGACCGGACATCTTGTTCATTGTTTGAATGTGTGCTAGATACCGGCTAAGCCTACTAAAAGCACCTTGAAGCGGTTAAGCGGGTCTTCGGTATCTCGAGGAACCATCAATATGGGTCTTTGGTACCGAGAGACACCGGTATGTCACTAACGACATATGCGAGATCACGAGATCATGCGGTGTCAAGATACTCGTCGAAATGCGCACGGAGGTGCTCGGTTTTGGGTGATAAGCTTGTGAGTGGTCTTCAAAGAAGCAAATGAGTACTTCTATTTCCTCTGAGAGAATACATAGCCATGTCATCTTGTTGTGCTCAAATCATATGGATGAGATCCCATTATCGACTATGGCTTTGAATTTAACAAAATCCCTACGTATTGTGATAATAAAAGTGCTATTGCTCTCTCATGCAACAACGTACAACACTCGAGAGCAAAGCACATCGACATTCGACATCATTTCATCGGAGAACAAGTGGAAAAAGGTGTGGTGGAACTCTATTTTGTGAGGATGAATACCGATTAGCGAGACATCTTCACCAAAGCTCTTCCAAGAGAACGTTTTGAGTTTATTCTTCCACGACTTGGCGAAAAGCCTTCACGAAACACTCAAGCGTCTTGGGAGGAAGGCGAGGAGTAAAGGTCTATCTTCATCTATCTCTTGTATATATCTATTCGAAAAATAAAATAGAAAAATATAAAACTCTCAAAAATCCATAAAATTTGAAAAATTCAAAAATCTTCAAAAATATTGTCATTTTGTCATGTCTTTCTCGATTCGATAATATCTACGGTCTTTGTCTTTGTCATTCAAAGAATGACACGGGACTTTAGATATTGTTAAATTTTATTTAAAAAATTGAGAAAAGAGAAACAATGGTTTATTGTCATTCAGTGATAACCGCTTTTAAAGAAAGAACGAGCCATACTTTATCATGTTTTCAAAAAATTCCATGCTCGATTCTATTAACATTTATCTGCTGAAAACTAAGCGCTTTGAAAAATAACTCGGACTCTATTTTTGATAATCATCTGGACTTATTTGTCAAAATATCTATCTCTCATCAACAACCTATGTCATTGATTGAGGGAGAATAATTTCAATTAAATTAAAAGTTATTTGTCATTCAATTGTTATCAAAAGATATTTATGCATGTTTAATCAATGGAGTTTAAAGTCTTAAAATCCGATCCTTATCGATTAAAACGCTTTCATAATCAAGTCAAAATTCCCATTAAAAGCTTTCAAAATCAATTTAAATCTACAGAGATCACAAATCTCAAATGATTTGCTAAATGTGATCGGGGGAGAATTTGTGATTTAAATTAGATTTAAATTGATAATTCGGTAAATGGTTTTTTAAGGATGTACAAGCTCTCCTTCCCACATGTGCCAAACGATTTCAAATTTTCCATGCACATGTTGAGGGGGAGAATCTATCTTAAACCACAATGATTTGAAAGCGTGATCATTTATCTTAATGTGCGAGTTCCTCTAGTATGTGCAAAACTCTTTTCAAACCTCGAGGCACATATTGAGGGGAGCAAAACTTTAAAACCTCATCCTTCCACAAAATGCTTTATCTACTTGATTCGATTAGGGAAGTGATGTTGATATCTTTTAGAAAATGGAATTCAAAGTTAACTCTTTATCTTGCCTCCATGTGCAAAAGCGATTTCAAACACTTGATGCACATGTTGAGGGGAGCTCTTGTTCTAAAAATATCAAAAACAATTCGGTACAAAATGCTTTGATAATATATCATAAGTATACGGATTAATTTTCAAATGGTTTTCAATTGGTTCCAATGGTAGATGAACAATACCAAATAGACCGACCAACTTTACTTTATGTATGGTGATATAAGGATGATAAGGTTAGGTATTTGTTCCCATGATCCATGAGAACCGAGGGATCTACCGAGGACAATCCACTAGATAGTGTAGAAGTCCTTAGGTATATTGAAAAAGGAGAAAATGAGATATGGGAAGAGTGCGGTTGAGGTGAGCTAATCTTGGAATAAACCCAACAAGGTTCTAGCTATGAAGTCTCGGTAAGCCTTGAAGGGTTGAAGAATGAAAAGAATTGAATAAAAAGGGTGAAAACAAATAGCCTCCATTTATTCAACCTTAGAAGCGAAACCGGTTCAATTCATTTGCTCTTGGTGGTTACCAAGGTAACATCGGTATTGAAGACAAGGCGTCATGGACCCGTGGCGACCGCACTTCAACTTCCCAAACCACTCAAGTTCCTCTTAAAATGACTTGTTTCATTCTCACGGGAACCTACATAATCTATCGACTTTTTCTTAGAGTTTGTTGATATTGAAGAAGGAGACCCTCTCCTAGTCTCCGATGCAGAGGACCAAATATGCACAAAATTGAGTCTAGAGCCACGAGATCATCATAAATCTCATTAGGACACATTCAATGAAGACTCTGTTTCACACAATGTGGAAAGAGAGATTATATCTTGAGTCCTATGCATTATCTTTGTGATATTGCGGAACATCCGAGTGATATGTAAAATATTCACAATGAAGATGGAAAGCCTTGGAGCCAACATCAAACAAGCTCACGGTGGGTGGCATGTGAGATCTATTCAATAGATCAACCATGTGACAAGCGAGCGAAAACAATGGGCGAATCAATATTTTGAATCAATCTGGTTCGGGTTATGGATTGCGGATACCTTTGAAAAACCGGTCGTTGTGCTTAAAAACTCTTTTCTTTAGCACATCGACCGTGTTCAATATTTGAAATCAAAGGTGTTTTATGATTGATAATTGATTTTCATTAAAACCTTCGTTGTATTGCAAAAACAATTTCTATTGAGCAATACACGATTGTTTTTCAAATCTCTTTTCATCAATCGTTGAATTTCTATTCGCCGGTTCACTCACTCCGTGTTGTCTTCTTTGAGGCGTTCGGTTTGAGAACAGACTAGAAGCGGTGCGAAACCCTATCAAGAAAATTCTTGAATTATACACGATCCGCAGGCGATGCTTATCTTGATCAGCGAGGAACCGTGGGCGTGTCGTCAATTCAGCGAAAGTGATCAAAGACACTTTCGTAAACTTTATTGCTAGCTGTTGTATGCGGTACACCCGGCGTTTGCGGTGATCGAGATGAAGCGGTCAATCCATAGCCGCATGCTCACACAATACATTCATTTCTCAAGAAATCATGATAAGTGCATCACGACTACGATATTTTCACCCCATGCTTCTTAAGGCTGCTTGTCAATATCATGAATCAGCGAAAGCTTCCGCTACTCGATGAGAAGATATCATGATCGAATGTGAGCATGTCGGTCCTAAAGTCACAACATCACATAATACCAACACCACAATGGATGTCTCGAGAGATTTTGTTGGTGATGATCTCAAAAGTGGCTCAAAATTATTATCTCGTGGATCGTTAAAGACCTCCACTTGGATTAACCAAACATGCAATGAGAAGAATCAATGACTACGAGCTTGAACAAATTACTACATCAAGAATGCAAGAACAATTGTTAATGTAATATCTGTTTGTATTCAATGTAATTTTAGTATATGTTTGAGGTCTCTTTGTTGGGAATAATCCGTTACCACGGATAGTAGTGGTTTACATCGCTTGGTTTAACACTAGCGATGGAAACGTATTCCCACCGCAAGTTCTTTATTACCACCGCTATTAGTTTATGATATGGTTAAGCGCGTCTAGATAAGTATAGAATAGATTGTGTGTATATTCTATTATGTTAACTTTATACTTATCTTGTAAAGGACTCCTTGTTGTATAAAAGGAGATCCTAGGTTATTGTCTTAGGTATGTATTACATTACATTATACCTACAAAAGCTTCAAGGTGTAACCCTAGTGATAAGTTAAGATCACTCGTATTATTCATTAATAATATTGGAGCTTGAGTTTTGTGTTAATTGGTGTTTATTCTCTTACATCATATAATTCGTCTTCTAAGTATTACTTAAGTAAATTCCGCTTGCTTGATAATATTATACAAAATATCATTGACACAAGGAGAGTGTCTTAGATCTATCAAGTGGTATCGAGCGAAGGTTACGATATTTTGTTTTAGAAGATCCAAGGAATTAGCTTGACTCACTCACTCAATTCAATGGAGATGGAAAACAATCAATCAAACTCTTCTTCTACACCCGGACTCCTAAGCTTAAGCTTAATGAGTTTGAGATGTGGAGGATCTTGATTGAGCAATACTTCCTCATACAGACTATGCTCTATGGGAGATCATTCAACTTGGTGATTCCTTCAAATCTGTGACCACTACTTCAAAAGTTGGTGACACGGATGTTGTGAAAGTTTCGTGCTGAATCAAATCTCAAAAGCTCAAAGAAGAATGATCTTAAAGCTAGAAGTGCATTGTCGATGACTCTTCCTAGAGACCGATTATTGCATTCAAAGAAGTTCAAGACCGCTAAAGAACTGTTTGAAGAGATTTGCTCGGTGTTTGGTGGTAATGATGCTACAAAGAAGACTCAAAAGACATTGTTAAAGCAAAGTTATGAAAACTTCTCCGCTTCAAGCAATGACTCACTTGATAGCATTTTCACCAAACTTGAAAGATTGTTACACAACTAATCGTGTTTGGAATTGAGGTAGAAAAGGAAGACCTCAATTTGAAGTTTCTAAGAAGTTTGCCTTGAGTTTCAAACCAATGTTCTTGTCGGGAAAACAAAATGACATAGAAACAATGAAGCTCAATGATCTTTACAACAACTTCAAACTTATTGAGCAAAGGTTGAAGAAGGCGGAAACTTGGTACAAGCTCTAGTAGCTTGGCATTGTTGTCAAATTCGTTGTGGTGATGATTCGAAGATGAAAGTGATGATGATATTGCCACCGTAGGTTCTAAAGTTTCCACCGGCAATGTAAATATTGCCACCGCAGGATCAAAGAAGAAGGTTGCTAGTATTGGAGATCCTACCTTTTATGCTTTTATCTCCACACAAGTTGATGGCTCTCTTAACTCATGAAGACATAGAGCAAATTGATGAAGATGACTTGGAGGAGATGGATATAAAATGGCGAGATAGCTCTTCTTAGCATGAGGGCTAAGAAATTCTACAAGAAGGCGGCAAGCCTATCCATATAAATGGTGATGATCTGCGGGCTTTGATAAGAAGAAAGTGGAGTGCTTTAAGCATCACAAGTTTGGACATTTTGCTAGAGAATGTAGAAGACCAAAGGCCAAGGACAACAGTCTACATGGTACAAGCAAAAGAAGGGACCAACTGTGGAAGAACCAAAGGCAATGTTGGCTATTGATGGTGTGAGCTATGATTGGAGTTTCATGGTGATGATCTTGAAGAAGAACACACGATCTTGCTCTTGTTTACTGATGAAGTTGCTCTTATGGCTTTCTCGACTCACGAGGTACAAAACTACGAATGTTGCTCTAAAACATGTAGGTCGCTAAAGAAGTTGAAAGACTTAATGATTTATATTCTAATGAAAGACAAGAGTTATACATTGCTAATTATATTGTGGCTAATCTTAGGAGAGCCATGGCGGTTTAGAAAAACAAATAGAGCACTATCGGGCAAATGAGTCAAATTATAATGATGATATGATTCTTCTTGGGAGAGAGGTAGAACATACAATTCTTTGTGAATGAAGCATACCAAAGGAGCTTGAAAAACTTCAAAGAAAATTGAAAATGTCAATTTAACTATAGACACATGTTATCATCGATCGAGTCAATTGATAAAATTTGGAATGCTCAAATATATAATAAAGCTAAGTCTTGTATGGGTTATAATCTTGCGCCTCCACCACTAAGGGGTGTTCATTCACCTCGGTATAGATTTAGCTCATACGGTATAGAGGATTTTAAGGATCTTGAAAGAGAATATGGTCCTTTAAAAGACACAGTTGTGAAGAGTGAGGAAGAGAGTAAGCTTGATAATGATGTTTTTGAGAGTGCTAGTGACTCATCCGTTGTAGATGAGAGTGTTAAAAGAATGTAGAGACTACTATCCCAAAAGTTGTTAATCTTATTACAGAGGAACCTAGGAAACCGCTTAATAAACCTAGACCAGCTGTAAGGTATCTTTGAGATGTATAGGAACAAGCCTCTGACTCCTAGGGGTAACTAGAGGAGTTGGAATCATGTTAAATCTCAACAACTAGGTAGTGATTTTGTTATGAACAATAAAGCATGCTATATATGTGGTAGTTTTGATCATTTACATGCTTATTGTGACTATCATGTTGGGAGAAGGGTAGTCTATGGGAATAAAAGGTGGAGTCTAACAGATATCAACATAATGTACACCTAGTTCTAATTGCAAAATGGTCCCAAGAGCGCTTCAACTTAGAAGTGGCCTCAAAACATTTGCCATGCAAAAGCTGCTAACACTTGCTCACCCTAAGTCACTGTTAAAAGTGCAAATACCAAAACAAGCTTTGTAAAATCTGCACAAACAGGAAAAGGACCTTTCAAGCTAAAAGGTTAACAATAACCAACAGTGGGTACCTAAAAGAAACCGGTGAGTTTCCACTTGCTCATTCAAAAGTTACCACCGCAAGGGTTTTGAACAAGAAAAGGGGACATGGGAAATGCTGTGAAGGCCTCAGCACGTTGGGAATGGAAACCTAAAGGAAATATCTCTACAACCAATCCCAATGGTGTATCAATGACCTTTGATAGATACAATTATATTGATACACGAGGCAGATCCAAGTCAATCATGGCTTGGGTCCCCAAAAGAAACTAACTCTTTACTCTTATGTGCAGGAACATCCAAGGACTAAATGATTTGATCTTGTATTTACATATTATGGGTGTTCAATGCACATGACTGGCAACAAGTCTTTTCTTTTGATTTTGTGCATACTAATAGATCGTGTGTCGGTTTTGTTAATGAAGTTAGTGGATTGAGATGTGTGATGCGGGAACACTAATGATAAAAGAAAACATGGATTATTATTTTATTACAAAGCGCGCATTGAAAGTGCGGTAAAATTACATCCATGAGGTACAGAGTACAAACATTACTACATCAATCTACAACTAACAACCAACCCCAAACAATGTTTTCCTATCCTCTTCCTACCCATCATTCATCCTTTATGGCTTCTTGGGAAAGCCCCGACTTGCATCACCTTAGGAGCTCCACGCATGTTAATCCAGTCATACACCCTAGGGCTTGCTAAACCCATCACCACTATACCAAGAGGGTGGTGAGGATGATGAAGGAACCGACGATGGTGGTCTTTGGTAGAAATGGTAGAGAGGTGATGATTGCGACTCTTGGAAGGAGCTACTGCTGCAAGAGGAGGAACACTCAGGACTCTTCCAGAGGTCTCATCATCTGTGACATATGGAGACACATAGGAGCTGATCTCTGAGCTATCTTCTTTGACTGTTGCATCCTGAGGCTCTGGTTGTAGTGATGAAGGTCCAGAAAAAGGATTTGAAAGAGCAAGTGACTGCTTTCTCTTCTTGGATACAACCTTCTCATACTCCTCTTTTTCAACTCTCCTAGGGTTTTTCAAAACAAAATCATCCAAACTATCGGATGAACCGCTTGAAGAAAGATTGATTGGATTTGATTGACTCATGTCGGTTGTTGATTATGAGAGTGAAAGTTTTGGAGTATGTGATTTGAGTGGTTTGTGTTTGAATGAAAGTTGATTAAGTTTACCTTAAGCCAAGTCTCCTTATATAGACAAAGTCGGTTGAAGGGTTATTTAATGAAGATATTTACCTTTTCTTATTTTGGTAGGTAAAGGAGTAAATATAGATATTATTGAGTTGACTTTGGAAGATATTTTGCTTGGGAAATAGTTTGGTTAAAGGTAACTTTGGTAAATATCAAGTTGGTTATTCTCATCTTGTATGAGTTTGTATATCAAGTTTTGATGAGGAGTTGGAGTTAAAGGTGTATATCCGAGATACACAATAAATGGTTATTGATTCACCATGTCTAGTACACATAAGAATCAACTAGTCCGAGCAAACGACTCTTGGTAAAGACTTGACAAATCCGTTTATGGTTGATAGTTTACCAAAACTATATGGTTATCAACTCACCATATTCTTTATGATTAAGAGTTGGCTAGTCCATAGCAAACGGCTCATGGTAAAGACATATCAAATCCGTTGATAGCGATAGTTTGCTAAAAACTATGATGGGAGCGATCTAGTTTACTAATGATTTTATTTTCCACGCTCTTTGAAATTTTTGTGAAAAATTACCACTTGCTAGTTCACAGGTTTCCATCGACGGTGTTATTTTACCACTTCTTTGTTCTAGCCGTTACAACCGATTATGTCGATAATTAATTTTTACTAGCCGTTGAAAGTAACCACGATAGTCATATATATAGGGTTAATATTTTAAGTAAATTATCTTCTTTCTATATTATAACTACTTTCTAAAGATAATTTTACTTGCATCAATTCTAAACCCTAACCCTATATATCTTTCTTCTCAATTGGCTAGTCATTCTTTCAATTCTTCTTGACATAATAATATTTTTCATCAAAAGTTTCTATGGCATCTTTGAACTTTGCGATGAGCACAACCTAGTGGCCTACCTACAAAAGTCTAACGAGAAGAGTGGCCTGTTTTCATCGATTGTGGATTTTCTTCATACCACTCATATAAGGTATGCTTTGCTTTTCAAACCCACAATCTATATCTCTCAAATCAAACAGTTTTGGACTTACGCTCATCCATAACACTTGAAATTGAGATGCACATGAAGCGAGTGGATGCTCTCGAGCCACTTGTAGATGGGGTAACCATTGATGTTCTTGAGGCATCCTTGAGGAGAGTACTTCACTTGGATGATCTCAATGGTCTCATCACATTACCTATGTCCGAAATTCATGATACTTTATCATCCATGGGTATGATACCACCGACAAAAGGCTACTTTCAAAAGAGTGGTTTTGTCCCCATGGAGATTTTTGATTCATACTTTGTTACATTGCCTTAGTCCTAAGAAAACATCTTATGAGCAATTTAGTTCAACCATGGCTTATCCTTTGGTTTGTCTTGTTTACGATAGGATTTTCAATTGGTCAAATTATATTTTACAAGTATGAAAGGCAATGTACAAAGTAAAACCAAATTTTAATGTATCCAAGGTTTGTGCAAGTGTGCTTAATGAATTTCAACTGCAACCTCACACTATTGTTTATCAAATCGGTTGCCTAAAGCCTAAAGTTTTCAAAATTTGAATAAAGATGGCAATATGATTTTTACACCTCTCCTACCCCAAATGCTTGCTAAAATATCCACTGAACAAAACACACCCATAATTAATGTTCCTAACATTGATTATACACCACCAGTTTCAAGAACCTATGAGAGAAGGCCTAAACAGTCAACTCCTCTCATGACAACACAACAAGTTTCCGAACCTTTTGGTCTGGGAACAAGCAGTGGTGGTTCTAGACTTCCACATAGTCCTACTATGGAGGAATCTGGACCTTTGCCTCGTGATTCACCTCTCCCAACAGGTAACACTTGGAAGTCCTAGGCGGTGGAGGGAATTGATGGTTTTGTGTACCAAATTAGCAAAGCGGTTGAGTTTCTACAAAAGACTTGGCTCTTGTTAAGAAGAACCATGCCAAGGATGTTCAATTATTAAAGATGAGATTCGGACCTTAAAGGAAGAGATGCAGAGGTTGAAAAAGCACAGTGCAAAAGATGGTGATTTCATCTTCATCCTCACCTTCTAATGGTGATTCAACCGATCAAGATTTGGGAAATTCCTCCAAACAGGGAGGAAAACAGTTCGACAGAGGGAGGAAATTGATTTTGAAGATGAAGGAGATACAAGTAAAGGAGCAAAAGAAGTGAAACTCATGGAGAGCAACTTGAAGATCAAGACATTTTCAAGCGCAACCGATTTTACCATCGATTTTATTTCCACTGCGAGCCAAATATTGCCACCGCAAGTGAAGAATTTGATAAATTGAAGACAAACAAGGGTAAAGCGGTTATGGAAGATGTACAACTTTGAAGGTAAAATTTCAAAGAAAAGACAAGTTCGATTGATCTTGATAGAGAATTTGCTAAGAAGATAGCGAAAGATCAAATTCTTGAGAAAGTTCTTTGAAAAGAAAAGATTGCAAGAACTAGAAGTTGCAAGCTTTTGGAAGCTAAAAGATTGGACGAGAATGGAAGATCTTGATTCAATTTCCACTGTTCAACCTACAATTATGAAAGAAAAGGCTCGAGTTTAGCTATGTTCCTCTTGAAGAAGATATTCGAGTTTACGGTAGCTAATAATCCGAAATCAAGAAAAAGGCAATTGACCTAGTTGTTGATGCATCCTTAATCGAGGAACAAAGAAACATTTCAGTTGAAGGATTTCATCATAATGAAGAACAATCAAGCACTTGATAATGTAATCGATTCGGTCAAGAAGAATCGAAGAAACAAAGACAACCAACCAAGGCACAAATACTTGCATATATGAAGACTTATTGTTGTCATGTTGGTAACTGGAAAAGGCATCAATTTAAAGGAATGTCCGATGATCAAGTTGAAAGGGCTTACTACAAACTGTGAAACAAGATAAATCTTTTATTCCAATGGGTTACGAAGAAGAAGAAAGAATATTTCCTAGATTGAAGAGAAGGCCAAAGTCGTTGATTCTCAAACTATTAAGAAGACTAAGGTTGATGAAGATCATACAAAGTCTCTTGAGAAGGAGATTCCTCTTGAGAAGTTCACTAAAGAACAAATGACCGAAATGATTGTGATTGAAGATGAGATTTTATCGTAACCACCGCAAATTCGACATCCTATCATTGATTGGGAAGTTTACACCGCTAGCAATTTTGCTTCAACATGGAAGATTACAAAGGTGGGAGGAGAAACTTCATCTTTCATAACATTTGAAGATCTTATTAAAGCTTTTGTGAGAGATGACCTTAATACACTATGGAAATTAGTTCAAGAAAGGTTTAATGCTCAAGATCTCAAAGATACAAAGGAGATGCGTTATGGGTAAATCTTAGAAGGCTTTTTGAACCAAATGTTGATGATGACTCTTTGAAAACCTTATTCACATGTCTTGGTACAAAATGGTTTTATTATGATTCATGTGAAGTTCATCATGTCTCTGACTAATGGAAAGACTTTTCATGCTTCTTGAGAAAGAATATCCACTTAGAGTGGAGCTCTTCTGATAATGTTAAGCTTACATATAAGAGTCAATGAAGACAATGAGAAGGTCGAGCATTATTACAAAGGCTTCAAGATCGGTGTTCAAGAGCTATACAAAAGTTAAGAGAAAAGAAGTGAAGTGTTTGATTGAATTCCCCAAATCCTTGAAGTTAATGCATATTGAAGAAACTTATTGATTTGCGAGAAATCATAAGTTTAGGGGAGGATTGTTGGGAATAATCCGTTACCACGGATAGTAGTGGTTTACACCGCTTGGTTTAACACTAGCGGTGGAAACGTATTCCCACTGCAAGTTCTTTATTACCACTGCTATTAGTTTATGATATGGTTAAACGCGTCTTGATAAGTATAGAATAGATTGTGTGTATATTCTATTATGTTAACTTTATACTTATCTTGTAAAGGACTCCTTGTTGTATAAAAGGAGATCCTAGGTTATTGTCTTAGGTACGTATTACATTACATTATACCTACGAAAGCTTCAAGGTGTAACCCTAGTGATAAGTTAAGATCACTCGTATTATTTCATTAATAATATTGGAGCTTGAGTTTTGTGTTAATTGGTGTTTATTCTCTTACATCATATAATTCGTCTTCTAAGTATTACTTAAGTAAATTTCGCTTGCTTGATAATATTATACAAAATATCATTGACACAAGGAGAGTGTCTTAGATCCATCACTTGTCGTACACTAAATGCTCAATTAAGTTCATGTACCGGAATCTATGAGACGTCGGTCATAGAAGATTGTGTGCGTTATAACAATCAGCTTGCTGTAAATTATATTTTTTTAGGCATACAAATCGTTGACGTTATCTATATATAAGAAGAACCATAAAATTATGCACAACTATTCTTGTAATTTGCCAACCCCAATATCGTATTTCCTAATAAAATTGATACAAAATATCATGCTCTGGTATGCGTTTTTCTGTAAGATTTCTATCTACTTAATCAACCTTAATCCCGACTTTTCCCAAAGCAAATCTTCATAGTTCTTAGATGGTAGGCATCTTATTTTATGAACCACTTTATATCTGGAGAAAAAGTTTTCTTTCTCATTATATTATTACTAATGACAATACCAATGATGGGATGAAAAAACTTAAGCACCCCGTATGTCGTATTAATAATAAAAGTTATAATTTAGGTACTTTGGCAATGAAAAAAGTTATAATTTAGGTACTTTGACAATGAAAAAAAGGATACTTAAAAAAATTGAGTATCTCTTTAAATTGATAGGTTGCACGTATACCTGTAATTATTACTCCCTTCGTCCCAAAATTATTGTCTCATATTGACTTTTTTAGTCTTTCTTATTCAACTTTGACCATAATTATTTTTGTTTGTGTTATATAATAATTGATGAAAAAATATATTCATATATTTTTCATCTCATCAATTATTATATAACACAAACAAAAATAATTATGGTCAAAGTTGAAAAAGAAAGACATTCATATATTTTTCATCTCATCAATTATTATATAACACAAACAAAAATAATTATGGTCAAAGTTGAAAAAGAAAGACTGGTTAAAGTCAAAGAGGACAATAAAAATAAGACGTAGATAGTAGTTTTTAATAATATTTTATAACCACAAGTAACACTAGCAACCATCAACATGACAATTTATCAAATTCAGATAGCACCATGTATATAACAAACAAAAGTTCTTTTCCTTGACCGATGTGGGTTTAAAAACAAGATATACTTCATATCTCGATCATTCTTTTTCCGTTATTTAGCATGCATTCATAAATCATCACACCATATATCGTCACCACCAAATTCAATCAAGTTCATTAAGTGATAACAAGCATTTACTACTTCCGAATTCTACTTACGTCCATATTCACTTATGATACCGTGTACTACCATCTTACTCGATCCCATTATGTGAGCATTTGGTTTTAGCAGTTGAAGAATATCTCTAAATGTATTCAGCAGGCACGATGACCAAACATTCTTAATTTGCTCAGGGTACGTTCACATTAGCCTTGTTTTCAATCATATTATTAATACTTATAGAAATCATTTATATGATAATATTCGTGTTACTAAATGCTATACATTTCTGAATTAGTGAACTTAAAAATAGTGTTACGTTGACAATATTCCACTGTCGTCCAGCGGTTATGATATCTGGCCTTCACACAGGAGACGCGGGTTTGATTCCCGGCAAAGGAACCTTTTTTGTATTTTCAGTATTTATAGTTTGAATTTTGAACAATAGTTTTCCTAGTATACAGTTTAATTAATAAATACACGTTGACCATAACCAAACTCATCGGTTAAAACTTAAAAGTGTGTTAATGTGGAGCCTCAGGTTTATAAGCTCATAAGTAATAAGAGACGTTATTGAATATCGTATAGGCTGAACATTGTTTGGAGCAACATGTAACATGTTTTAGTCAAGAATAAATTAACAAATTCCTATAGCGATATTGTGATTCTCATATAATACATGAAGTTCTTATTTTTTGTTATTACTTATAAAGACATTGTACAAAAGTTCCTATTTTTTGTTATTACTTATAAAGACATTGTACAAAAGCAATAGAAATAAATGATCATTCTTTCTTAAATTAAATAGCATTCATCCATAATCATCGCACCTTATTCCGGCACCAGTGGTTTAGAAATAAGTGATGTTATTAGCTCTAACATAATACAAAAAGATGATAGTAAATTTCAGTTGAGTAGTGTGTGGTATATAATACAAAATAATCGTTGAATGTGGAAAAAAAATTAGAATTTGTAATAAATTGAGTAGCTGATACGCTACACCAGGTTTTACATGTATAAACCTCAAAAATGGATCAAGCAATCAACATAAGACTCAAACAATTTACTAGATGCTTCGCACCGCAATATATAACTAACAATAGAATTTTTAACCTTATCGATGTGGGATTGAAAACCAAACAACTATTTACAAAACGTATACTATCTTCAATTCAGCTACACAATTATAATGTGCATAGTTCATCATGGCTTCAACATTGCTTGGAGCAAACATGCAATGTGTGTAACGAAAAATAAATTGCTGCAGACATATAATATCTGTCATCATGGCTTCACCTATTCTTTAATTGCCCATACTCAAGTAATGTTTGGACTTCTACGGAGCTACTTCTTGATAAAATGTTCTCTAATTGCTGGAATAATACTATTGAGCAAATGTCCAAACTGGCCGCTAACAACAATATATGGAGTCTTTTGGACATTTATGAAATATTTTTTTTATATAGTCTTTTAGACAAAAAAAGAAAGCCAAAGTTATAATGTTAGTCTCAACTTATAACACCACAGTTTATGAATAAGCAAAAAGGTTTTATAATTACACAACCAATAAGCCAAAACTCTTTATATTTACACAACTAAAAATGTCTTTATAGCAAGTAAAGAGGAACATAACATATTTTATTCTCGTAACCTTTTGTAGCAAGTAAAGTGGAACAAAGTGGAATTGAGAAAATGTGTGAAGAGAGATTCCAAAGTTTGCGAAAAGCAATCGAGTTTATTGCTTAGGACTAAACTGGTCATTTTCTATCAAGTAATAAGGCTAAACACAGTCGGTGACCGAGTTTTCACTGTCACATCGGCTTTCTCTCTCCGATGACCTAACGACGACCAAGTTGCCACAATCATGAAAAGTGTTTTTTTTTTTTTTTTTTTTTTTTTTTTTTCTTAGAAAGAAATAAAGAAAAAAAATGAAAGTGGCAGTGTAAAAATCGGTCTAATTTTCGACCAACTTGAAAATGGTACGTAATTGTTGTTTGTTTTTGTTATTTACTAAATTAAAAAGTTTATGTATATGTTGTTCTTTACATGTATTAGAAAGAGTTGACCGAATGATCAAACAAATAAAATCAAAATCATTTTTAAAAAGTTACACGAGGGCTTGTTTGTTTGTTTTCATATACTCAATAAGTGTTTAAACAATATACTCCTAACTATGTAGATATCAGTAATTTATTAATCGAAATGCATCTCCCTTTTTGTTTTTTCTATTAAGTGATGCTTCTAAAATAAATCACTAATAGACAAACCTATTTACTGACTTAACAAAAAGAAAAATTCTATTAACTATAATAATTAAGTCAAAATCATTTTTTTTTTAAGTTTTCTCTTTGTTTAAACAAAAACTCTTAAGAATTTGTATAAATTGTTAACCTATTCCACTTCAGCAAGGTTTTCGTCAACAATGATGAGTAACAACAGGCCAACAATATAATACTCATCTCACGTTACCTACTCCTTTCCTGCCACACTATATAACCAAGTAAACATCTATTACTCCACCAGATGTGGGATTGCAAACACACTCCATGTTGACCAAAATATATAAACACAAAATCAAATCACCAAATAAACACTAATACATATTCTTTCTTTCCTTCTTTCATATCTCATTCATTCTATCTTTTAATCATTTCAAATTTTATAAAATTAAATGACTCATATAGTCGTATACACATCAACTACTTCATAATCACACTAATCGAAAGCCCATTACCACATGATCAAGGTCCAAGGTTGTTGTAGGATTTCCGCTTATATTGATTTATCAACACGACGACTTAGAGAAAGATTAAACTAGATCCACAAATTGCTTTTCTCACCATTGCTGAATATCACTTACTCATATACATTGGTATGTGCATATATCACATTGCTATGAAATGGTTTCATTCTCCTCCCAAATATTACTTAAACTACAACAATCCAATCAATGTATTTTACTTGCTTAGTTGTAACTTGAATTCACAGTGTTACAAAACATGTTATCCGAGTGGGGTTACTCATTAAATTCACAATGCAGCACGTACAGAAGCACACATCAAGGGAACAATGTGTTGTGCCTCTAAACCTGCAAATCACAAACATAAACTAAAAACATAAAATATATCTCTTACAGATACACGGTCTAATAGCTAAGAATTTAATTTGACTTACGAAACTAGGGAATGAATATGTAAAGAAATTTAGTGGCAATCTAGCGATAATATAAATGGAATGTATTATGAAGTGCAATCTTTGAGTTTAATAATGTCTATCTTAACACATGATTTACAAATATGATCAGCTAAACATTAAAAACATAAAATAAAATATAAATATAATATAATATCATTGTTTTACTAAAAAATCTCCAATTCAAAAGATATGATCTTTTGTTAATTTCTCAGAGTTCATGTAAGGCTATTGTGTAAACTAAAGAGGTCCTCAAAAGGCCCTAAGCAACTTTATTCATAGATCAACATGAAATCTAAATAGCCCGATTCTTATGGAATTAGCACGATCCCACCCATTGAATCAAATTTTCATTGTGAAAGAGCCGATCTACTACATGCTAATAATGGTCTTTTGGATTTAATACCCTAATAAGATAGAAAGTGGTTGGCCTCACCTTCACCTCGGAATGAGAGTGACATAGCTAGGAGTTAGTAGTAAGGACGAAAGTTATACAGCCTAGCTCCATAGTTCATACACTTTGAATGCTTTATGTGATTGAAACAAACGTCACTCTCTCCTTCTTAAAGCATCACTTCGACGGTCATTTTCACCGACCTTCTACTCCCTCCTTAAAACATCACTTCGACACTCATTTTTCCGTGACCTTCTTAGTAGTAACACATTACATTATTAAAAATTGACCAAATTAAGTCAAAACAACGATAGTAATTTCCTGGTCTAAACCAAAAAAATGAGAATTTATATAATTTGTTGAGTAGTTATGACTTATCGTCTTTTTTTTAATAGTAACATAAAGTAACACCTAACCACCAACAAAACACCAATCTTGTATAAACCACAATATTTAACTAAGTAAAAACTTGATGCTCCATCCAATGTGGGATTCGAAACACACTGAAGCGCTCACATTGAAAATAGTTAACCAACAACTAATACATAAAAACAACCAGAACAAAATCACCAAATAAACATTATTCTTTCTTTGTTTCATATCTCATTCATTTTATCTTTATCATTTCATAATAATACTTACTTTCAATTTATATGTGCATTATACATCACAAATACATATGTAGATGAAAATTTGTTCCTTTTGCAATGTAGGATTGGAAGTTTCATACTCCATAGTAACTCTAAACAAGTTTCTAAATCGTAACATATTTTGTTTTCTATAACCTTATGGGTAGCAAGTATAGTGTAACAAAGTAGAATTACGAAAGACGATTGGGTTTGATATTTATCTCGAGTCGTAGGCGTTTATTGTTTAGGACATAACTAGTAATTTTCTATCAAATTATAAGAAGATTACATATTCGTTTTGCTCTTTTTGTATGTGTAGTTCTACAACTTCAAATGGTACATATTTTTAGTTTGTTTTGGTTATTAATTTACTAAATTAAAAAGTTTACATGTATGCTTTTCTTTACATGTATCGGAAAGAGTTACCAAATGATAAAACAAATAAAATCAAAATCATTTTTAAAAGTCACGCAAGAAGGTTTGTTTGTTTGTTTTGTATGCTCGATAAGTGTTTAAAGAATATGATTATATAAATATCAAGTGTTAACGAAAAAGCATCACCTTCTTCATTTTTTCTATTGAGTGATACTTTTAAAATAAGTCACTAATAGACAAACTTATACACCAACTTAACAAAAAAAAAAAATTCTTCTAAATTATAAAAATTAAGGCAAAATCAAAAGATACTTTAGTTTTTCCTTTGTTTAAACAAAAAATTTGAGAAGTTGTATAAATTATTAGCATAAAGTTTGAGAAGTTATATAAATTGTTAGCTTGTAATCATTAATGCATTATTTTTGACAATACTGCTTTAGTAAAAACAAGCCACCAACATTATACACTGCTCAAAATGTCATTAGTCTATAATGTATAGTATAAGCAGGTAAAATTTTGATACCTCACCCGATGTGGGATTCCGAAACAAACTGTAGCTACTCGCATTGACCTAACATATAAAAACAAAATCACGCGAATCAAATCATCAAATAAATAACACTATACTTTCTTTCCTTCTTTCATATTTCATTCATTCATTTTGTCATTTAATCATTTCAAATTTTATAAAAATTAAACGACTCATAAACACATTCACTACTTCCTAATCACACTAATCACAAACCCTAGTTTTGTCGTTATCGCCAATTTGTTCGATTTCACGGAGACTACTTGTCGCCGTCGCCTCCACCCCGTCGGTACGCCTCATCCATCGTCATTATTGTGAAAGCATTTGCAGGTATCGGTAGCTTAGACACTATTTGTGAGGTCAATTCTAGTTTAGTTTTGATAATCATGTGTATATTGAAGGTTTAGGGAGTTTAATTATATTGCCTAATGTTAGGTTAGCTTGTGGTATTCTTAGTTGTGGAATGTAAATAGCGACTTATATGGAATTAGCACGACCCGCGACTTGAATGAAACTTTCATCGAGAAAAGACCAATCTACTACATAGTAATGATGCTCTTTTGAATTTAATATCCTAAAAAATGGAATACAATGGCATTTAAATGTATTTCTACACTAATGGTACTGAGTTACTAGTTTTAACTAAAAACAAGAAAACTAAAAAGATACATAATTAGAAGTAAGATTATCTACCCGAATTTTTTAGGATTTAAGATTATCTATATACTCTCTGTGAGATTAATATGGTCTAGAGTCTAGTCTCAAGACGTTATGTGAGATAATTGATAATTTGTGCTTGTCTCTTTTTATTTATTTTTTTTCATTTCATTTTTAAGAAGAAAAAAAGTTTGAGAAGTTGTATAAATTACTGACGAAGTAGTTTATCTTGTATTGGTAGTCACTCGGTGCGGCAACTTTAAGATAGAAATTTAAAAGGCTTCATAAACATTCTCGATAAACTGAGATATCATTTATGGAACTAATATTTATATTTTTTAGACTTATTCTAGTTTGTTTTTATCGTGTGAGTTGTGACAATCTCACATTGGTAAAAACACTATTTATTTCATTTTTTTGCTTTGTATATTCAGATTATAAGCGCTCCCCGTAGGAGTATTTGAAACTTGAAAAAAATGAGAAGCGGGTTCATTTGATTTACGATGTGAAGCCTTTGAGGAATAGGCATATATCTAATGTTTGCGTCACCACGAATTGGCCCTGTAATGATTGTCACTTGGTGCGGCAACGTTAAGATGGAAATTAGCTTAATCACCAATCTCTACCCGATATGCAAAGCAAGCAATTTGAATTTGGTGCAAGCAATAAGTTTCTAATTGGAGTTTGAGTATTTGTTTATGTTTTTAATCTCCCATAATAGTATCGAATAGAGAGTAAAGTTTGATTATGACTATAATCAGCTAATAATAATAGCTAAAACACAAGCACAAGCACAAGCACAAGTTATCAATTAGCAAATGAATAGAGAGTAAATTTTGATTATAACTAACAATGCACGCTACTAAATGAATGTTGTTGTGTCTTCACTTCAGTTTCATATCATGTAGCAAATTATCTCCTATGTACTAATTAAATTCATTCATAATCATTTTAATAGTGACCACCATTACTTCTTTGTCACCATCACCTGGTTCAACCAAATCAACCATCTACCAGAATTTTAAATGAACTACTAATACAAAACAATGCAAATAATTGGTTGGTTCAAATATAAATTTATGAAAACAATTTGTTTCTCTCAGAAAATAAGTAAAAATATTAGGTTCTTAATATTTTGTGTTACTAATGATGTAAGATGATTGGTGATTTACGTGTAAACAATTCGTTTTTCTTAAAAAGTTGACAAATGATATAATTAATGACTTCTCTTAAAAGTTGACAAATGATATAATAAAAGTTGACAAATGTTGACAAATGATATAATTAATGGGTACCTCAAAGAGTACAGAGTTAACTTATATCTGACTCCTGTAACCTAAGGCAGCCACCAACATAATATCAATTTTCAATTTGTTAATACTTTACACGTCACACTATATAGCTAAGTGAAAAATCTTACCTTCACCCGATGTGAGAACAAAAAGTTGATACAAGTAAACTTTTACAAAACTTAGCTCTAACGACATATAGTAGCACCTTAGATTGTATAACGCAAACATAATCTATCATTCATTTTTTTGTTAATTAACATTCACTCGTACTCATCGCACCGACCTTATTCCGTCACCACCATCACCAATTCTGTCATCATTACTATCAGTGTCATTTCACTCAGCTTCATTAGAATTAAATAACTAAACACATTCACCACTTCCTAATTTTAATGACACTCGGGGTTCAATTGCGAACTTTCTAATCAACTGTGGGTCTTGAAACAAGTACACATGTGTAGCGTCAACGATTATATATCTAACTTTATCATAAAATCGAAGAACTAGATTAGAGTCTATCACTCTATGTGACACCTAATGGCTCGCTCAATGAGAGGGCGATTGCAAACTTGAAATTATTACTTTTCTAGCTCCCTGGCAAAGCTTTTTATATATGATAAATCGTTTATGTACGTACAAAGGTTATGGAATAGTCTTCATATAACACAAGAAACAATTACACTACTATTGTCTCAATGAAGCATGACATGCCATGATCATAACGACCAAAACAAACAAAAACCGACCCGGCAAAAAAAGAAAAAGAAAAAGGACACTTCAAGACAACCATAGACTTGCTCGATGTCTTGTACGTGTCTATAAGCTCCATAGCTAAAACATTCTTTCAACACTTGTGTTTTTTTCAAATAAAAGTTGAAATTCAAAAGGTTTAATATAAACGGAAAAAATAAAAGTTGATTACACAACATTGAAATACTGTCATGTCAAGTTTGTTACGTTTTTGAGTAATTATACCTAAGCTTTTCTTACTAGGAAAAAAATAATTCTGAAAGCGTATACTTTGTGAAAAAAAAATTTCTAAGAGTATACTTTGTGAATAAATAAAAAGAAAGTCATTATATGTTAATAAATAAGAAAAAAAAATAATACATGGATCTAAACTTAGACCTAAAATTAAGTGTCAATATCTGATTGCTACAGACGAGAACCCACTTCTTTTATAATTTATAAGGAGGTTTTAAGTATAAGTTTAGGCCTAAGTTTATCATTTCTCATAAGAAAAATAATAATTTGAGAGTGTGCATTTGTGAATAAATAAAATGAAAGAAAATAACTATAAATTATTATCCAAATATGCTGAAGCTGTTGATAGATTTAACCGCCAATCACATAAAAACCAAAAACGCTATTTTATCTCAACCTTAAATATCTTATACACGACTGTACATATAACAAGCTCAAAATTCTGGCCATTACCCGATGCGGGATTCAAACTTGATACAAGTAGCACGGCACATTAGATTGTAAAGAGTTGACCAAATGTTGAAACAAAAAGCATCAAAATCACACCAACACCATTTTGTCTCACTTCTACACATATCTCATTCATCCTTTGTTAATTAACATTCATTCATAGTTATTATCATTTCATCACTCAATTAAATAAATGTCATTTAGTTAAATGACTAAAAAAACACATTCACTACTACCCAATCCTAATCACACTATACACTATCACAAACCCTAGTTTTGTTGTATCTTCATCATCATTCGATTTCACATAAGACAACTCGCACCCTTCGCCTCGTTCGCCATCACCGCTTACGCATCCGCCATCGTTATCGTGTGAAAGCGATTTACGAGCTAGCCAGCTTAGTTATACTACCTAATGTTAGGTAACCTTGCGAAATCGTTAGTTGTGTGATTGTTGTGAAGGTTTAGTCGTGAGTTTAGGTTAGGGGCACAGGCGGACCTAGGTGTTCTTGGGTTTCCGAGAACTCGATGAATATATGCCGCACAGTGTTAATGTTGTCAAAAGTCCTGAACTTTTTGTGTCGCAACAATACATGCTGTGTTTAATTTTTTTACAATTTTAATGAATGATACATCTTAGTTCATTTTATTTCTTTATACTCGAAAAAATTTGTGCAACTGTTCACTTAAAGTTCTGGGTCCACCACTGGTCAAGGGTGGGGGAAGTGGTTGGGTATAGTCAGGGTTACAGCTAGGAATGTTACGTTTGCGCAAGGTGCGGTTGTGAATGTGAGTAATTTATTGCCCGAGTACACGAGTGGGATGCCGAAAGGTTTGAATAGCTTATTCATGTATGGGTGGGTTACTCTTCTAGTTTTGGTACGTAACAAGATTTAAAATTTTCATACAAGAGATTATTTCACCACTCGCATGCATGACCAAACTACAAACGATGGTTGCTTACCACTCTATGTACATGAACTTAATAACGATCTTGCCTACCATATGAAACAAATCGTTGTCAAAAATTAATGGTTGACGAGGTCATCATAAGTTATCTTATAGTTAACTCTTGTAACCTAAGCTAACCACCAACATAATATCAAAATTCAACTTGTTAATACTTTACAAGCCACACTAAAGTGAAAAATCTTACCTTCACCCTATGTGAGAACATAAACTTGATACAAGTTTTTTTTACAAAATTTAACTCTAAAGACATAAAATCAGTGGCGGAACTTGAACATTTATTTTTGGAGCGCCAAATTTATTTTGAGGGGGCCAAATCGTAGAATTGTTTGTTTCATCAACTAGATTACCCCTAAAACTTATAATTTTTACACTAGTTGCCACAACTTTTGAGGGGACCGAGACCCTCCCCCTTAAAAGTTCCGCTCTTGCATACAATAACATCTTAGAGTTTATAGTGCAAAGTATCAAATCATCTATCATTCATTTTATGTTAATGAACATTCACTCGTAATCATCACATCGGCCTTCTTCCATCACCACATCATATCACCAATTATGTCATCGTTACTGTCACCATGATCATAATAACTAAAACACAAAGACCAACACACTATAAATAAGAAACACAATACAACAACATTTCAAAACAACCATGGACTTGCTCGATATCTTGCACCTCCCTATAAGCTCCATAGTTGAAACATTTTTTCACCTCATGTGCTCTTTTATGCACAAAAGTTGAAATTCAAAAATTTATATAATAGAGAAAATAAGAATCGACCGCACAACATTTAAAGAATGACAAGTTAGTTACGTTTTAGAGTAATTACCTAAACTTTTCTTAAAATAGAAAAAGTAATTTTAACAGTGTATACGTTGTGAATAAATAAAATAAAAGATAGTAATTACACCTGAAATTTTATTAAAATTAAAAAAAAAAAATTAAGAGCTCTAGGTATAATGTGGTCTCAGTGGTGGTGCCATAAAAAAAATGGTGTCACCTCATCATAGTTTTCACATGACACCAATTTTATTTATGAGATCAAAACACCCTTCCTGGTATAACACTAGTTTTCTGGTGCTATGATGCATAAATATATATTAATTTCATTTATTTAAGTAAAACAATGTATTTAACTTAAACTAAATTTTATTAATAAAAACACATTACATAAAATAAAAGTCAGACGTAAAAATAATTGTAAACTAGTTTTGGGGATATTATAAGGCCTGGATTTTTTTTGAAGCTTATATGTGGCTTATTTTTTTTTCGGCTTATATTTCATAAGCCTTAATTTTCCTTTGAGACTTGTGGGCTTGTACACGGTTATTATGAAATGATAAACTTATATAAGCTCATAAATCTCAAAATAAGCAAAAAAAAAAAAGGATTATAAAATATAAGCCGAAACCAAATAAGTTCATAAGCTCACTTATACCACATATAAGCTTAAACAAACACCCCCTAAAATAGTTTGAGATCACAATTGTAAAACTCATCTCTCCTTACAAGACCCTTAACCATCAAAAACTCATCATCGTTTTATATTAATGGGCACCATGGCTAACGATGTGGATGTACTGATTTAAGAACTCTTGTCGCTGCAAACACATATCATCATTAAACTTTTTTATAAACACCTTCTTTCTTTAGCTTGCCACTTGTTGCTGGTGACAAATTACTCAAGGACGGAGGTGATAAATATTGGTTCTCTTTTTTGGTAGTTTGTTCAATCTTTAAATGTCTCATATTTCTTCACAACCTTTTTATTGAACCAAAAAAAAAAAAGGATGGCGTGGGCTGTTAGTTACCAGCCAAGAGACAATGGCACGAGGTCCGGTATGGTTTGTGGCACCGTGGTGTTAGTTGGTCGGTCATCCAAAACCAAACAGCCAACCGTACCCGGGGCTCAAATAGTGTATAATTAAATAAAATGAAAGAAAGCGAATGTAAGTTATTAGTTGTCAACCGTACCCGAGGCTCTATAGTGTATAAATAAAATGAAAGAAAGCGAATGTAAGTTGTTAGCTGCTAGTGAATCAGAAGATTACTCTGTGTATTTAACGTCACGTCACATAAACAACCAACAACATTAGAGTCGCCTCAATTTAAAGATGTCTTGTACACGACAGTATATAACTAGCTCAAAATTATTTTGATCACCCGATATGGGATTATAAACTTGAAACAAAAACATCAAAATCACACCATGAATGTAAGTTATTAGTTGGCAACCGTACCCGAGGCTCTAAGAGTGTATAAATAAAGGCTCTAAGAGTGTATAAATAAAATGAAAGAAAGCAAATGTAAGTTGTTAGCTGCTACAGGACCAGGTGATTATTCGATGATGTAGTGGCTCGGTCCTTTTCTTGGTGTAGTTATAGATGTAAGCTAAATGTTAGTTGGACTAATTGGGTGAAAAACCTGTCCCTTTTTATTTTGTAATGTTGTTTCTCTAGCGTCTTGCTAGTTTTTTTTTTTCTTTTATTAAATCCGTCGTTCAAAAAATACTGATGATGTAGTGGCTCGGTCCTTTTCTTGGTGTAGTTATAGATGTAAGCTAAATGTTAGTTGGACTAATTGGGTGAAAAACCCGTCCCTTTTTGTTTTGTAATGTTGTTTCTCTAGCGTCTTGCTAGTTTTTTTTTTATAAAATCCCCGTCGTTAAAAAAAACAAGACAAGGTGATCACTACATAGATTTAACGTCCCATCACATAAACAACCAACAACATTATGCTCCCCGAAGTTTAAAATATCTTGTAGACGACACTATATAACCAGCTCAAAATTATTTTGATCACCCGATGTGGGATTAAAACTTGAAATAAAAAGCATCAAAATCACACCATTTTGTCTTCACTTAACTTCTACACAATCAAATACCAAATTATATATCATTCATTTTCTGTTAATTAATATTCACCAATAATTATAACTATTTAATTACTCAAATAAATCAATGTCATATACTGTATAATTAATCAAATGACTAAAAAACAGGTTATTCCGGAATTGGAACTTTTTTTTGTTTTTAGGTTTTTTATTTTTTTATTTTTTAAAAAAAAAGGGGGGAAAATTTAAAAAATTTTAAAAATTTTAAAAAAAAAAACCCAAAAAGGGGAAAAAAGGGGGGTTTTTTAAAAACCGTTTTCCAATTAATTTTTTTTTGGGGTTTTCCCCTTTTTTAAATTTTAAAATTTTTATGGTTAAACCTTTTAAAAGGGGTTTTTTAAATTTTTTTTTTTAAAATTTAAAATTTTAAAGGGTTTTTAAAAAAAGGGTTTGGGGGTTTTTTTAAAAAAAACCCCTTTTTCCCTTGGGGAAAAAAAATTTTGGTTTTTTTAAATTTTTTTTTTTTTAAAATTTTTTTTTTTTTTTTTTAAAAAAATTTTTGGGGGGCTTAATTTTTTCCCCCCCCCTTTTTAAAAATTTTTTTAATTTTTAAAAAAAATTTTTAAAAAAAAAAAAAATTTTTTTCAAAATTTAAAAAATTTTTTTTTTTTTTTATTTTTAAAACCCAAAACCAAAAAAAAAATTTTTTTTTTTTCCCCATTTTTAATTGGGGGTTTTCGGTTTTAACCTTTTAAATTTTTTGGGTTTGGTTTTGGGGGAATTTAATTTTGGGGAAAAAGGGGGGGGTTTTAAACCCTTTAAAAAAATTTTAATTTAAAAAGAATTTTTTTTTTTTTTAAAAAAAAGTTTTTTTTAAAAAAATTTAAAAAAAATTTTTGGGGGGGTTTTTTTTTTTAAAACCCTTTTAAAATTTTTTTGGTTAAAAAAAAAAAACCCTTTTTAAAAACCGGAAAACCCCCTTTTTTCCAATTTAAAAAAAAAATTTTTGCTTAAATTTTTTAAAATTTTTTTAAAAAACAAAAAAATTTTTTTTCAAATTTTTTGGGAAAAAAAAAAAAAAATTTTTTTTTTATTTAACAATAAATTAAAATTTTTTTTTAAAAAAAAAAAAAAGTTAAAAGGAAAAAAAAAAATAATTTTTTTTAAAAAAAAATTTAAAAATTTTTTTTTTTTTGGGAAAATTAAAAACCCCCAAAAATTTTTTTTTTTTTCCCAAAATTTTTTTTAAAAATTTTTTTTTTAATTTTTTTTTTATTTTAAAAAAAAATTTTTTAAAAAAAAAAAAAATTTAAAAAACCAAAAAAAAAAAAAAAAGGGGAAAAAAAAAAAAAAAAAAAAAAAATTTTTTAAAATTTTTTTAACCCCCCCCCAAAAAAAAAAAAAACCCTTTTAAAAAAAAATTTTTTTCCCAAATTTTTAAAAAAAAACCAATTTTAAAATTTTTTTTAAAAAATAAAAAACCAAACCCCAAAATTCAAAATTTTTTTCCAAATTTAACCTTTCCCCAAACCCCCCTTTTTTTTTTAAACCACCCTTTAAATTTTATTGGGAAAAAATTGGAAAAAAAAATTTTTTCCCCCCCCTTTTTTGGGTTAAAGGGTTTTTTTTTTAAAAATTTTTTATTATAAAAATTTAAAAATTTTTTTTCTTTAAAAACAAAGGTTTAAAAATTAAAAAGGGTTTTTTCCAAACCCCCCGGGGGGTTTTTCAAAAAAGGGGGCCCCTTTTTTTTTTGGAAATTTTTTTTTTAAAAATTTTTAAAAAAAGTTTTTTAAAATTAAAAATCCAAAACCCTTAAAAAAAAATTTTTTTAAGGTTTAAATTTTTAAAAAATTGGGAAATTTTCCCCTTTTTTTTGGGGGGGAAAAAAAAAAAAATTTTCCCCCAATTTTTATTTTAAAAAATTTTTTTTTTTTTTTTAAAAATTTTAAAAATTTAAATTTTTTTTAAAAATTTTAAAAAAAAAATTTTTTCAAAAAACCCTTTTTAAAAAATTTTTTTTTTTTTGGGGTTTTTTTAAATTAAAAAAAATTAAAAATTTTTTAAAAATTTTTTAATTAAAAAATTTTTTTTTAAAAAAATTTTTTTAAATTTTTTTTAATTATTTTAAAAAAAAAAAAAAAAAAAAAAACCCCAAAAAAAAAAAAAAATTTTTTTTTTTTTAAAAAAAAAAAAATTTTTTTAAAAAATTTTTTTTTTAAAAAAAAAAAAAAAATTTCAAACCCTTTTTTTTTAAAATTTTTAAAAAATTTTTTTTTTTTTTGGGGTTTTTAAAAAAAAATTTTTTTAAAAAATTAAAATTTTTTTAAAAAAAAATTTGGGTTTTTTTTTTTAAAATTTTTTTTTTTAAAAAAAGGGGGTTTAAATTTTTTTAAAAAAAAAAATTTTTTTAAAAAGGGTTTTTAAAAAAAATTTAAAAAATTTTAAAAAAAAAAATTTTTTTTGGTTTTTTTTAAAATTTTTTGGGTTTTTTTTTTGGAAAAAAATTTTTAAAATGTGGAAAAATTTTCCAAAAAAAATTTTTTTTAAAAAAAATTTTTTTATTTTTTTAAAAAATTTTAAAAAAAAACCCCAAAAAAAAAACCCCCCCCCCTTTTTTAAAAAAATTTTTTTTTTTTTTTTTTTTTTAAAAAAAAAAAAAAACCCTTTTTTTTAAATTTTAAAATTTCCCTTTTTTTTTTTTTTTAAATTTTTTGGGGAATTTTTTTAAAAAAATTAAAAAAAAAAAATTTTTTTTTTTTTTTTTTTTTTTTTTAAAAAAAAAAAAAAAATTTTTTTAAAAAAAATTTTTTTTTTTTTAAAAAAAATTAAAATTTAAAAATTTTTAAAAAAAAAAAAAAAATTAATATTTTTAAAAAATTTTTTAAGGTTTTTTTTAAAAAACTCCCAAAATTTTTTTTTCCTTTTTAAAATTTTTTTAAAATTTTGGGAAAAAAATTTTTTTTTTAAAAAAATTTTTCCCCCTTTTTTTTCCTTTTTTAAAAAAAAAAAATTTTAAAAAAATTTTTTTCCCAAAAATTAAAACCAAAAAAAAAAATTTTTTTTTTTAAAAAAATTTTTTTTTAAAATTTAAAAAAAAAAAAAGGGAATTTTTTTAAAATTTTTTAAAAAAAAAGAACCAAAAAAAAAAGGGTTTAAAATTTTTAAAAAAAAAACCCCCTTAAAAAAAAAAAAAATTTTTTTTCCCCCGAATTTTTTTTTTTTTTTTAAAATTTTCAAAAAAAAATTAAAAAAAAATTTTTCCCTTTTTTAAAAGGAAAAACCCCCAAAAAAAAAAAAAAAAAAACCCCCCAAAAATTTTTAAAAAAACCAAAAAAAATTAAATTTTTTTTTAAAAAAAATTTTTTAAATTTTAAAAGGGAAAAAAAAATTTTTTTTGGAAAAAAAGGGTTTTTTTTTTTAAAATTTATTTTTAAAAATAAAAAAAAAAAAAAAAAAAAAAAACTTTTTTTTTCCAATTTTGGGGGTTTTTTTTTTGGGGGGAAAAAAAAGGGGGTTTTTTAAAAAAAATTTTTAAATTTCCCTTTTTTTTTTTAAAAATTTTTTAAACCTTTTTTAAAAAAAAATTTTTTTCCCAAAAAAAAATTTTTTAAAAATTAAAAGGGGGGGGGGAAAAAAAAAAAAACCCCCAAAAAAAAATTTTTTTTAAAAAAATTTTTTAAAAAACCCGGGTTTAAAAAAAAAAAAAACCTTTTTTTTTTTAAAATTAATTTAAAAAAAATTTTTTTAAAAAAAAATTTTTAAAAACCTTTTTAAAAAAAAAAAAAAAAAATTTTTTTTTTTAAAAAAAAAACCTTTAAAAAAAACCCAACCTTTTAAAAAAAATTTTTTTAAAAATTTCCAAAAGGGGAAAAAATTTTTTAAAAAAATTTTTAAAAAAAAAAAAAAAAAAAATTTTTTTTTTTAAAAAATTAAATTTTTTTAAAATTTTAAAATTACCTTTTAAAAAATTTTTTTTTAAAAAAAAAAAAATTTTTTCAAAAAAAAATTTCAAAAATTTTAAAAAAAAAAAAAAATTTTTTTTTAAACCTTTTGGGGGGAAAAAAAAAAAATTTTAAACCTTTTTTTATCTTTTAAAAAATTTTTTTTTTTTTAAAGGTTTTCCCTTTTTTTTTGGGAAAAAAAAAGGGAAAAATTTAAAAGGCCCCAAAAAAAAAAAAAAATTTTCAAAATTTTAAAAATTTTTAAAAACTTTTAAAAAAAATTTTTTAAAAATTTTCCAAAAATTTTTAAATTTTTTTTAAAAAAAAAATTAAATTTTTTAAAAATTTAAAAAACCCCCCCAAAAATTTTTTTAAAAAAAAAATTTTTTTTTTTTAAAAAAAAAAATTTAAAACCCAACTTTCCCCTTTTAAAACCCCCCTTTTATTTTTAAAAATAAAAAATTTTTAATTTTAAAATTTTTAAAAATTTTTTTTTGGGGGTTTAAAAGGGAAATTTTTTTTTTTTTTTGGGAAAAGGGGAACAAATTGGAAAAGGAAAAATTTTGGGGGAAAAAAAAACCAAATTTTTAAAAAAATTTTTTTTTTTAAAAAAAAAATTTTTTAATAAAAAAGGAAAAAAAAAGGGGAAAAAAATTTCAAATTTAAAAATTTTTTTTTTTTTAAAAAAAATTTTAAAAAAAATTTTTTTTTTTTTTTTTTTTTTTTTTTTAAAAAAAAAATTTTTTTTTTTTAAAAAAAATTTAAATTTTCCCCAAAAAAGGGAAAAGGGTTTTTGGTTTTTTTTTTTTAAATTTAAAATTTTTTAAACATTTAAAAAAATTAAATTTTAAAAAAAATTTTTCCTTTTTTTTTTTGGGGAAAAATTTTGGTTTTTTTTTTTCTTTTTTTTTTTAAAAAAAAAAAAAATTTTTTTTTTTATTTAAAAAAAATTTTTTTTTTTTTTTTTTTTAAAAAAAGGGGCCCTTTTTGGGAAAAAAAAAAAAAAAAATTTTTTAAAAAAAAAAATTTTTTTTTTTTTTTTTTTTTTTTAAAAAAAAAAGGGAAAATTTGGTTTAAAATTTTAAATTTAATTAAAAATTTCCCAAACAAGAAAGTTAAAAAAAAAAAAAAAAACCCCAAACCCCTTTTTTTTTTAAATTAAAAATTTCCAAAAAAACCCCTTTTTAAAAAAAAATTTTAAAAAAAACCCAAAAAAAAAAAAAATTTTTTTTAAATTTTTTCCAAAATTTTAAATAATTTTTTTTTTTAAAAAAAAAATTTTTCCTTAAAATTTAAAAATTTTTAAAAATTTTTTTAAAAAAAATTTAAAAAAAAAAAAAAGGGAAAAATTTCCTTTTAAAAGGAAAATTAAAAAAGGAAAATTAAAAAAAAATTTTTTTCCCCTTTTAAAAACCCCCAAAATTTTATTTTTTTTTTTTTAAAAAATTTTTTTTTTTTTAAAAAAAAAAAATTAAAAAAAAAAAATTTTTTTTTTGTAACCCTTAATTTTTAAAAAAAAACCTTTTTTTTTTTCCCAAAACCCCCAAACCCCCCACCCCAAAAAATTTTTGGCCCTAAACCCAAAATTAAAAAAACCTTAAACCCCAAAAAAAAAAAATTTCCCGGGTTTAAAAAAAATTTTTTTAAAACTAAAAAAAAAAAAGAAATTTTAAAACCCAAATTAAAAATTTTTGGGTAAAGGGGTTTTAAAAATTAATTTTTTTAACCCCAAATTTTAAAAATAAATCCTTTTCCAAAAAATTTAAAAAAAAAAATTAAAATTTTTAAAAATAAAAAAAAAACCCCAAAAAAACCCCCAAAAAAAGAAAATTTTAAACCAAAAAGGGGGGTTTTTTTTAAAAAAAAATTTTCCCAAAGGTTTTAAAAAAAATTTTAAAAAAACCCAAAAAAAATTAAAAACCCTTTTTGGTTGGAAAATTTTTTTAAATTTTAAAAAATTTTTTTTAAAAAAAATTTTAAATTTTTTTAAAAAACCTAAATTAAAAAAAAAAGGGGCCCCCTTTTAAAAAAGGGAAAAAATTAATTGGTTAAAAAAAGTTTTTCCCCCCAACCTTTTTTTTTTAAAAGGTTTAAAAAATTTTTTTTTTTTAAAAAAAAAATTTTTTTTTTAAAAAAATTTTTTAAAAAATTTTCCCAAATTTTAACCCTTTTTTAAAACCTTAAAATTTTTAAAAAAAATTAAAAAAAAAAATTTCCCTTTTAAAAAAAAATTTAAAAAAAATTTTTTTGGTTTTTCCTTTTTAAAAAAGGTTTTTTTCCCCCCAAAAAACCCCTTTTTTTTAAAAACCCTTTTTAATTAAATTTTTAAAAATTTTAAAATTCCTTTTAAAGGGTTAAAAACAACCCCCCCCTTTTTTTTAAAAAAATTTTTTTTAAAAAAAAAAAAAAACCCCCCCAAAACCCCCCCAAAAAATTTTTCTTTTTACCCCTTTTTTTTTTTTTTTAAAAAAAAAAATTTTTTTTTTTTTTTTAAAAAAAAAGGGGGGTGGGGGTTTTTTTGGGGTTTAAGGGCCCCTTTGTTCCCTTAAAATTTTTTTTAAAAATTTTTTTTTTTAAAATTTTTAAATTTTTTAAAATTTTAAAAAAATTTTTTTTTTTGGGGTAAAAAATTGGTTTTTTAAAGGGTTTAATTTTCCAAAAAAAAAAGGGAAAAAATTTTTTTTTTTTTTTTGGGGGGGTTTTTTTTTAAAAAATTTAAAAAAAACCTTTAAATATGTATGATTGCCCTATTAAGAACATGTGTCAAGATGATAACAAAGACTACTTTATTTTAAATATTTATGTCATTCAATATTTAAGAAACACTTGTAGTTACAATTTATGTTACGTGAGAACGTGAACTAGATTGTAGCCAAGGTAAAATATCCACGTGTCGTGAGAACGAGCATGGATGATTCTCGCAGCTTACATGGAACATTTCATGGAATGACATAATTAAATGAAGTAATCTAATACTACTTTGAATTTAAGTATTCGTTGAATGACTTAAATATATGTAGTAATTATTAACTTGAAATATTAATTGAAACCCGAGGTGGTGTTTATAATTACTTTAATTATAAATGTTTATGATTTTGTAAAGTCACAAACATAAAGTCTTTTAAAGACTTACAATATAAAGTAAGACGTTAACTTGCTATGTTTTAAGACATTTGCATGAAGTCAATGAGTTGATCAATGACTTATAACGATAGTGGGATTATAATCGATATGTCTTTTGACTTGGTCAAAATACTTGTGTTATAATGCATGCAATTGATTTGGTAATTCTATTGTACCATTAAGTTTTACTTTGTTGGTAAATAGGTAAGCCATAGAGTAGATGGTTATCTAAAATATTGTTAGATTTTCTTACAATATTAATTCTAAGGAAATACCATAGTTTTATGGTATGTTCAGTTAGAAGAATCAAAATCTATTGGCATGTTTGATTCAAGATAACTATAGTTTCTTCCACATGTTATCAAGGTTAGAAGATTGAGTATAGATTGAATATACTCAATAAGACTCAACCTAGAAGATTGATAAGACACCATTTGTTTATGGAATGTGATGAATCACATTAAGTCTTATAAATGAAGTTCAATTTGTTAAACTACTTATAGAGTGAGTTGTAACAAACTAATGTTAGGAACTCACAATGTTTTTGTAATATCCCAAAAGAGAACAATGTATTGTTGTTTCACTTGATAAACTATTTAAAGGTAATCTTTAAATTGTTAAAGGCAAGTGGGAGTTTTGTTTAGATCTTGAAAGATTGAATTACAAAATACATAATCTTCTAATATGCACTAGCAAATATCATAATGAGGCTAAACATGAAAATGATAGACCTTAATATGATGGAATTGTCATTCATAGATTCGTAAGGATATCTCGATATTTAATATGCCGAGGAATATGAGTTACTGTGATCATGGTAAGCTCGTTAATCATAATGATGAATTTATCAAATGTTGAATTGTGGTAAATCAATCATACTATGAATGTTGAGATGTCATCCATAAAGATAATCAACTTTAGATACTTGGTTTATCTTAATAATGAATATGAGTTTCTTCAAAGGATGGAAACCCTAGTGGTTTAAATCTTTATGTAGAAATCATATGGACAATATTGTACACATATTTAATGCATGTCTAGTGATAATAATATTAATCATATTTAAGCAATTAACTATGATTGAATATTCTTTACTACATACATTAAATAGAAGTATAAAGATTATAATTGTTATACTTAGTTTCATTGATATGAAATTTTGACAATGAATGTCATAACTCTTTGTTGTGGAATTACTTTTGCGAGGACGATGAGTAATACAAAGAAGTTTTATGAATTCAAATAATCCTTGGATATGTACAAACGCAAGAATCCATGAATGGATATATGCAAGCATCTAGAGATGTTTCTTATGTTTAATATTAAATCCATGTTTGATTTAATAATTAAAATAAGATAGCTCATAAGTATTCCTAAAAGCTAGTGGGAGTATTATTTTAAATCTTATATGTTGTATGGGCAACTACATTCCACCTAAATTAAGTTTTAGTTGGGAATGAACTTCGCTTGTAAGATTTGGAAATAAGATATATAACCTTAAAAATATGTTTATTATTATAAACATATGCGGTAAATAAATGAGTCTAATAGAACATGATGAATACATATCTTTGACAAGATAGATGAGATCTTAAAGTTTAACTTGAAGATTCATCATGAACATCATGTTGTGTATAAGATTGTTGTGTCATGCTTGATTACAAGATGATTTGACAACATTGAAAGTTGTTAGTGTAATAAATATTTTAAAAGGAATATGTTTGGATTTAGAATCACATTCCACACCGGAGATGCTCCTAGATTCTATGGATGGAAATATGGCAATTATTTCATAATTGTCATTGCCAACAAACTTGAGTTTGGTAGGCACCAACATTACACTATAACTGCTCAAGTTTACTTGACGCTTAAAGAGCATATTGTTGTACACAATGATGCCGGTATAATTGAGATGACACTCAATTCTAGTCATGGTATCCTTGATGATGACCATGTTGACTAGTTATGCTCAACTAGGAGCATAGTTGCATTATACATTAAAGAAAAAGAATACTTTAAAACTTTAAAGTTTTGAAAGATGATTGTCATAAAAGGGTGGTTCAAAGTTATCACGCACCTTATGGAATGATATGACAATATCAAGATATGTGTAAACATATACAAGAAATTCACTTATTGAATTTTTGAAATAAGTATTCTCAAAATTCCTATAGATCAAAGTTAATTGAAATTATGCCTTGTCAACAAGTATGATTCTCATGACTTGTGGCAAAATTCATTAACTAGTATTATCATGCATTGATCTATTCAAGATTTGGATAAAGGATGTTAAACAATTATTATTTATAATGAATTAAAGCACGGTATACATTTAATTTCATTTATAATATTGTGTCCTATGTTTGCATGTTTAAATCCATGAATAACTTAAGTTATTCTAAATAGTCCGTTGTCAATCAATAACATGGGAATGATATTGAATTAAGACAACTGAGTATTAGTTAGAATATACTTGAAAGTATATTGATGCGTAGCATGACTAATTTCGATGATATTCAATGAATCGAGTATAGGACTTATCTCACCCACATGATGATACTTTATGGATCTTTGTCATTAAGTATATCATGGATATTTATCCTATGACTTGAGATACAAGAGATATGTCATGGATGTAGTGCATTTTGTGAAGCAATCTAACGCTATACGTGAATCGTAGTTATAAGGGTTGTTTTCGTAAGTGTTGCGAAATTTATGAATCCTCGCTTGTAGTCAAAATGGGATTTGTTTCTTCAAATTCATTTTGAAGTATAATACTCCGGGCCCCTCGTAGGGTTGTTAAGATGTTTGCATGGCCATGCCCAAGGTCTTCGGAATATGTTCGTAAGAATTGGTAATCTTAATCAATCACATAAAGCGAGAAACAAAATAGTTAATTAAGAAATGAGTGAGATCCATATTCTTATTAACATGGTATTAGAAACAAAGGATGAATATGATGATGAATCATCAAACTTGGTTTTCTCCGAAAACCATACACGAGTTGTACCGGGGCATTGGCCTGTTGCTAGACGCCAACCAATGTCATTTCACGCTTTGTAAACATATCCAAGTGGGAGCTGTTGGAAATGTATATATTTACAATAGGTAAATGTCCGGATTCGAACTCGTGACCACGGATTGCACACTTTACGTATGAGACTCGATGTTTTAATAATTAATATAAAATATTATGTTTAATTATTAAATTACAATAAACGACTAAACGAGCGATAAGAACTTATCGAAAGTGACTATCATCGTTAAATGTCAACGGATATGAAGAAAAGTAAACAAGCCAAGAGACGGTTTTAGGAACCTCTTTTGGGCTTGTTTTTCCGAAACTATGGAATCCCACATCGAAACCATAGTAAACTTGACATCTATCATAAGGCTATAAATACATCCCCATGTATTCATCCTTTGGTACACTTGATTTCATTAGAAGGCCAAACTTCTTCTTTTCTTCCTCTTATTCTTGGTCGATTTGTGAATCCCATTGTAAGGGATTTACGAGTGACCTAGAGCATAACAAAGGTGTTTGGTTATTCTATTGTGATCTAGAACTAGCATTCGTGATCGAATCGCTAATAGTACGTGTGTACAAGAACGTGGTTGTAAGACATTATTCTTACACCAATTAGTACTTCTTTGTTTTGCTCAAGGGATTTGATATTCGCAAGAGGTACGTTACGCATACTTTCAGTTAATTAATTTATTTGTTATGATCTTTAAGTCTTCCGTTGTGTACTCTTGATGTCTTTATGTTTTATTGTATTTTATATATCATAAACTCAACAGTGATAACTTCTGATTTACTCCTCTTCCTTTTCATTGACTTTTCAGAGTGAAACTAACTACTTTTTTGCATTACATATTAGTCAAAACTTAGTCACTTTTTATGCAAAAATGTAACCACTTTAAAAGGTATAAGCACTATAATTTTTACGCGGAAAGACGTCGAGAATGTAGAGCTACAAATTATAGAAATGTTAGATTTCAACGCAATTAAGTTTGACAATGAAAGTAAAAAGTCAAATGTTATCTGTGAGTGAAGAAAGAAGGTTCAAAACTGAGCATCACATACTAACCTATATTTGTATGTTAAAAAATGTACAAGGTGCGACTTAAACTAACCCTATACCAATATGTTCAAGAGAGTAGTTTCATCTTCAAGTACATGGCCACAATCAAGCCTTCAAGTACATGACCGCAATCAAGCTTAACAAAGCTCACACAAGCATATGACATATGATAAACCAGCATCATGGAAAGGATAAACATAAGCACAGTCAAATCTGTCAACATGATCGCCAAGCAAGAGCAAACTTGATAAGCAAAAACTTAAGATGAAAGATAAGATATAGCACTGAAAAACTTTAGCACCAAGGGTTAATAAGCACGACCAACCGCCAACATGATTCTTAATAGCGTGCCAATAACTAGGTTTTACTGTTAACACAAGCATTGTTTAGAGTCCGCAAAATCAAAGACACTATGGAGTAACTAATTTAAATGCGCTTGGAATGTTGTCTAGCATAAACAAGAACTAAACCGCCATCAATCAACTAACTACATCACCTTTAGGACCATGATCAAGTAATAGCTATTTCGGTCTCCGCTTCAACTCAAGCAATCTCACCAAGAACCTTCAGATTCGATGGAATTATAAAACCTTTGGCTTTTAAACTAGTGAGAGTCCGTGATGTGGGTGTGTACAAGTTTTAAATTTATAAAGGTGAATTACCAATATTACTAATAACACATACGAGCAAGTATACTCGTCTGCTATAGCAAGATTATGAAGGTAAGTCGGGATCGCTCGCAGGATTTGAGTGAATCTAAACACAAGTTTGAATTAACGAGTCTATCCAAAACATATAATAAAGCAAATAGGTATAATGAAATTCAGATGATTAAAAACTACACTTGCTTAAACTAGTTTCATATCATAGATTAACTTATTGTTCTTACAAGTTAAACCTTCGTCAAGATTTTAGTTCATAAAAACAAGCATTATGTTTAACCAATCAATTCAAGTTTCATAAGTCTACATACATAAACTTAAACACAAAAACATCCACTTGTTCATCAAATTGCTTAAGAAATGGTCAATACAAAAGGTAACCGATCATAGACAAAAGGCTACAATTGATTCTCAACAACTAATCTTACGACCATTTAGATGTTTCCAACCAATCCAATTTGATAATCAAAAAGCGTTTCTATTACAACCACACCTTAGTTCCTTTGTATAATCAAGAATAATGGGTAAAAACAATCATCCATAGACAAAATGATTATGACTAGTTGAATAACAATAAGTTCTTTCGACCTCAACGATTACTATCACTAGAACAAAAAGTGGATTTGGCTACACCGAATATGTGTGACGATATACATATAGTCACACATGTTTTTTCGTCCGTGTGTGACTAAAGGTCGCGTGACCATAGGTACCCTATGGTCACGTGTTTGACTTTTTTAGTCTCTATTGCAAAAGAGTAACCAAACCGTAACATGTGTGACTAATTAGGTACAAATTTTGTTGGATTAATCCGTATTAGTGACCATAAACACTGTATAGTCACACAAAGCATGTTTGTTTTGGGTATTTAGTCACATACAATTAAGCATAAAGTGGCAAAAGTGTTAATAAGTGTGACCATATGTTGTTTAAGGTGAAGAAATATGTCTTTGTGTGACTATTGATCATCTAATGGCCACTTGAATTTTATGTTTGTGTGGCCTTTTCTAACATTTAGTCACACAAAGCATGTTTGTTTTGGGTATTTAGTCACATACAATTAATCATAAAGTGGCTAAAAGTGTTAATAAGTGTGACCATTTGGTGTTTCAAGTGAAGAAAGGTGTCTTTTGTGTGACTATTGATCATCCAATGGCCACATGAATTTTATGTTTGTGTGGCCTTTTCTAACATTTAGTCACACAAATCATGTTTGTTTTGGGTATTTAGTCACATACAATTAACCATAAAGTGGCTAAAAGTGTTAATAAGTGTGACCATATGGTGTTTTAAGTGAAGAAATGTGTGTTTTGTGTGACTATTGATCATCCAATGGCCACTTGAATTTTATGTTTGTGTGGCCTTTTCTAACATTTAGTCACACAAAGCACGTTTTTTTGGGTATTTAGTCACATCCAATTAATCATAAAGTGGCCAAAAGTGTTAATAAGTGTGACCATATGGTGTTTTAAGTGAAGAAATGTGTGTTTTGTGTGACTATTGCTCATCCAATGGCCACATGAAATTTATGTTTGTGTGGCCTTTTCTAACATTTAGTCACACAAAGCATGTTTCTTTGGGTATTTAGTCACATGCAATTAACCATAAAGTGGCTAAAAGTGTTAATAAGTGTGACCATATGGTGTTTTAAGTGAAGAAATGTGTGTTTTGTGTGACTATTGATCATCCAATGGCCACTTGAATTTTATGTTTGTGTGGCCTTTTCTAACATTTAGTCACACAAAGCATGTTTCTTTTGGGTATTTAGTCACATTCAATTAATCATAAAGTGGCCAAAAGTGTTAATAAGTGTGACCATATGGTGTTTCAAGTGAAGAAATGTGTGTTTTGTGTGACTATTGATCATCCAATGGCCACATGAATTTTATGTTTGTGTGGCCTTTTCTAACATTTAGTCACACAAAGCACGCTTTTGGGTATTTAGTCACATCCAATTAATCATAAAGTGGCCAAAAGTGTTAATAAGTGTGACCATATGGTGTTTTAAGTGAAGAAATGTGTGTTTTGTGTGACTATTGCTCATCCAATGGCCACATGAATTTTATGTTTGTGTGGCCTTTTCTAACATTTAGTCACGCAGCATGTTTCTTTTGGGTATTTAGTCACATGCAATTAACCATAAAGTGGCTAAAAGTGTTAATAAGTGTGACCATATGGTGTTTTAAGTGAAGAAATGTGTGTTTTGTGTGACTATTGATCATCCAATGGCCACATGAATTTTATGTTTGTGTGGCCTTTTCTAACATTTAGTCACACAAAGCATGTTTCTTTTGGGTATTTAGTCATATACAAATTAAGCATAAAGTGGCCAAAAGTGTTAATAAGTGTGACCATATGGTGGTTTAAGTGAAGAAATGTGTGTTTTGTGTGACTATTGCTCATCCAATGGCCACATTAATTTTATGTTTGTGTGGCGCTTTCTAACATTTAGTCACGCATCGAATTAAGCAAACTGTGACCAAAAGTGTTAATAATTGTGACTATATGAATCTTTTAGTCACATATAAGAAATCAATATATATCAAAACAAATTCTAATATATAAAAATATATTCAAAATATATTCAAATACAATAAAATTGGAATGTATATAAAATTGTAATGTCGTATATAATAATATTCTCAATAATTTAACGACTTCGACTCTTGATCTTCTTAGCTTCCTTTTGCATGGTATGACTAGAGACGAAGCGCTCAGATTTAATTTAGGTGCGCTCGTTCTCACCAATCGCTTTATGGTACTTGGTGGTGTTACCAGAGGAAACAAAAGCCGGGTATCAAACACCAATTAAATATGAAGAATGATATATGTAGGTTTATAAAACACATGCATCTATGTACCTTTTCATCGAAACCACTTGATCCTTTGGACATGCATAAAACCACCTCATCGCATCCTTAATCTGCTTTGAGACCGTTATTTCCTACATCCGTATGCACGCGCATCCACTAAAGATTTTTCAATAGATACTCTGAGCAATCCTTTGGGAGTGGTCTCATTATGAAGCATTTGTTTTCCATCGCTTTTGTACACGGTACCTCCGCAATAATAGTTGATTTCTTTATGCCACACCGCACTTAATTACCTAAAAGATAATTTGTTGCATGTATATATGTATCGAATTAATTTTAATTAAACTAAAGAACATATGAAAATGTTTAAATACATACTTGTGGTAGTACTCACTAATGGAGACTCTGCTCTTGTGATCCGTAAAGTTGACGTGAAGAATCCTTTCCTTTGATCTAGTCGATTTCTTAGGTGCGATGAGATTAACAGCTTCCTATATGTATAATACACGGTAAATAAATAATGTATGTAGAATTCAAAATCCTGTGGGGTGATTTATTACTTACACTTATTTGAATTTCCTTTCCAAAGTTGCAAGTCCATTAGACTTCTTAATGCTCGCAACTTTCTCACGCCCAAAGAACACGTGTTCCGGCATCCTCATCAAGACCGCTATTTAAAAGATTAATGTTCACCGGAGACACCAAATATAAATTGTTTAAGAAGATCAAGCAAGATTTAAAAGGGTAAAAAGATGGAATGTTACTTTCTTATGTCTTACTTCCGTTTCACAATGGAGTTGAAGTTGATCGCAATCGCCTTTGTGCACCCAATTGTTTCATCAAATCTCAGACACGCCTCTTTTTCTTGACGTTGGCGCCTCATCGCAAGTTCACTTTGAAGTAACACCACTCTTTCATCGATGCTTGTCGATTCGAGGCGCATCAAAATACCTCTTGTAGGTTACTCCACCTCCCACTCTCTCGCATATCCTCCCTTTTCCTTACCTAATACAACTGTATGGCATCGGTGCCATGATCAAGCATCAAGATTCCTTGTTTGATCTTGTCGTCCGCTTTTCTCTCACACACAATATGGGAAATAGGTTATTTAATTCTACCAAGATTAACTTGTAACTAAAAGTATTAACTAAAACACTACCGTATTAACTTATAAATAATAGCTTTAAGTAATACAAGAGCGTGATTAACTAAAAGTATTAACTAAAACACTACCAGATTAACTTATAACTACGCTTTAAGTAATACAAGAGTGATTAACTTATAACTAAACAAACATAATAATAAAATTTGCAACAAACTTACAAATTTTTCTCCCACCGATCCGATATCTTCATCGTGATATTCTCCGCCTTTTTCACCCTTCCTTTCAACCACAGCTGCACCACGCGGTGGTTCTTCATCCGTTCAATTTCTTTACTCTCGATCTTATACACATCAAATACATACAAATGTAAGATAAACGAATATAAACGAAACTATGATGCTATTAAATGCAAATGTAAATGTGCAAATGTTTATCGTTACCATTTTTTCTATCACACGGGCGTATCCACCTCGTCCCATTGTATGATCATAAATGACTTGGAACGCGACACTTTAGCTTTTGCCGATCTCACCTTGCAACACAAAATCATACGGCGCTTAGATGTAGTAATGCCGATAGTATACAACTAATACATATGGAAACATATGAAAAGGTAAAAGATATTTGAACTTGAATAAAATGAATAATTAACACCTTGTATTCCTCACCGGTCGTAGTTTACAAAATTAACCCAATCTTCGGCTTTTATAATTGCACTATACTTTGCCGGACTTCATTTAGTTTTGAAAGGGTATTTTGGTTGGGCAATATGTAGTTTTGTATCAATTTCATTCGAAATTCCTTAGAAGTTGACCAAGACGATTCATTATCGCCTTTCCGACCGTCAAGTCAACATCAAAATATCACGCAAAGATTAACAAATTGTTGTTAATTAGTTGCACATACTGTAAATGCAGAGATAAACTTTTAACACCTTGTATCTACGATGCCCAAGCCACTACTAGTTAAAAAGTATATGTGTACCGTGATTTCATCCCACATTTTATCTCTTGCTTCGAATCAACCTTCCTCCGTGTTAGAATCCCGACACCTATATGCTCACGAACCAAATCACCCAAAAACTTGAAAACAATGCTCTGCTTTTTCCTCGATAACCTATCCAAAGGCATCAAGGTTACACCGACCTTTATTCCGTCTGCTTTTCCATATTCCTGCGAAACTTAGCTAACCTAGTTATGCCCTCTTAACAACATTCGCATTTGAATGGTTGTTTCAAGATCCTCACCCTCATCCGAATACGTCTCGATTCATATTCTAAAGTGTTTTCAATTTCACGATCGTAATAAACCAAATCATCCGGATAAGTGATTTGCGTTGACATGATTCGTCGAAGTAATGTGTTAAAGAAAATTAGTAAACTTAATTGGTAAATAATGGTGTAAAATTGAAGTTCGTTGTTTTGCTTGAAGGTCGATTTATTGGAGTAAAAATAGGGCTAATGATGGGCGCTTTTCAATTAAGGAAACCATAATTTCCAAAGTAATTTTAAAATTTTGGCTAAAATTTGGCTCCAAATTTGATAATTTTAAAATGTGGCTCCAAATCAAACAATTTTTAAACCAAAACACCCTCGATGTAAATGGTGCTTACCCACATCCCAAACACTCATATTACTTCAAACCACCGTGTCAAAACACATATAATCTAGATACACTAAAATCACCACATGGCGATACAAATGAACAATCAAAAGCTAAAATGGACTTAAAGCAACTAATTACAACTATAACTAATAAGCAGCCCAGATAAACAATTAAGCACAAAATAGGCAATCAAACCAAGAACTCATGATACATCAAATGCCCTAAGACCTTACTTTAAGGCTATAAATAAGCTATTTATAAGCAATTAGATAAGCTCTAACATCCTCAAGTAGTCAAAAAAATCAAGAAAACATGTAAATGCAATTAACTTAAAGCGAAACAACAACAAAAACACCCAATATAGTGGTTCAATCAAAATAATTGTCATGAACAAACGCCCAGCTCTAAACTTCATAATCACCATAAAAAATTGACAACAATCTAAAATTGAACATCCTAATCCTACAATAATACATTATACTAGTGCGAATATGAACTTTAACACCACAACCAATTCCTAAATTCAAAACAACATGAAAAAAAGATGAAACAAACTAGCAAACACATTACATATTTTAACAAACATAATATTAGCATTCGTATGGATAAACCATCAAAAGATCCATACATATTCCATTGTTAATATATCTACATACCATCCCTTTAAACCAAGACATTAGACATTAGACATTAGACATAAACAGATGACACTAGAGCAAAGAAAACATCCCATTCCATAGCGAAAACCCTTCAACCATTCATCGCTCGAATTTGTTCTTCCTTGGTATCGATTTCCTCCTAAGATTGAGTAATGAGATCATTCAACCCCGCAGCTTAGACCTCGCAGCCTCCCCGTCATCCCTAAGATCCACCAATCTCTAAGGACCTAATGTTTAAAACGGCAAATTAAGTCCTCATTCTTTAAACTATGACTATAAATTAGGGTGTTGATCCGTTCGGTTATCGGGTTTTGTTTCGTTAAATCATATATTTTTATTTTGTCAATACGAAACCGAAACGAACCGAACTATAATTAAACCAAAGCGAACCGAAACCGATTATGAATTAAGTTCGCTTCTTGGGTTGACCAAATTAAGCTTGATTATTGGGTTGACACATATGGTTTTAAACCGAAATGGATAAAACATATTAAAGGGACAAAGACGACGAAAACGTATTAAAATGCAGAAAAACGTGTATAAACGTAAGAAAACGGACCATAACGTATTAAAATGAAGAAAACGTGTTTAGAACTTACGAACTGTAAAAGTGTAAGAAAACCTTTGAAAACGGTTGAAAATTCTTAAAACATACGAAATGGGTAAAACGGATGAAAACGGGTAAATGGGACGAAAACGCAAAACAGATGCAATCGGCCGAATGTGTGTAAAAGTTATACAAACGGACTAAAAGATGAAAAACTAGCTAAAACGCAAACACGGACGAAAACCTCAAACAAAAACGGAACGATAAAACCGATTAAAAGGGACAAAGACGTAAGAAAACGGACCAAAACGTATTAAAATGATTTAAAACTTGTATAAACGTATTTAATCTGTAAAGTGTAAGAAAACCTTTGAAAACGGTTGAAAAATTCTTATAAACATACGAAATGGGTAAAACGGATGAGAACGGGTAAATCGGACGAAAACGACGAAAACATATGTAAAACATATGAAAATGTATGAAACGTTTGAAAATGTACGTTAGTATGTAAAAAGACTAAAACTTATTCAAACGGACGGAAACATGAAAAACTAGCGACAACATGTAAACACGGACGAAAAATCAGAAACAAAACCGAAACGATAAAACAGATTAAAGGGACAAAGACGTATTTAAAACGTATTAAAATGCATAAAAACGTGTATAAACGTAAGAAAACGGACCATAACGTATTAAAACAAGAAAACGTGTTTAGAACTTACGAACTGTAAAGTGTAAGAAAACCTTTGAAAACGGTTGAAAATTCTTAAAACATACGAAATGGGTAAAACGAATGAAAACGGGTAAATGGGACGAAACGCAAAACAGATGCAATCGGCAATGTGTAAAAAGTTATACAAACGGACTAAAAGATGAAAAACTAAATAAACGCAAACACGGACGAAAACCTCAAAACAAAACGAGAACGATAAAACCGATTAAAAGGGACAAAGACGAAGAAAACGGACCAAAACGTATTAAAACATTTAAAACTTGTATAAACGTATTTAACTGTAAAAGTGTAAGAAAACCTTTGAAAACGGTTGAAAATTCTTATAAACATACGAAAATGGGTAAAACGGATGAGAACGGGGTAAATCGGACGAAAACGGACGAAAACATATGTAAAACATATGAAAATGTATGAAACGTTTGAAAATGTAATGTTAGTATGTAAAAAGACTAAAACTTATTCAAACGGACGGAAACATTAAAAACTAGCAAAACGTAAACACGGACGAAAAACTGTAAACAAAACCCAAACGATAAAACAGATTAAAGGGACAAAGACGACGAAAACGATTAAAAGCATAAAAAACGTGTATAAACGTAAGAAAACGGACCATAACATATTAAAACAAGAAAATGTGTTTAAACGCATTTAACTGTAAAAGTGTAAGAAAACCTTTGAAAACGGTTGAAAAATTCTTATAAACATACGAAATGGGTAAAACGGATGAGAACGGGTAAATCGGACGAAAAAACGTATATATGTAAAACATATGAAAATGTATGAAACGTTTGAAAATGTACGTTAGTATGTAAAATGACTAAAACTTATTCAAACGGACGAAACATGAAAAACTAGCGAAAACGTAAACACGGACGAAAAACTGTAAACAAAACCGAAACGATAAAAACAGATTAAAGGGGACAAAGACGCATTTAAACGTATTAAAATGCATAAAAACGTGTATAAACGTATGAATGTGTGTATAAACGTGTATACACGGCGAAAAAGTTTTCAAAAAGTAAACAACCCCTAACTCATATAGTATGGCTAAACATATGTGTGAGCATCCTATTGTGTAAGCAATTTACGTAATATTGTATGCAAGTAGTTACATGTAAGGTATTGCAATTGATGTTATCATGTGTCAAGATCCTATTGTGTCGCAATTTTGTTGCGTAATGTTGTTGTAACCTTGTCGGGTAATGTTTACGCTGGTTTTGTTATGCAAATTTGCATGGTTCGCAAATTAATAACCACCGAATTCATTGTTTGCCAAAGTTGTAGTGATGACTAACTTTGATTTTTGTCAATGTGCTACATTGTAAAGATGACTAACTTTGATTTTGGTCGATGTATTGCGCTTGACATAAATTTTAAGAATTTGAGCAAATCCGATAACCGCTAAAACCGATAACCAAGAAATCAAATCGAGAAAACCCGAACCGAAAACCCGCTTATCACGGTTCATAATGCATTTTTACTTATCTAATTTGATCATTTACTAACGTCCATGGATTACATATCATTAATGTGATCGTAATCTATAAACGCCAAATAAATAGTATTACTTATTTTGTTAGATATGGTAATTTGAATGTTGCTATTATGACACAACAACATTACTATTATTCTAATATCTTTAGTGTTATTTAATTTTACTAAAATGACATATTACGTTATAATTTATGTTATTGTTCGCCCGATTCGATTCGATTAATTTTTTGAATGGTTAACAGTGACCGAACCGCGGTAACCGCCATTTCGGATACCCGCATGTCCGTTACCCGCCTAGTACGGTTCGGTTTTGGATAGTAGAATGAACTACCCGCCCGTGATCGATAGTTAAAATCTCTAAACGAATCGAGCCGAACCCCCGTGAACACCCCTACTATATAGGGGTGGTTTAGATCCAATGAAAAATGAAGGGTTTAAATTGCAATATTAGATATCTTCCTAAATACTCCTCCCGCATATCACTTTTTCTTTTCTTTTTCTTGAACTATTGCATATCACATTTATGCATGGAAGAATATGAAGGGCTACAAAGAACACCCAAAATAAATTTTCCGATGCCTCTTAAGTGTTTTTTGTGATTATTTGTGCAAATTGTGAGGTACATTGTAATTATGTATACTTACCTAACCATAAAATCAACACCCTAAGTATCAATCATTTTACTCTTAAAACACAACTATCAATAATTTTACCCTAAACACACAAAATGTCTTCCACACCTAATATCGATGAAATGAAAGCCGCCATCGAATCCGCAAGCTCGCCGATGCTTTCGTGTTGTTGATATTGCAAGACATAGCAGAGGAGAAAAGTCGATCGAGCGGATGGGAGAAGAGAGCAAGATTCGAGGAAAATCATACAAAAAGAATGTATAATCGATGAGGTCGGTAGTTTGTTTACTCGTTTCAATGTCATGGCAAAGAATCGGTGAGTATGCCTTCGTGAGATACAGCTTGAAGGATCAAGGAAGATTGATTTGCTCGGCTCGCCTTTTGGTGCTATGTCGCCGAGTCTGCCGGAGAAGGAGGAGTTCTTGGAAGATTTGGATGAAGTCGATGAGTCTCAAGATGGAGCATAGGAAGCTTTGGAGGTTTTTTTGTGTTTTGATGATGTATAGTTGATGGTTGTATGGATGCTTGCTATTAATCGCTACTTTGTTTATATAAGTAATTATATGTAAATGATCAATGATCGATGATCAATGGTTAATTTTAGGTTTTAATGCTTTATTAACTTGAAGAAATAAGTTAGTTTTATTTATTTATTTACTTTTATTAGAAAATGGTCAAGTAGTGTGTGTTTGACTTTCAAGATTTCACACATTTATCTCTCTTACACTCGGTCAAAACACACGCTAGATTATAATTAATAGCAGATTTAGGGTTTTCAATCAAACGCAAAATCAATGAAAATAAATGTTAGTCAATGAAATACTCTTGAGGGCTATTATAAAGGGCTTGATTCTCTTCCTATCGAGCCTAATATCTCGTATATAAATGTTATAATTTAATGCTAGTTTGTTAGTTTAGGATGTTTATTGATTTATAGATGATATTGTGTTATGTTAGTTTAGGATGTTAGTCGGTATTAGTCATTTGCATAGGAAAAGTAGTTGTTTGATGATTTATGGATCATTAGTTGAGGTAATAACGATTACGTGTTATACATGCGTATGGGTACGTGAAGAATGAGACACGAAGAATGAGATTAGTAGACGCGAAGAATGAGATTTGCGGGTAGGTGTCCCTTTTTCCTCCTTGCGTGTTTTGTTTTGCCGTAGTCTTAGGCCCCGCGCGTGGTTTGCGTTGCTCGTTGTTGCTCCCTTAGGTTGGCCTCGCTTTTGGTGTGCCCGGCTTTTTGGTTTTATGTCCGCGCGCTTTGCTATTGGCGATTTACGGCCCGCTTGCGCGTGTTTCTTTTTCCCGTATGCCCTGTTTGCTTGTTTGCTTGCTTTTTTTTACTACGCTATTGCCTTTTGGTTTTGTCATATTCTTTCTCTATCCTTTCGCACCACGCTATTGCCTTTTGTTTGTTGTTGTTGTTGTTGTTGTGATCGCATAATAGTCAATAAGGTATGCGCTTTAGTAAATATAAAAGCATAGTTAAATGTTAATGTATGGGGACTCGTAAGGGTTAACTATGCTTCTTTTTAGGAAAACACTTTTTATGATCTTAATACACAATCAAACCCTTTCGAGTTCCCATATCGCTCCTTTTGTTTTTCAACAATCTAGCGATTTGCACGTGCGTAATTGCACAAAGGAGTTGAAACGACAAAAGGACCAAGAGGGATCTCGAAAGGGTTTGATTGTGTTTTTTATGAGGTGTGTTGATTGCGATAATGATATAGTGTGTATTGTTCATGGCGGCCACACTCCTTCATTATCCCATTCAACACATACACTTTCGTAGAATCGATAATTATTTACACTTGGTACTTTGAGCTTCCTCGAAAACCCATTCCTATGTCACCGCTATAGCAACAGTTTGGTGCAAATCTTTGCGCCATTTCGTAGACATGGCAATGGGATTTCAAGTGGACGCTCAAAGTACTAAGTCGCTCCACTTGCTTGCTTATAACATATTGACATTTAACTTTTTGACCATTTCCTTTGCATGTATAAACTCTATTTTGTTCATAAGTGTCTTACTTTGATAGAGGTCGTGATGATATATCTTAATAAATCAATCGATGATGTGATAGAGGTATGTTCAACTTCCTTTTGAATCCGCAACTATATCATATTGTTCCTTAATTTTTTAACAATCTAGCAAAACTATAATTATGATTTCAAAAACATAATTAACCCTTCTCGCCCATACGCCCTTTTGTTTTTTCAACAATCTAGCAAATCGCCTGTGCGTGCCTTTGCTCAAAGGGAGTTGGTTTATTTTGGGCCACATGTGTTTATTTGTGATATGCAAAAGGTCGTGATGACGATTATCTTATTTGATATGCAAATGATGTGATTTACCGTATGTTGGCATGGCAATTTTATTACATTATTTTGCGACCATGGCGGTTATATCCCGATGTTCCGGTGTTTATCCAACCTTTTCACGATCTCGAGCCTTGCTAATGCATATCACACCGCACACCCGCTTTGGAAGTTTATATGAGTCTCGATATACTTGTTATAGACTTTTGTTAGATTGTTAAAAAGTTAGATCAATATGATATAGTTGCGATTCAGCGAAGTTGAACGTACAGGGTACGTTACTTTGTAGATGAGTAGGAATTTCAAGATAGTTACCCATTCTAAATTCCCAAACAAAGGCCTTTTGTTTTTCAACAATCTAGCAAATCGCCTGGTGCGTGCCTTTGCTCAAAGGGTGTTGAAACGACAAAAGGTACCGTAGGGGATTCGTAAGGGTTCACTAAGTTGAAATTCCATACACATCTACAAAGTAACGCGCCACATTGGTATGTTCAACTTCCGCTTGAACCGCAACTATATCATATTGTTCCTTAACTTTTTTAACAATCTAGCAAAACTATAATTATGAGGTGTCAGTGTATGAGGTCGTGATGACAAGTATCTTATTAAATCATGCAAATGATGTGATCATCGATGTTTTGAAACTATTGATTTATACGATCCGAGCCTCACTATTATGTGCAAAAATGAGTCAATTTTTTTTGACCGTATGGTAGATGGGTTGCTCAGATACAAGATCTTATTCCCTAGTTTCAACATTAAAATTTTAACCATTGCACTTAAAAGTCTTTTCATCGCTAGATAGGCTTTTTGTCTTTTCATCTCTCGTAAAATTAACTTTTGTAGAATCGATAATTATTTATTCGGCACACCTTTCGTACTTTGAGCTTCCTCGAAAACCCATTCCTATGTCACCGCATAGCAATAGGTTTGGTGCAAATCTTGCAGCCATTTCATAGACATGGCAATGGGATTTCGAGTGGACGCCAAAGTACTAAGTCGCTCCACTTGCTTGCTTATAACATAGGTGTCTTACTTTGATAGAGGCTGTGTTGCTTACCATGACCATCAACGCTTTGATCAATTATGACGGGTAGTTTTAAACTTGAGATTGCCCATATCTTGACCCGGTTTATAGCAATGTATAGACGATTATGTCGCATGTTTGTGACCGCTTTATTTTATATGCATAATATTATCACAACCTTGTACTTTAATGAAGTTGGTAAATTTCTTCGTGTCAATCATGTTTCATTGTGGTCAAGTCCGTTGGCGTCACGTGTATATATAGTTTCATTAGAAGCTATATATAATCATTGGTCCCTATCATACACCCGTCCCAATGAATCATGATTGGCTCAAGATGTTAAGCATCCGTGTATATAGTCGTAGTAGAATGGGCTGGAATTTGACATCGAATAAGAATGGGCCGGAAGAAGTTAATACCGGCAAGTAAGTTAATACTTGTCGCTGCTAAGTTAATACTAGTAGTGCTAAGTTATTGAATAGTATGTTTCTTATTTAAAAGTACCTACAATTATATACTTTATTACAACGTATAACTTTTTTGTTACTTGATTCCACAGTTTTTATCATCACGTTGAACGTGACATTCAAGGACGGAAACATCGTACAAAAACATTGCAAATGTTGATGCAATCGGCAGTGATTCAATAGCTACATTGTATATTCGATTAACCAATATTGTATTCGACATATGTATTTATTTGCGAGAAGTTACGATATCGTGTATGTTAATGTAATATTATTTATTTGTATGTTAAGGTACTTAATTTTTAAGGTGATTCTACCAAATATTTTGTATGTATTTAATCAAGGGTTTAGGTCATAAAATAGTTATGACTTTTTCAAATGTACCGCTTTGGTACGTAATTGTTGTGTAAAATTTACATATTTGCATATATACCCAAAACATGCTTAAGTTGCATTGTACATCATGCATTAAAAATTGTATTATGGAGAAATATGAAACTTTTGAGTTTTAGTGGGTATATATGCAATGCTCCCATAATACAAGCTAAAAAATAAAACAAAAATCCTTCCTTAATTAATTGTAATCATTGCGCTTTGAGAACCGTGACATATTACGGCTACACTTAATCACATAGTCTTAGCAAAATATTCAAGTCTATCTTCTTCAACACAACAACCGCATCATCGTGTAATGTTACACATTGTTTTTTTTTTTTTTTTTTTTGTTTTTTTTAACCATGAACCTAAATGTAAAGTGATTGATATGCATGTTTCGATATGTTGATGGATACAAATGCATGTTTGGTAATTTTTCAAAGAATGTTTAACATATCCTAAAGAACATAGTATCCTTTGATCATAAAGTAATGTACCGCTTTATTAGAACTATATGCGATTTGATTCTTTAGAATATTGTGTGACATGTAAATATAGGATGATTTGAATAAAAAAATCATGGATATATGTGATTGTGGAAAACGTAGCACTATTTGTTAAATAGCTAATTAGACAACTTGTAAACATATGTTTAATCTAGGTTAGTATAGCTTTTATATGATTTGGTAAAGCACTACACCTTATGTAATTAATTATCCGAGCTTAGGTTTAAACATTGGATGAAGCAATGGCGTATGGTATGTTGGGTAGATTATGGATTTCTTACTAGATTTTAACAAACGATTGGGTAAGATGAATAAACGTAAAAATACGATTTTTACTCTAAAAGGACTATATGATTATTGGTTTTGAAACATAGTTAAATATGTAGTAGTACATCTTCAATCATATTTTGTTTGACACCTTAATGATAAAGATGTATTGATCATCTAAGACTTGTATTAGTTGAATGTTATGCATATGATATAACCTTATTGACCATTAAGACGATTGTGGTTTTAAAATAGAATGAGCATCCAATTGTTAGTGGAGGCAAACCGCACAAACATTAGGACATTGCGTAAGTTGTACTTAAAATGCTTACTTAAGGTTATAAATTTATCGATGTAACCATCAAATTGATATACGTGCTTACTTTTTAAATTTAAGATGCTTCTGCTTTGTTTATCAAACAATGTACCCCAAGAAGCTACCGGATATACCTAATCCACAATAGGGGAACCAAACATAAGGTTTATCGAAATTGGTTCGTGGTCGCATTACTTTGCAAGGGTCCGAGTGGCAAGCTTTTATTGATCAAAGCCAATACATCAATGTGGCCACATTCCATTTCATTCGTCGGAAGAAGACCGTTATTATGTAACAGGTACAACGATGCAGCCACGAATGCCCGGATACGATCTCGCTCTTCTAGGTTACGGCATAACGAGGTGCTCGTTACGTTGGATGAATATCCCGCACAACCTCCGGTAAGAAAAAATGTTAATCAATACATTGTATACGTTTGTTGAAAATGGGGATTATTTTAATTGTTTGACCCGCTAATGTTTTCTTTAAACTAAACTATTACGTAGGTCATTCCTTGCAATTCCGGACCATACCGACAATAACCAATTTGACGTTCTTGTTGTTTGCGTGCCTGTAGCGCCTATCACTCACCGTCAAATTGAAATACTGGAGGAAAACAGACACGTGCATGAGTTTGGTGGGCACGGATGGAATGTATTGGTTCACGATGAAAACCTCGTTTGTCGGCACAAGAGTTGTTTTCACAAATCTCCTAAACAATACTCTTTCCCGATGCCATTTGTCGAAAATGGACCGATGATGCGCTCGAACTTGTGCAACGATGGAGTCGAATCGCACAAGACCGCTCATGAGAAACCCGTAGATGAAGGTATGTTAATCAAAGTGTAGACATAATCTATGACTTTATTTTAAAATAAACCTTTCCATATAATAGCTTTTAAATTATTAATTACCATTTTATTAAATTCCAATTGCGATGAGCGTATGAAACACATATGTGCATGGAACGAATGTTCGAGCATGAAAGTGAAAGGGATTGTTTTACGCCCATCCTTGCATATGTCACGACAGAGTCGTTTGGTAAGTAATGATACAAATCGGACCATTTCAAATATTATAATCGCAGAAAAACTAATATATACTTCAACACATGGACATACTTTTGATTAGCATACTACATTGTTCTTTTTAATGCGAACATACCACATAAGTTTACGGCGAAATCACATGTGGAAGTACCATAACGCATTGTCGAGATACCGGAAGACATGGAGTTTTATGTGAACGTGAATCGCAACACCACAAATGATAGGCCTAGAAGCAAGAACCACGTTACCATAAACGCCATATGGAGAGAGATTGTTGAGGAGTGTCGGTGGGAACGAAACAAAATGGTCGATTCAATCTTGTTGACTTTGTCATCGACGACCAAGCTTCGTGTCTTCCGTAATCCGCTTATAATTCCAGATTTAGCATGTGCTAAAACGTAATTCCGTGCGTTATCGCTTGTTATTGGTAGACACGTTTATAAACGATTTTAGGATTGTGTAGGATTTGGTTGGCTTCATTTAGGGTGTGTGTTCCCAAGTAGTTGAAGCCATTCATGAGATGGAATGTAAACTACTTGGTATAGCCCCTATCCGAAGTGTATGGTTCATACTTGGTGCATTAAAAGGTGTTCTTTGTGATGGTTTTGTGTTGGTTGTCATCATCCATGGTTGTATGATATGGGCGCTTTGTTTTATTATCGACTTATAAGAACGGATATATCGATATTGAATAGAGTTGCCTAGTATGCAACTTGATATGGAACTTGTCCGTATCGGTGTGTGTTGATTTTTCATTTTACAAAGTTTCCTTGATTAATACAAGTTCATCTTTGCACCCAAAAAATATATATATTTTGTGTTGTGGTCTACTTATAAACGTAAAACTTTAGTGGTTAAAGCTGCCAAGACAAAGTTAAGTCTAGTAGGTTAGTTTTAGTGGTTAAGGTGCCAAGACAAGGTTAAGTCTGGCGTAAATAAGATAAGTCTGTTTAGTATTCGTAGTTAGTTCTTTATGAAAACATAATAGTTTTTGTGTGACTATTGATAATCCAATGGCCACATCAAATTTATTTTGTGTGGCCATTTCTAACATTTAGTCACACAAAGCATGTTTCTTTGGTTATTTAGTCACATACAATTAAGCATAACGTGGCAAAAGTGTTAATAAGTGTGACCATATGGTGTTTAAGGTGAAGAAATATGTCTTTTGTGTGACTATTGATCATCCAATGGCCACTTGGATTTTATGTTTGTGTGGCCTTTTGTAACATTTAGTCACACAAAGCCTGCTTTGTTTTGGGTATTTAGTCACATACAATTAATCATAAAGTGGCTAAAAGTGTTAATAAGTGTGACCATATGGTGTTTCAAGTGAAGAAAGGTGTCTTTTGTGTGACTATTGATCATCCAATGGCCACATGAATTTTATGTTTGTGTGGCCTTTTCTAACATTTAGTCACACAAAGCATGTTTGTTTTGGGTATTTAGTCACATACAATTAACCATAAAGTGGCTAAACGTGTTAATAAGTGTGACCATATGGTGTTTCAAGTGAGGAAACGTGTATTTTGAGTGACTATTCATCATCCAATGGCCACATATTAAGTTACGTGACCATATGTACCGGATTTTGGCTACACTTGAATAATATGTGTGACAAAACGCTTAGTGTGACCATATATGGCATTTGGTCACGGTGTTAGTAGCAAATGTGACTTTATAGATTAGCTTTCAAGCTAACACAAACTAAACTTTAAACACACATATTAACTTACGTGAACATATGTAATCGGATTTTGGCTACACTTAACGAATGTGTGACAAAACATTTAGTGTGACCATATATGGCTTTTGGTCACAGTGTTCAAGTGTGTGACATATATTTGTCATTGCTTATATGTATATCGTGACTAATGCTTCAACCTTACTTTTCATTTGTCACTTGTTCCAATTTCGGATGTGGCTAAAGAGTTGGCAAAACATATCACCACCCTTACATAATGTGTGACAAAACTTGACTCTATGATTTAGACACACAAAAATTACTTCATGTGACTAACGATCAAGGTTACTTGTATTTGTCACGCTTCCAAATTCATATGTGGCTAAATGATCCGAAACAAAATCACCAGATACCTTTAGCCACACAACGCTCAATTGTGTGGCGACAGGTTCTAATGGTCACACAATTAAAATTTTCATGTGTGACTAATTAGTACATGTTGTCAATTTTCGTACCTTCAGCCACACAAATATGCGAATGTGTGGCTGTTCCATTTCGACCATGCGTGACCAAATCCCGTTTTTGTACTAGTGTATCAATTAGCCAAACTTGATTAACAAATGTCACTATGAAACTTTGGCACAATTGGATCTTAGAATCAACTTGAAATTGAATTAAAACATGTTAACACAATCACTGACTAATCATATGATAATCAACATCATTTAAGCAAGTGTATAAAGAAACTAGCCACTCATAGTAAACATGAACATAAACTCAGAACTTTGAACATTAGAAAACATGATTGAAAGTCTTACAATGCTTGGAATAAGATTACAAATGGTGTAGTAATGATTCTTGAAGTATTGGGGTAGACTTCTTGGTGGTTTGGCCTCCAAATGTGGAACTTCTAGATCTCCAAACTTCTCTGGACTTCTAAGGACGAATTTTTAAGAGCTTAAGGCTTTGTTTGATGAGTAGAGAGATTTTTATTTGAGGTGTGTCTCATATGCTCACAATTAGCCTCTATTTATACTAGTTCCAAGGCCTAGGGTATTAATTGTTGAACTTGGCCTCCAAGGAGTAAGGAAGGGACTAGAATACACCAAGAGAAGGACCTAGAATCGTTTGGATGCAAAGGAAAAGCTTAGTGATGAAGTTTTGGCAACTGCAGCTTCTCCAACCGGATCGGTCATACGACCAACCGATCCGGTTGGTCTTCTACAAAAACTGGCCAACCGATCCGGTTGCGGGTTGCGACCGATCTGTTGGTGATGGTTATACTGTTGTTTCTGGCCGTTTTCCAACCGATCCGGTTACAGTTGTAACCGATCCGGTTGGATCTCCTGAGATACGGAAACTTGATCTTTTCTTCACTTTGTCTTGTAGAACTTGGTTCTTCAATCACTATGGTCTTCAAAGGTCCTTGAGATACTGATTTAGACTTACTGAAACGGGAATCTTCGTTTTGCTGAACATTTCTTTATTTTCCCTCCGTTTCCCTACACCTGGTTATAAAATCTAGACAAACATCTTTTGATGCGTTTAAGTACTATAATCACGCAAATATAACCAAATAACAAATATAAAAGCATACATAACGCTACTAAAAACATGCACAATCTGAGCGTTATCAAATTCCCCCACACATAAACTTTGCTTGCCCCCGAGCAAATCTAGGAAAAACATCCACTGGTATAAGATCGTGATTATGAAAAATGTGATGCAAATCAACCAAGTATAAATATGAGAGAGGATTCATCAATTATGCTTTATAAAGGTGAAACATCAAGATGTTTGACAATATCCAATGATTTTCTTGCATGATTAACATTTCAAAACACCTCACGAAAAAGGAACGAAATATAATTCACGCAATCACTCATTTTTTAGTGGAGTAACAAGATAAATCACACTCATTTCTCAGTCATGATTAGATTATTACTATAAGCTTGTACAAGAAACAAAACTCCACCGACGTGGCGTGAACACCAAGTAAAATCATCAAAAGAGGACTTTTATTTGGGTTATAATGATATGGCTAAGGGTTAAGGGTATGGATAAGGCATGGGAATGTTTATGAAATTGGTGTTAAAAATAAAAATGAAATCAAGTCTAATACCCATGTTGCTAGCTACCAAACGTTCCACGAACCAAATAAACGATTATAGCTTTGCTTTCTTCTTTTCCACTTTCCACATCTTTTCGCTTTGCCATGACAATTGTTCTACGATCATAGCTCATTGGCTAATATTTTCTCATACTTTTTTTTTTTTTTTGAACATAAACTCATGGCTCAATCAATCTCATAGGATGTGGTACTCATAATCATTTGAACACTCTTTATTTTCCGGTGACTAGCAACCAACCGTTAGACATTGATACGGATAGGCTAAGGTTTAAAGTGTAAAATCTTTTGTATTTTCCGGTGAAGCAAAATGAAAGGGATGGCTCGTAGGTGTAACTAGGGGTATCTAGTGCTAAAAATGAGCACTACAAATGGGTCCATGTGGGTGGTTAACTAACCAATGTGGCTAGCTAATAAATCATTAAATATAAAATGGAAGGCCATTTGGGTTAAATCCTAAAGTGCCTCTTTATCACACGAATTCACTTATATCGCATTTAATGTAATCTCACCGCGGTCCGTAATGATTTACAAGCACAAGTTCTAGAACAAATAAAGTCACCGCACACTCATAGCAAAGATCCAAGCATAAAAGATGTATGCTAATAAGAAATAAGCTCAAATCCTCACAATTTAGTGGAAAGGGTATAATATGTGCTAGCAAATGTTTATCGATCCCGTAATGGATTGCAATAGTAATCGGAACACATCTCAAGTTTCAAATATTACTATTTTTACCAAAGGAATGATCCATTATTCTAATAGATAATCCTAAAAGTGTAAAACAACTAGATCACAAGGCAAACAAAATTTTAATTTTAAACATGAAAACTCAAATTTTCCTATTCACCCCCCACACACTTAAGTTAGACATTGTCCTCAATGAAAAGCGAACTTCAAAGTATAGAAATAGGGAAAATAGAGATGAAACCGATATGTCAATGAGTTTATCGACTTAAAATTCTTTCTTCATTCCCAAGCGTCCACTAGAGAAATCATTACCGCACACAATCTTATAAACAAACAAAGGTTTTATTAAAAGGATGGCACCTCCCCCACACACTTAAGTTCAACCGAAGGTTTAAACCTTGGGAGTGACCACAGAAAATCAAATCAAACACACGGGTTGCCTCCCGAGAAGCGCTTGTTTTATTACCGAGTCATCACCGACTCAAATCTTCCCTGGTTAGGATACTTTGACCATACGGTTCAAATGGGGAATTTCAGCTCTTAAACGTTGAGGGTATGGAATCTTTGGTTTGTACTCCGCAATGGATGGGAATACATTTGATTCTTTTGGTTTGACCATGGTACAGTCTCTTTTCGTTATTTCGAACGTTTGGTCAATTTCATTAGAAATGAGGACAGGTTGCGGATCTTTTTGATTTTTCAGAGGGTCATTGGATTTTCCACTTCCAGTGAATATCGCATCCACATTCTCAAGGTGAGATGTAGGAGGTGGCTTAGTCCTACCATTTTGATTTAAAGAAACTGGATTTTGTGGTTCAGACCATTTGTCTATCTTTCTTTCCAGTTCTCCATTCCAGTTGCCACTGAATTTGTTGAACTTCTTATCATCAACATGATTTGGAAATACATTGTGTTCAGAACCTTTTAATTGCGTCATTGGGATATGCATAGTGCAATCCTCAAGAAAAGGTAACACGGTTGGTGAGTTAGACATGATTTGGTGCAGATTTGGCGTGGTTGGAATGTGCTCGGTCTCGTCCTCTTCGATAAATTCATCCTCACCCTTATCGTTCTCGTATTGAATTGAGGGTGGTTTGTAGACAAATTCATGTCTCGAGTTGGAACATGTGGTGTAAGGAAGAGATTCAGCGCGATGGACTTCCTGTTCCTTACTTAATCTTTCTATCCTCCTCTCCAAGTCTTGGCTTATCGCTTGTTGGTTCCTTCTTCCTTGATCGACTTTATGTTCCAATTCAACCAACAGGTTCGTCATATTCTCATTGGCTTTTGTTTGACTGGCCATCCATTCTCTCATCATCTCCTCCGGTGAGGTTTTAGGTGTATTGAAATGTTGTGATGAATGTGGTATTGTATTCCATGGCTGATATCGAGGATATGTTTGGGTTGGGTTGTGGTATGGAAAGGAGTACAAATTTATGGAATTTCGGTCATAATATCTGCCGTGATATCCTGGGTGATATCCTTCATGTTGGGCGTGGTTCGCTTCCATGGGATCACACATCAGCGTATCATCCTCGGCATCGTGGTTTGAAGCGTGGTGATTATGTCGCAGTTCCATCATCTCCCTCCGTATGCTTATGAATTGGGTATCGATGTTTGTGGAGAGAGCTTCCAATTTTTCGATCAATGAGGCATGATCGGTATTGATGTTGCTTCTACCGGCGGAAACAACGGCTTCCGGATTGGAATCGTTCGAGAGACCACTTCTTGTGAAGATAGCATTGACATATTCATTTCTTGTTTGTGGTGGACGGTACGTCTTATCATTTGATGGTTTTGGGTTGGATTGGGTGTTACTTGGCAATGAACCAGATGGTCTAGAGGAATGTTGGTCAGAAAGTCTGCCAAACTTGTTTTCAAGATCTTGGATAGATGCTTGATGATTTTTTTGCCCTTGCTCAACTTTGGATTTGAGATTGAAAAATTGATTTTTGATAAAATCATTTGCAGATTTTTTATTAGCCACGAATTCTCTCATGGTTTTCTCGAATTCGTTTCTTCCATCTTTTGTCGGGTTTTGTTGTGGTGGATCGTCGGTTCGTGGTTGAGAATCACGGTTGTCATCCCTTGGTCGGCGATCTTGCCAATTTCCAGAATTTCGACCATAATAATTACTACGATATCCTCCTCCACGGTATCCTCCTTGAGCGTAATTCGCTTCTCCTTCCTTCGGTCCACCCATAGGTTTATCGTCGCACTCGGACGATGGGTGATTTCCTCCACAATTGTTGCATCCGTCTCGCATTTCCTTCATTTCTTCTTTGATATCTTTGTATTGCGAGTCGATTTTTGAGGTTAACGCTTCCATCTTCTCCATGAGTTTTGAGGTATCGGTGTTTTTGATAAAAGAAATAGTTTTTCGGAGAGGTTTGGTTTTGAATCTTTGGACCAATCAAGTTTGAGAAGTACTCGATCTTCGAGCAATTGATGTGCATCGTTGGGAGTCTTATAGAGAAAAATTCCTCCAGCATCAAGGATGCCTTGAGAGATTTCATCTAGTCCATGGTAAAAGATTTGGATAATGGTTCCTTTTGATAATCCATGTCCATGACAACTACGAAGCAAATCTTTCATTCGAAACCAAGCTTCTACAAGTGATTCGTTTGGGTTTTGGTTGAAAGCACGAATTTCTCCCATTAATCGATCAAACATGGAAGGTGGAAAGAATCGGCTCACAAAAGCTTGCCTCATCTCCTCCCAAGTATTGATGATTCCCGGGGTTAATTCATTGTACCATACTTTAGCATCTCCGGCGAGTGATGATGGGAAAAGTTTGAGTTTGATGGCATTGACATCGGTGTCGCCATAACGAAACATGCCGCAAATTTCGATGAACTCGGCAATGTGCTTATGCGGATCGGCCCGCGCACGACCATCGAATTGTCGGTCTTTGATCATAGAAAGGTGATGTCCCTTCACGGTGAAGTTGTCACCAAGGTTAATAGCAACAATAGCACTTTCGGGTGTTGGTGCTACGGTTCGGTTGGTTCCCCACATGGGTTGATCGTCCGCCATGGGAAAAGGTAAATTGGTGAAAGGGTTGTAAACAACTTTGGCTTCTACGAGGTTATCAAATGGTGGGTTTGGTACTCTTGGTACACGATTTTCCAATGGTATGAAAAGTGTTCTTCTTCGAATCAAACGTTCGGGGTTGGTAAGAGGTGTAATTGGTTCTATTCCCGCTGCTCGAGTGTTCATACAATGTCCTAGAGAATCCAGGCAATATCTAAACACACGGACAAACAACGAAAACAGTTTTTATGGGACAGAGTGGGTAACCGGATCGGTTGCGGGATGCGACCGATCGGTTAGACCAGTTGATTGATGGGCAAAATCGTAACCGATTCGGTTGAGAGGCAACCAGATCCGGTTAAGGTTTCTGAGATTTTTTTTTTTTTTTTTGGTTGAATCGACTTAGGGAAATTCAAAACTTGTTGAAACACAATCAAATCCCGGCGGCGCCAAAAACTTGATGTCTTGGTGTGTACAAGTTTTAAATTTATAAAAGGTGAATTACCAATATTACCAATAACACATACGAGCAAGTATACTCATCCGTTATAGCAAGATTATGAAGGTAAGTCGGGACCGTTTATGGGATTTGAGTGAATCTAAACACAAGTTTGAATTAACGAGTCTATCCAAAACATATAATAAAGCAAATAGGTATAATGAAATTGGATGATTAAAACTACACTTTCTTAAACTAGTTTCATATCATAGATTAATGTGATTGTGTTAACCTCTTAACATGTTGGTTGTGATAATTAGTTGGAAGACTAATCTATTGTTCTTACAAGTTAAACCTTCGTCAAGATTTTAGTTCATAAAACAAGCATTATGTTTAACCAATCAATTCAAGATCAATTCAAGTTTCATAAGTCTACATACATAAACTTAAACACAAAAACATCCACTTGTTCATCAAATTGCTTAAGAAATGGTCAATACAAAAGGTAACCGATCATAGACAAAAGACTACAATTGATTCTCAACAACTAATCTTACGACCATTTAGATGTTTCCAACCAATCCAATTTGATAATCAAAAGCGTTTCTATTACAACCACACCTTAGTTCCTTTGTATAATCAAGAATAATGGGTAAAACAATCATCCATAGACAAAATGATTATGACTAGTTGAATAACAATAAGTTCTTTCGACCTCAACGATTACTATCAATTAGCCAAACTTGATTAACAAATGTCACTATGAAACTTTGGCACAATTGGATCTTAGAATCAACTTGAAATTGAATTAAAACATGTTAACACAATCACTAACTAATCATATGATAATCAACATCATTTAAGCAAGTGTATAAAGAAACTAGCCACTCATAGTAAACATGAACATAAACTCAGAACTTTGAACATTAGAAAACATGATTGAAAGTCTTACAATGCTTGGAATAAGATTACAAATGGTGTAGTAATGATTCTTGAAGTATTGGGGTAGACTTCTTGGTGGTTTGGCCTCCAAATGTGGAACTTCTGGATCTCCAAACTTCTCTGGACTTCTAAGGACAAATTTTTAAGAGCTTAAGGCTTTGTTTGATGAGTAGAGAGATTTTTATTTGAGGTGTGTCTCATATGCTCACAATTAGCATCTATTTATACTAGTTCCAAGGCCTAGGGTATTAATTGCTGAACTTGGCCTCCAAGGAGTAAGGAAGGGACTAGAATACACCAAGAGAAGGACCTATAATCGTTTGGATGCAAAGGAAAAGCTTAGTGATGAAGTTTTGGCAATGCGCTTCTCCAACCAGATCGGTCATACGACCAACCGATCCGGTTGGTCTTCTAAAAGCGCCAACCGATCCGGTTGCGGGTCTGCACCGATCGGTTGGTGATGGTTATCTCTTGTTGTTTGGCGTTTTCCAACCGATCCGATTCTGATTGTAACCGATCCGGTTGGATCTCTGAGATACTGAAACTTGATCTTTTCTTCACTTTGTCTTGTAGAACTTGGTTCTTCAATCACTATGGTCTTCAAAGGTCCACGAGATATTGATTTAGACTTCTCAAACGGGAATCTTCCTTTTCTTTGAACATTTCTTTATTTTCCTCCGTTTCCACGCACCTGGTTATAAAATCTAGACAAACATCTTTTGATGCGTTTAAGTACTATAATCACGCAAATATAACCAAATAACAGATATAAAAGCATACATAACGCTACTAAAAACATGCACAATCTGAGCGTTATCAGTCTGCCAAAAGAGGACTTCCGGATGCAACAATTCAACTCCAAAGTTTCCAAAAGAGGACTTCCGGATAAAATATTTTCAATCATATTTTGGTCTATTTCCGTTACTCTAACTAGCAGGGTACCCGCGCGATGCGGAGGCGGATACCCTGAAATAAAAAATTTCAATAAACCATGCTTTATAATCTAAAACGTTTTATGTGATGATAAATTTGCGGATGCCAAAAGTTTCATGTCGAATATTTCAACTCTTTTAGAATATTATAGTAGGGTACACGCGCGTTGCGATGGCGGGTATCAAGTAATAAAATTTTCGGCAAAAAATGTTTTCAATTTTATGTTTTCTTACAATAACTTTACCAATAGCGAAAACATAATGAGTTTGAGTAACTTTAAAAAAGTGATGGATACTATCAAACTAATTCATATAAAACAATTGAAAGTGGCGTGATTTTACGTTATGTAGTCAATAATGTTATGGGGTTATGGCCAAATTAGTTGATAGTGGTCCGTAATCACAAGTAGAAACATTTTTATATGAAATATATATATATATATATATATATATATATATATATATATATATATATATATATATTTTTTTTGAATTGTATCATTAATATAGTTTATTGCATTTGTCCCATATAGATAAAAGATATAAATAAAAGAGTACTTATAATGTATACATCTTGTAAAGTATATATTTATGAAAAAATGTTTGAATCATTAATATTGTTTAACACTTGTCCCACAAAGATAGAAGATATAAATAAAAGAATGCTTATAATGTAAAGAAAACTTACATGTTTAAGCAATTATTTTAGAGTTATCCATAAAAAGTATAATAACTAATATACTAATATATTAATCATTGAATTAGCACTTAGCACTTTGCACATTTGCATCATTTGTCTTAAAAAAATTGTCCCGACTTTTACAAAAAACCGTTTTTTACTTTTGTGGTTAATTTTATTTAAAATAATTCAAAGTTTATTTAGATTGGTTCTCGAAACACTCTTACGATATAATAATAGTTTTGGAACTTTGTAGTTTTGCATGCATTTTAAAATCATATTCATTTATATGTGCATTTTTGCATTAAAACTTAACTAATTAAAAAAGAAATAATAAATGAAGCATTAATATATTGTGGAAGATAAATTAGTAAAAGCTATTTATTGTGTACATTATGCATTAAAATTTGTAATACTTAAAAAACACATTAATGACATCTTAAAAAAATTTAGGAGAGAGGGTCATCCCTCCATTATAAGTAGTATAGATATAGATATGCAAAGTCCTAAGGTTTTCCCAACTAATGACACCGGCTTGTTTAAATAAGCACCCACGCAAACTGACACGGATAAAACTTGAACAGGTGAAAAAAAAGGTCAGGTAAAACATACTTCTGGTAAGTCGTACTAACGTGTAAAACATACCAATGGTGAGTCATACAAAAATCAACCTCTTGAACATTACGACTAATAGCACTGCGAATATAATTGCTAACTTCAGTATGGTCGTTGTAAAAGGCATGCAGTTTGAGCTTGTTGACTTGATAGGTCTGACTTCTTAAGATTCTTTTGAGGGATGAATAGAATTGGGGGATGTTACGACAAGTTTCATGTGTAAAGAAAAGATTAGAAAGCTGAGGCCAGAGATGCTGCCATCGTTTGGAAAGAGTAGATGTTCTTATGGCGTCTTTTGTGTCATCTAAACGAGACAGGATTTCAACGAGTAGGCAATCTGGTAATAAACTTATTCGATCTTCTCTTATTGCCATGATGGTAGAACAAACACAGCCGCCTGCCTCACCAAATCATCCGATTTATTTACTTACCCTATTAGTCGGGGTGAATAAAGTTTCCCCTAGAAGATAAATACTCGGGTTGGGTTGATTTGTGGTTTTTATTATAGAATGTGGCCCGCAACCCGCCTTGATTAATTATAAAGGGATGAGAAAAGTTCAGTAAAGAACAAAAATTTTCTAAAAAACAAATCCCTTCATCTTAACCATCCATCTTCTTTAAATCTAAGGGTGTAGATTAATTGTCATTTTAATATAATTAATTACTAAAGGGCACTTTTGTAACATCAATCAAATTTAATACAGTCAGTTACTCTCACCGGTTTCATGAAAACATAACTGACCACCAACAGTGTTGTCATTAACCGCCACGACCACAATGCCGTCATCAACCGCCACCACAAATTTTGTCAAGCCACCACAGAAAACAGCCCTGCCACCCTCCAATAACAGCCTTCCACGAAGGGCCGGCCCTGGTGGTGAGCGAGGCGGGCGACAGCCCAGGGCATCAAACATACAGGGGGCATCAAAGTTTTAGTGCTGCGAATCAGTTTTGTGTGGTGTATGGTGTTGTTGTATGATAAAAAAAGTATTATACAATTTAGAAGAAGTAGACCAATAAAGAAAAAAGATGTGATAAATGATTTGTTGGAAAAGTTGTAGTGATGAAAAAAGCAACCAGAAGGATGAAGATGGAGATTGTGAACTTTTCTAAGGGTCCGTTTGGTTTGGTTGAATGGGAATGAGACTATGACTTTCAAAGTCATAGTCTGTGTTTGTTTTGTTTTGTTTTGTGGGCCCGGTAATGAAATGGGTATATCATAGTCATAGATTCATTACACACCAATTTGGTGTCTATGAAATCCATTCCCATGGGCCCCTCTTTTTTCCACTACAAAATTCAAATATCTATACACTTTTTCATACCATATTTTATCAACCAAACATAAACAATCGTAATGATACACTTTTTCATACCCATTATCATTCCACCTCATTCCAAATCCGATACCTATTGTCATTCCTACCAACAAACCAAACGGGCCCTAAATTGTCATGAGGTCACGTGGGCTAGAGGAAGTGGTGAAACTTTATTAAATGCCTAGGAGAATGAGCTATATTAATTTAGTTTTTTAAAAAAAAAAATTTGTTTTATTCCTTACAACTTTAACATTTACCAGTTATTTTCTTTTAGTATTGCATTTGCAAATTTGAGTTTTGCAAAAGAAGACCTAAAAAAATATTAAGATCTTTTCAGAAAGTTTAGAAAAATATAAAGTGGATAAGAAAAGCAACGGTTGAGGTAAGCGAGGTTGTTTTGAGTTGGTTTACACATGAATCACATATGATTTACACACGAAAAGCAATGATTGGATCTCACGTATCAGTCTTTTAAAGAATCACATGTGATTCATACAGAATCACATGTGATTCTTTGATGAATCCTTTGTGATTCATACAGAATCCCATAGTGATTCATCCCTAATCTCATGTGATTCATACAAATTACCTATGTGATCACACCGAATATAAGTAACAAACATGATATATTCAAAGTAAACAAATATATTCAAAGTGAACAAAAAAATTTCTCATAACATTACACAACAAAAATAAAATCTCAAGTGAGTTTGTACTTGGAGTTTATATAAAGAAAAATAAAAATCTCATAGGATTTATACAAAATCTCATGTGATTCTCTTTGATCCTTTGTGATTCATATAGATCCCATGTGATCCATATAGAATCTCATGAGATTCTTTGATGAATTACTTGTACTTCATGAAGATTACCCATGTGAGTCATACAGAATCCCATGTGATTCTGTATAAATCACATAAAAGATACTCGTCAAGTATCTTTATGTATCACATGAGTTTCTATATGAATCACGAGAGATCAGAGAGAATCACATGAGATTCTGTATAACAACATACAACTTTTTAATAAAGAGATTTCAAGAGCTCATTTCAACAATCATATAAAAAACATCTACCCTTAAAAAGCTGCGACATAAAAGTATAAAACAGTGATTTACTCATTTTTACAAATCACTTGTGATTTTTTAAAAATAACAAATCACAAGTGAATTTTTTACGAATCCCGTGGGATTGTTTTACGAATCCCGTAGGATTTTTCTGGACGGAAATTTTGAAAAAAAAAGTTCGTCTTTTTATGAATCCCGTGGGATTTTTTTAACTAATGCCGTGGGATTTTTCTGGACGGAAATTTGAAAAAAAAGTTCGTCGAAAGTATATAAAAGTGCATATCTATAGAAAGATGATTTAATTCTCGTCGCGATGGTGTATTTTTCGTAGTTTGAAGATTTACCGTTTGCAAGATATATTGTTTTTTAAAAAAAGGTGGAAAGTGGGGTTTTATATTAAATGAGCTAAAATGTCAACTTTGCCCTCTCTTTGTTATTTTTGGCTTAATTTCAGCCATTAGATGAAAGGTGGATGGATGGTTGAGATTGACTTATTTGTTCTTTAAAAAATACATGTTTTGCAAGGATCTCACCTTATAAAGGGATTATGTATTTAACATAAATGAGCAAAATTAATTAATTATAAAGGAATTAGGTATTTAAAAGCCGCCTAAATATTAAGCATTTTACGTTTATGTTATTATTATTTTTTAATTAACTTATAGGTCGTCCGACTATGTGTTTGATTTCCTTTATACTAATCTCGTTCAAATTTTTGTCGGATATTTATACAATTTCAAAATTAAGATAACTTTTACATATCAAAACAATTAATTAAAAATTTTAAACGTAAACTATTAGTTAAATTATCTTAATTCACTTACAATTAACTAAAGTTACTCTTAAATAATAGCTAAAACTGATATTTTATACTCCCTCCGTCCCATAATAATTGTCCACTTTGATTTTTTTAGTATTTCTTTTTCAACTTTGACGATTAATATTTTTATTTGTGTTATATAATACTTGATGAAAATTATACCAAATGAAATACATTTAAAAGCCAATCTATTCATATATTTTTCATCAAGTATTATATTACACAAATAAAAATATTTATGGTCAAAGCTGAATAAAAAAGACTTAAAAAAGTCAAAAAGGACAATTATTATGAGACGGAGGTAGTATTTTAATACTCATTTGTGTTTTTTAATATGTAATATTTAGCTTTATTCTCGTTATTTCAAAAATATTCGAGATAGGATTATCTAAAATTGGTATAAGCGAAGGAAAACCAATAAATTGTTGGTCTATAAGTTAGTTTTGATAAGTAAATTGCCTAAAAGTAAATGATATAATAATTGATTGGCCTCCCAATACATAATCCCAATTAAAAAATAGTTTGAGTTTTCAGATCTTATCGGGTTCACCCGATAAGATAAAATGTTCACCCGTGATCCGACCCTATAACAATATCGTGTTTTCGGGTTCAGTTCAAACAAACCCAGTAAGTCTTTTAAACCCCATTAAATCCGATCCTATAGGCTTTATCGGATTCGATTTGGTTCAGGTTAACCCGACTCCATTGAAACCCCTAAGAAATAACATGATTTCATTTTGGTCAATCCGGGTCGGGGAAGGTTATGGAAAACACACACCTGACTTTAAACCTATTTAGGTGTCAGGTTAGACAAGTGTCAGGTTTACCTCTCATATATATATATATATACCCTATAATAGCGAGATTGTGTAACATTGTTGTTATGAATTAACTGAATTTGTTCTTGTATTATCTTCCACCCACAAATATGTTACACCCATGTCACCTTTCGTATTACATTGTGTTCTCGGGTATTTTTATAATGAACTTAAAAGTAAATAATATCCAATGAAACAAAAATGTTATGTTCTCGAATGCCACTTAAAGAGTAAAAGAAAAGGATAAAGACAAGCAATTTGATTGATTTTGAAGTAAATTGTTTCCTCTCAAAATTCACCTGCAATTTTTTACTTCCAATTTCTTTACTTTTCCTTACTAAAAAAAACTCGGGCATTAGTCAACCTTATTACGAAGACGTGTCCAACGTGGGTTTTTCGCAAAGACTCGGTCGTATACTTGATTGAGTCTTTTGACTTCTGTGTGACTGGGTGCTTTTTAATTATATGATTTTTGTGAGTTAGCCGTTTGACTTGGTCGTATATTGTGTGTTTTTTTTAGTTAAGTGGGATGAGTGATTTAAAATGAATCTAGTTGTTGGAAAAAAGTTTGAAAAAGTTTAAGTATGTTATTTACTTCATTGTGACGGCGTCACCTTAAGATTTGTGCCGCCGTCGCTCTTTATATTTCTGGTCTTGACGCCGTCAGCTCAAGGCCGTTTCTACAAGTTAAGTCGTCGCTTGGAAAATTATGAAACTTTTGATCTTTGTTATTAACAAGTGACGCCATCGGGTTGTACTTGTGATGGCGTCGCAAGCCCTTTTCCAGCTTATTTCGCGACTTTGTCATTTTCTTCGTTTTCTCGTCCAATCAAGCAAAAAAGATCACGTTTTCCATCGTTTGCTTCCCAAGTACCTGAAAAGGCAAATAGAAATAATTTAGAGCAATAAATGATCAAATATGTACGAGTTTAAAGGCTAAATGACCCCTTAAAAACGTATAAAATTACACCTCATCAATCCTCGAGCGTTCTTTATTACCCCATGAACCCCATGAGTCTGTACTTTCAATCTTGTATGAGTGACCTGGGAGAGTAATGTCTCCCATAGAACCGTGTTGGCTTCATTGAGAGGAATGACGTGCGCGTGGCTGTAAGGTCATTCGTCATACGTATCTTCATCCCATGTTTCTTCGTGTTGTTTTCAGGTGGTTGGTGAGTCTCCTTTTCGGATATTTGTAAGGTTTTCTTTGTATGATTGAGGTTTTCCACTCGGATAGTTCCTACGTGGTTTTTTCTTGTTTCCGAAGTTGTAGGGGTTGGTCACCGGCCATGTTTAACCGAGATACAATTGATTTTTTAGGAAAGAAATCTTCGGATTTTTTAGTGAGAAATGAATGACAATATGTGAAAATTTTTGAAAAAATTGTGGCTATTTTCTCATGTCCTCACGGATGGCGCCCTGTTTACGTATGGTTTGTAAATCAGATTATAGATAGGGATGGAAATGGTTTTGTTGTTTGATTTCCCGTGTTGAACAGTAAGGACCGATGAGATTGATATAAATCTAGAAGCTCGGGTAACACTTAAACAAGAACAATAATGCACTGTTGTGAAGCAATATTTGTCTAAGTGTGTGAAACGTTATGTGATAGTGTGCTTTTTATAGAGAGGTTTGTAGGGTTTATTTGTGGGATGATCGACGACTGTTAGGGAGCCAGGTGTCCACCATCCGAAAGCAGACAAGGAGGATAGATGTCATTCGTCCTTTTGCTCGTAGTGGTACTTTTCGTGCGTCCCCACTGTACGATGTCAGATGGTACATCTTAACCGCTAGTGACGGTTGGTAATGGGCTTTATCCGAGAGTGTGATTAATGGGTTTGGGCCATTAATATTGATACGCTATCAAAATACATGTTTGGTTTTGCGTTAGATCGCCTTAGTGTTACGAAAGTTAGTTTCTTGCGAAGAAAATTAGTGCGAATGTGCAGTCCGGACCATATGACCATATGTTATATGTGCATACGGTCATATGCTCAAAATGTACTTTGGCGATTCCGTAAGGAGGATTATCTGAGATGTGCGCAATTTTTGCATACATCCGTATGCTCTCAAAAGGACCATACAACCATATTACCTTTCCAGATTTTTTTCGTTTTGTTTATATTGTATAAAATCAAACATGGCTCGTTAGAGGTCATGTTTTTTTTGGGTAAAAGGACGATTCCCCGGTAAAATATATTAATAAACCAAAAGTTCCGATAAGAACAATGGAATGTGACTGAGTGTCACATTAACTTCAAGCCATAGCTTGAACAGCCTCTAATCATATGACATGTCATATGATAACTAAACTATTACATAGCCAATAACACCAATAGGAAAGAACCACCTAATGGTGCATAAACAACAATAATTACACATAAATGATTATTTAAAAACTACTTCAGGAAGATCCCAAAGCCTCGCCAAACTTTCACCATTCTTGGACTTCTTTAGTTTGCAATAGAGAAGCTTGAGGCACACGGAGGACTTTATGCATTCCACAATCTAATCCGGGCTGCGTTTACCTTTCTTAAATAATCTCCAATTCCGCTCTTGCCATACATAATATGTAGCAGCAGCAACAACAAGCTTCGCCACCACGCCATTTGTAGTATACCTCTTCATAATAGGCATTAAGGATTGAATTATGTCATAAACATTGGCCGTATAATGCGCAAGACCTGCACAATCTTTAACCCTATCCCAAATCTCTTTAGCAAACGGACATTCAAAAAAGAGGTGATCTTAGAGGTCATTTTACCTATAGTTAGAAAGCTCTTTGCTTCTACTTTCAACTAAAATTACTTTTAGAGTCTAATTATTCATATAAGTATAAAAGTGTACTTGATGAGTAGCCGAAAGTCAGTTTCAGCAAAGTCGTTTAAAAAAATTAGTCTAGAGTCAGGACTCGGGAGTTATAAGTTGGTATTAGAGCGTTGTTTTGAGGGAATTAAGTATCCGCTGTTAGAAGGAGGCTACTTAGAGTTAAACCAAGCACTGCTGTCTCCACCACCAACCCCGCCTACCACCGCCAAAAATCACCAACCCCACCTACCACCACGGCAAACCACCAATCTCAACCACCATCACCAATCCATTCACCACCACTAACCACGATGACAATGTTAGTTACGTATGGTGGTGATGGCGGCAGTGGGATAGGTTGGTAATGACGGCGATATTGGTTAGGGGATGGCAGTGGCAATGATGATAATGTTGAGTGGCGTTAGGCTAAAATGATGATAGGTTGGGTTGGTGGTGGAAAAGGTGGTTGGTGGTGGTATTGGTGGGTGAGGTTAGTGGTGGCGACAATGGTCGGTGGTCATAGTAGGAGGGGTTGGTGGTTTACGGCGGTGGTGTATGGGGTTGTTGGTTTACGACAGTGGCGGGTGGGGTGGGTGGTGGAGGGGGTGCTTGGTAGTGATGATAGTTAGTAGGGTTGGTGGTGGCGCGAAGATTAGTGGTGGCGGTGGCAGCAGCGGCATCGGGCTTGAAATGTAAAACTTAATGGATAATCGTTAAATATTTAACGAAAATATACAAATTGGAAAGAAAAAGTTGTGTACCTTTTTATGCAAAGAAAAATGTGTGATACCTTGATTAGAAATGACCCATAAGTTGGGTATTTTTTTGTGTCATTTGCCCTTCTGTTAATGGTTGAATTGTTTATATCAATCATTCAATATGCAATATTTTTAATGGGATTAAAAAATGTAAGTTATTTTCTTTTGCTTAATTAGAAATCTATATTTCCATACAATTATATAAAAACATTTGGGACATGCTATTAATAGAAGGTTTAAAATTACAAATTCAACAAATTACTTATAATGGAAAGAAGTGTTTTACAAAACTTGTATCATACACATAATTAAAGTTGAAGAAAGAAAATTAAATGTCTTAAATTATATAAACTTGTAACAGCCTAGAAAAATAAATATCTTCAATTCTATAAATTTATAACAACCTAAAAAATTAAATGTCATTCAATTTTATAAACTATAAACTTGTAATAGCCGTCTAATATTCATATGAATTACACCACTCTTAAAAGTAAAAAAACAAAAGCATCATCACTTTCTCTTCTTCAATCTCTCTCTCTCTCTCTCTCTCTCTCTCTCTCTCTCTCTCTCTCACACACACACACACAAATAACCATCTTCTAAAGAAAAACATATAATCGGATAATAACACTCACCAAAAAAATGGATTGCGGGCACCCTGCTAGTTATAACTAAATTACCTAAATAACCCACCGGACTTGACTTAGAAGGTGAATGCATCAATGACTCAAATTTTTGTATACAACAAATCGATCTCACATGACTTGAACTTACAAAATTCATGAAGCCCTTGTCCTCATAACATTTGTACTTAATCGACCCATTGTCTTCACAATCCAGGAAGCCCTATATATAAGAGTTGTAGTTTAAGTTTGTTGAGCTAATTTATAAATTGACATTTATAACTTATATGAAGAATATTAGCAACCTGGATTAATTTTTGGGTATTTAACCTAGTTTTACATAGGAGGAGGCTTATCATGGAATAATATTAAAGATTAGATTATGGAACCCACTTTTCTACGAGATGACGTGCCCTCATTTTGGTCAAAGCATTGATTCGAGGTCGGGGACAATGCCAACTGCCAATTTAACAACATACAACTACTTTTCATTTATGTCACATTTCCACGTAACATTTATAATAAACAAATTATTATCAGTTATGATAAGTAGTATATCTGTTAACATAAGAGAGCTCGGTGTAGTGACAGATCATACGTCATAGGGCTTTTTTTCCCTTGGTGCCGCTAAACTACAGCCCCCCCCCAACAACATGTAATCCTTCCTATGCCATCCGTATGACATTGGTGGTGTGTTATAGGAATTTTATTGAGGAGGGTGTTTATGTTATGAGACTTCTTATAAGGTAGATGGTGACGTGACGTTACCTATTAAACTTATATGGTGCAACTGTACCTATCTCTTTAAGTAAATTGCACGCCATAAAAATACATTGTCGGTGTTTGAAACCATTCGAGTACACGCTGGTGTTGTTCCTCAACGCAACAACACCCTCTTCTTCTATGAATGCAACTCCATTAGGTAGGAAGTAGAAAAATCGACTAGTACTCAATACCGAATCATTTAGCACACTTAATTCAAAACCTATTATAGACTTTTACCACATTTTCCAGATGGTGGATTTTAAAATACTTTTTTTTATTAGTTTACTTGCTTATGTGCCTATTATTAAGTCAAAATTGATTCGGCAGAACTACGACGACTCTAGTAACAGCTTATATGAAATAATATTTGATACCAACCATCAAACCAAATGATACTATGCAATCAATTGCTTAAAAAATGGAAAAAGACCCATCTATGTTCTAGTTGTAGCTTGTTGATACAAAAGGGAACACATAACATAAAACATCAAAGCGTGTGTTTTTCTATCAACCTTATATCATCCAAACACCATTACATTGAATCAAATTGATTCGAAAACCCTTAAAACTTTCGAAAACCTTTACACACTTTTTGCTTCAAAAATCATTCGAAACACCTCAATCTTTGCTATTATTCCAAACTCATTAACATGTACCAGTCTAACATATAACATCAACAAAGTTTGTATCTTTAACTAGAAAACACAAAATAAAAATCTGAAAATGAATCTCGGCTTGATGAACAACCTCACGTTTTTTGAATTTTAAGAACACTTCAAATTGGTTTTTGACACAACAAGCATCACAAACTCGTATTCTAGCTCTGATACCACTTCTAATAAGATCCTAACACGCGTTCCATAGTTCGAGGAAGCTCAAATTAATAGAAAGACAATGTTAATTGTAGAGAGGAAGTAGTGATAGAAAGGAAAGATGTGTATATTATATTAAAGAGAATAGGACCTAATACACACACTAGTAATGTTATAATGCGAGTTTCACCCTCTTAGTTTTAATCACGAGGGTATATATCAATGTTGCAAAAATCGTGAATCGGTAGTCGGGCGGTCGACCACCCTGTAGCGAGTAATCGGTCAAGTCGGGATTAATCGGTGATTAATCGGATTGGCATTTCCTGCAATCTTTTGGTATTTCTGGAAACCAAACTAAAAATTTTAACCGATTCCAAGCCTGCTATGTTTTCAAACCTCAATAAAAGGCTCAAATTCTGATTATGATGCCTATTGTACGTTATAAATGAAATATACGATCCCCAAATTAAGTAGAATTCCTAAATTATTATTTTTTTAAAAATGACCGATTTGACCGATTTTTGACCGATTCGGCCGATTAATCGACCGATTAATCGGCCGATTCAGCCGATTAATCGGCCGATTCGGCCGATTTTTTTACTGCTTAGTGTTGATTTTTTTTTCTAGGCCGATTTTTTGACCGATTTTCAAAAATCGACAAGGTACTCGACCTATTAACGATTAATCGGCCGAGTTGACCGAGTTTTGCAACATTGGTATATATAGGGATCTAAATGCCTAACTTTACATGTTTGATATTATTAGCCCTTGCATATAAGTAAAATAAGAAACTAATGCAATTCCCGAATATGTCATCGCTTTTAAGGATAACAGATGGTATCCTTTGTAAGCATCCAGGAAGCATTTGATTTTGAAGTCGAAGAGTGAGTCTACCTTTTGGTCAATTTATGAGAGTGTGTAGCAATTTTTAGGGCAATCCTTGTTGATTCCTTTGAAGTCTACAAACATTCTCTAGGTTTCGTCTTTCTATTTTCCCATTACTGGGTTGGATAGCCACGTTTGGTACTTTGTCCCGCGGAGGATTCCAGACTTGACTAACTCTTTTACCTCTTTTATTATTGTTGCATTTCTCTCCGGAGCCATATTTCGCTTCTTTTGTTGAATTGGCTTTATTTGCTTCCTTTCATTCAATTTATGCACGGTAATGAATTTTCTTTTCTGACTTAAATTTCTCTTGGAATTCTTATCATATTAGAATCTTTCCATGCGAAGGCATCTACGTTTTCTTTTGGATGTTTGACCAATTTTTGCTTGAATTAGGTTGGGAGATGCCTTCCAACGGTTATCATTTGCGCATGGTACTTTGGGTTTATCACTACTTCTTCTTCTGAGGTTTCACTCTCAGAGATTACTTGAGGGGGTTTAGCCTCTTCAGCTAAGGCTTCCTTTAACCTCTTCACTTGCCGAAATTTTTTTTATGTCTTTGTATCTGTACATTATTACCCTTTAACCTTGCGCTGATTGGGAAATGACTATTGCATGCATGGTCGATGGGATCATCCCCAACTTTGCGATTGTTGTTCTTCCAAGGAACATATTGTAGGGGGAGTCCCATCGTACAATCCTTAATGTAAGTTGTTCACTCCGATGATCCGGGTATTCTCCAATCATGATTCTCAAGGTGATTTCCCCAAAGGGGTGTATCTATCCTCCAAAGAACCCGAAGAAGGCAGTGTGTGGAAAACTAGAAGGGGGGTTGAATAGTTTTACCAATTAAAACTTCCTTTTAAACTATTTAGATTGACTTATGTCAATCTATTTGGGTGTGTGTGTTGGATGTTGATTAACAAGCATATAAAGATAAGTAATGAAAAGATAAGGGTAAGAAGCACAAAACCACAACACGAGTATTTATAGTGGTTCGGATACAAGGACACATTCCTTGCCCTACTCCACTCCCTGAGTCACCTACTCGAGAGTTCGTAAATACTACACCAATCTCCTTATGGCGGAGAAGCCTTCATAACGTCGCCTACCCTTTTTCCGGTGCTAGGCTAACCACCGGGTTCTCTCACTCCAAGGTGAACCACACCTACACAACGTCGCCTACCCTTTATAAGGTACTAGGCTAAGTACCTAGTTCTTTCACTCCAAGGTGAACTACACCTTCACAACGTCGCCTACCCTCTATTAGGTACTAGGCTAAGCACCTAGTTCAATTACAATGGAGGAACTACTACCACACTACACCAACGACTAATCCCAAAGGAGATCTACTCCTTTACAACATCATCAAGGACATCAATATCCTTGGATCTAATACTAGTCTATCTTGTACATCGAAACATACCATATCGAATGTATATCTAAGGCACCTCTCACTAATGCCTTTGACTAGATCTACAAGACACCTTTCACTAATGTCTTGTGTCTTCACTTCTAGGCACCTTTCACTAATGCTTCTTTGTCTTGACTTCTAAGCACCTTTCACTAATGCTTCTTGTCTTGACTTCTAAGCACCTACCACAAGTGCTTATCCTATAGACGATAGATACCCTTCACTAATATCTTCATCTTGACACTTGAGACATCTTTCACTAATGTCTTCAACACTACACTTCTTTGAAGAAAGAAAGAGATCATCAACAAGAGGACTTCAATAGCCTTGATGATGAGGAAGCATGGCAACTCATGGACTTGAGCTTGCTCGACTTCAAAAGTGGTGATCTTACCTTTAAAAGGAACCTAGAAGATCACACAAAAACAAAACTACAAACATAGATCTCTTGGATCTAAGGTTAGTGAGATTTAACTCAGGGGAGAAAGTGTGTTAGAAAGGGATTGAAAGGGGTGAGAAACAATGAAGAAATGGCTCACTATTTATAGAGGAAAACCTCTCTCGTTCCTCGGATCCCACGGATCCCAACCACAAGGATCCGGCTAGCACAAAGCTAGGGATCGTGGTACGCCCTCTTGCCCATGGGTATTTTTGGTTATGGGTCATGGGTTATGGGTTGATCCATGGTTTTCTTTCTAGATACAATGTATCTTAAGGATACAATGAACTTGGTTAAGTGGTATAAATAAAACCATGGGTTATGGGTCAAAACCATTTGCTAGTTTTACCTATTTAGTATATACTTGTTTTACCCATTTTAGTATATACTTGTTTTACCCATTTTAATGTATACTTAGTTAAGTATATGTTATCCCAATATGTAAACACTAGTTGTTATACATATGTATATCTAAAGCATAAAATCACTTGTACTTGTTTTAGTGTTTTATGTGAAAGCGTAAGTGTGTTAGAAAACTATTAGTTCAAACTATTTACGTATTTTATTTGTTTCGTTAAAATGATCTTACTTTTGTTATCGACAAAACATTAGAAGATTGTAAAATATAAATAAACGTTTTTACGGCTTATTTGTATTAACAATCTCCCCCTTTTTGTTGATGACAAAACATAAGATTATTTTAAGGAAAAGCTAAAATTGTAAGAGTTTGAATTTAGTTTTTACTTTCTTCTCCCCTTTTGTCGAAACAAAAGAGCTTTGAAAGAAAGCAACACTTTGTTTTAAGAAAAATGTGTGAAAATAGAAAAGAAATAAGAAATAAAAAAGCAAGTAGCAGGAAAGGATCTCGTCGTTACTCCCCTTGACGAGTCCATCCCTAAGTAAGGCGTCAAGAAAGTAATGCTAATCTAGTTCATTTGCAAATTTTGCAAAGATTACGTTTATGTGACGGGTGTGCCCCCTAGATGATTGCAATTTTGCAACGGAAGTCATGAAATATAAATCTAAGATTGCAAGTAATTTTGCAATGTATTGTTTTGACACCAAGCTCCCTTAGCTTTAGGGTGTCAAATTCTTCATGTGTTAATTGAATAACTACAAAACAAATGTTAGAAAACAAGTATAATTCACAATTTCTTGCAAATGTGGTCCAAGTTAGTAGGAAAATAGTTTCTGTCTCACGGATCCCACGGTTCCCTCCTAGTAGGGATCCGTCTCAGCAATCTGAGGATCCGTTTGGCTGATAAACAAAATCAGCAAAGGTGATATAACAAGTAATGTTATCACATAAATGAGATATGAATACAAAGTAATCATATGCTCAACAAAATAACAAGTAGCATGTAATTCCATTTAATAAAACAAGAGTTATGATATACATGACTTTAAAAATAAGAAAATAGACAATACATGACTAGGAATTTCTAGACCAACTAACGCTTGATGCTAGGACACCACTAAAATTATTCTAGCTCAAGTTTTATTTAGGTTTGATCTCGTCGAAACGTTCGAGGAGATGATAGAACATGAAACGTTGGTCTTCGCGTACTTCATGTATCAAACTTTCAACATGTTGATAATGATAGCAATCTTTGTCATGGCTAGGTAGTAGTGGTGGATGAAATGAAATGGCTTGATGCGAAGGATCAAGTGAAGCGGCTTGTGGAGCTTCAAACGATGAAGGGATTGGTGGAGGTGCATTTGAGAATGGCTCGACCAAGAATGATGGTGGTGGTAAAGACGTGTCAACTTCCATATGGTCGGGTGGTTGACTTTGATGATTTCTTATAATCCAAATAGGATTATATGATGGAGACGGCGAAAAGGAAGCCGGAGCAAGTGTTGACTCAACACCTTGATTTTGAACCATTATTCCTCCTAATGAGGAGAATGTTGTCGGCGGAGGTGGATGAGACGGCCTAGGAGGCAAGTCCTCTAAATTGTAGAGGTGTGGTGATGATAGTGGTGAAGTAAATGAAATAGCTCTAGGAACCAATGGTGATGGTTTAGTGGAGATGATATTGTTTGGCCTAGGAGGTATGGTGGTGTTTGGCATAGGTAGTTTTGTGGGTACTATCCTTTTAGGAATTGGTTTGATTGGATGATGAAGGATTCTATCATTTTTTGGCTTGACCGGAGATGATTCGGTTCAAGAGATTTCGTGTACAACACGAGCCTTTTTCATGGGTGGTTCTTTGGTGGATAAGTTACTACTTGGGGTTTTCCTCATGATGAGATGATTTCAAGAGGTTGCAAGAGCTGAAAGTTAGGATGAGAGTGATGACTATGGAGGTCCTAACAAGGTGGTTTATAAAGCAAGAGAATTGGCAAGTGCATTCAAGCCTTAAGCCACTAGGATTCATTGGAATGTGATGATTAACATGCACAAGAGTCAACTTCAGAGTTTACACTGATCTAGGAGCTCATTTAAGATGAGATGGAGTGTTTGAGTTAGGGAGATGAGTTGAAGTGATTGTTTTAGCAAGATTTGACCTAAACTGTCATCCGGATCCCACGGTTCCCTCCTCAGAGGGATCCGTCTAGGCTAATCCTAGGGATCCGGCTTTCAGCAGTTATGAAAGAGTGGAAATGATGTTTCTAAGATCTAAGACCTATAACATCTTGAGTGTTTCTGTCTTCCTAAGTGTCTTAAATGAAGAGGTGCTTAGGTACTTGAAGGTGGTGAGTGTTGTAGCTAATGATTGTCTTTTATGGAAGGATTTGGAACTTTCATGAGTACCAATGAATGAGCAAGGATGACACTAAAGATGAGAGTGTCAATTGAAGCTAAATGATCCTAGAGATCAGGTTGTGGCTTAGGATTGTGTTTTGGAAAATATCCTAAAGGTTTTGAGATGGAAAAACTAGGATTTGATCAACTTTGATCAATTTTGTGGTGAGGATGATTTATGATCAACTTAGCCATAATCGAAGGATTTCTAAGACTAGATGTGAGGGATCAAGTAAAAAATGAAGTGTGAGTTTTGAGAGCGGAAGAGTGATGGATTAAAACAAAATGATAGATCTATGAACGTCTTAGAGTGTGATCTATGTGAGTTGGAATGAGTAGGAAAGATCAACCTATCTTGATAAGGACTTAATCACTTTAAGACCCTATGTTTAGTTTAGTGAGATGTTCTAAGGATATGTTTTGAAATATAATGCTTGCAATTGCATTCTCTGCTTGCGGATCCCACGGTTCCCTAAAGATAGGGATCCGTCTAGTACAACATTTGGGATCCGTCCATCTCGCTAGGCGTAACCTTTACTAAAGGTATGCAATGATCTTGACAATGCATTATATTCCAAGATTAGTTAAAGGAGTTCTAAAACTAAGATATCAAATGTAAGATGTTTTATTTCATGAAGGAAATAGGATTACATTGATAAAGCACGAGTAGAGTAGAATTGATCCTATTTGAAATACTACTAAATTCCTTGAGTGTTTTCGCTAGAAGGATCATTATGTGATTGATGAGTGTTGGTGGAGTCAAGAATGAAGAAAGTCTTCATGAGAGATATGTTTAGCGATTCCATCATCTTGTTCACAAGCACGCACAACGGACTTTGAAATTGAGGATGGAAGTGCATAACATTATGGTAGAGACGCTAAGAACATTCCATAAGGGATGAGTTTGTTCTTGGAGCTTTGAAGATTTACAATTCGCCTTGCAAAGAAATAGGCGAGATTGTATGGTTGTTGTGTTAGCAAACAAGACAACATGTGAGCACAACAAGCGGGAAGAATTTCTTGATTTCCCTAAGACTCAAACATTTTCACGTAGAATGAGTGCAAGGGCTTGTACTCTTCTCGGATGTCCCGTGTGAAGATAATGTTTGGATCGGAGTAATATGGTCGAGGTTTGCATATTATGCGATTTAAATCTTCCGGGGAGGGTATGTGTGAACAATATGGACTATTTTCTTCACGAAAGTTGAAGAGAGAATCAAGAGACCAATCTTCGGTGAAGGCACATTGTCCATGGTTTGGAATCCGGAGGATATGAGAAAAATGCCCAAGGGTTAGAGTGAACTTTTGGTTTTCGATATAAAACCAAAGAGATAGAGAGTGATCCTCGTTACGATGAGTGTTAGAGCGATGAGCACGAGTGCGATGTAAACCATGTTGATGATGGATCTTCTTGATTTCGATTGAGATGGAATGAGGAGGAAGATGGAGTTTTTGAATGAGAGGAAATTTTGAAATTGGAAGATTTGAAAAATGAGGTTTGATGAGATGGTCGACGGTGGGAGTATTTATTGGGAAGGAGGAATTTTGAGATTTGTGTTTTGTTTTATTAGAAGATATGATTTTTGGATTAAGTGAGATAAAACACAATTTTTATAAACCATGATTTCTAGACGGAGGAGTGACACATATGTGAAAAAGCTTCCTAATGAAGCTACATGTAAAACATGTGTAAATCGAAATCTACTCAAGTAAATGCCTAACAAATAACACTTATTTATTAAACTAATATCATTTAGATATAAGTGGAAAGTCATACCTCGAATGCACTTAGGAATGTCTTTACAAATGACACAACAAATGTCACTTAGACGATTCCCGCTCCTTTGCGTTTAAGATACCTTCTTAAGGAAGGTATTCTTGTTACCAAGCGACTCCTAAAGCTTGGTGGGTATGAGCTTTGACTAATCAACATGACAAGGAAGATTAGTACAATTAAATGAAAAAGAAAATAAGAAAAATGTTGTTATCAAGTCAACATCCAAACATATAGTTTTTGAAAAAAAACATGGTGTTTGTTTTTATGAAAAACCTTCTTTGTAGTTTTCAATTAACTATGGATCGTATCAAGTTTTTAAAGTACAATATACTTCAAGAAACTTGGTAACGAAGCTCTAATGCCAATTGTGGAAAACTAGAAGGGGGGTTGAATAGTTTTACCAATTAATACTTCCTTTTAAACTATTTAGATTGACTTATGTCAATCTATTTGGGTGTGTGTGTTGGATGTTGATAAACAAGCATATAAAGATAAGTAATGAAAAGATAAGGGTAAGAAGGACAAAACCACAACACGAGTATTTATAGTGGTTCTGCTACAAGGACACCTTCCTTGCCCTACTCCACTCTCCGAGTCACCTACTCGAGAGATCGTAAACACTACACCAATCTCCTTATGGCGGAGAAGCCTTCACAACGTCGCCTACCCTTTTTCCGGTGCTAGGCTAACCACCGGGTTCTTTCACTCCAAGGTGAACCACACCTACACAACGTCGCCTACCCTTTATAAGGTATTAGGCTAAGTACCTAGTTCTTTCACTCCAAGGTGAACTACACCTTCACAACGTCACCTACCCTTTATTAGGTACTAGGCTAAGCACCTAGTTCCATTACAATGGAGGAATTACTACCACACTACACCAACGACTAATCCCGAAGGAGATCTACTCCTTTACAACATCATCAAGGATATCAATATCCTTGGATCTAATACTAGTCTATCTTGTACATCGAAACACACCATATCGAATGTACATCTAAGGCACCTTTCACTAATGCCTTTGACTAGATCTACAAGACACCTTTCACTAATGTCTTGTGTCTTCACTTCTAGGCACCTTTCACTAATGCTTCTTTGTCTTGACTTCTAAGTACCTTTCACTAATGCTTCTTGTCTTGACTTCTAAGCACCTACCACAAGTGCTTATCCTATAGACGATAGATACCCTTCACTAGTATCTTCGTCTTGACACTTGAGACATCTTTCACTAATGTCTTCAACACTACACTTCTTTGAAGAAAGAAAGAGATCATCAACAAGAGGACTTCAATAGCCTTGATGATGAGGAAGCATGGCAACTCATGGACTTGAGCTTGCTCGACTTCAAAGGTGGTGATCTTGCCTTTAAGAGGAACCTAGAAGATCACACAAAAACAAAACTACAAACATAGATCTCTTGGATCTAAGGTTAGTGAGATTTAACTCAGGGGAGAAAGTGTGTTAGAAAGGGATTGAAAGGGGTGAGAAACAATGAAGAAATGACTCACTATTTATAGAGGAAAAACCTCTACTGTTCCCCGGATCCCACGGATCCCTACCACAAGGTATCCGGCTAGCACAAAGCTAGGGATCCGTGGTACGCTCCTCTTTGCCCATGAGTATTTTTGGTTATGGGTCATGGGTTATGGGTTGATCCATGGTTTTCTTTCTAGATACAATGTATCTTAAGGATACAATGAACTTGGTTAAGTGGTATAAATAAAACCATGGGTTATGGGTCAAAACCATTTGCTAGTTTTTACCTATATAGTATATACTTGTTTTACCCATTTTAGTATATACTTGTTTTACCCATTTTAATGTATACTTAGTTAAGTATATGTTATCCCAATATGTAAACACTAGTTGTTATACATATGTATATCTAAAGCATAAAATCACTTGTACTTGTTTTAGTGTTTTATGTGAAAGCGTAAGTGTGTTAAAAAACTATTAGTTCAAACCATTTACGTATTTTATTTGTTTCGTTAAAATGATCTTACTTTTGTTATCGACAAAACATTAGAAGATCGTAAAATATAAATAAACGTTTTTACGGCTTATTTGTATTAACACAGTGCACACTTCTCTTTTTCTTTCTCTGATCTCCTCTTGTAACTTCATATAACATTATTCATAAATCATGTCATAAGAGGCTCCCCCCCCCCCCATCGAGGACTCTTCATACGTGTCTCCCATATACTAGCATGCTTATTAGGATATGATTGATCGAAGGTGCTCTATTGGTGATTGTGTGAACACCATTTACTACACGCTCATACATCTTGGAGGATCCTTCTTTTTTAACGAGCTGGCCACCACTCTGACCATTAGGATAGGCTCCTCCTATTCTAAAATGATTGGTGTTTCTCTCACGACAGGCTTTTTATCTCTGAGTTTGGTATCAATATCCTTCAATCTACTATTCTCCTGTTTTACAATGAGATTAACTTTTATTTACATCCCCTGAATCTCATTTTGGAAAACATCTAACAGACTAAGTTTTGAACGCAAAACCTTGTGATGGCATGTATGCAACCCTTTAGTTAAGATGTGTGCAATTTGATTTGTAGAATCTATTTTGGCAGTTTTAATAACACCGGCTAATATTTTTGTCTTTAACCAAATGAAAGTCAATTTCAAATGCATGCTTCTTTCATAATAGATTGAATTAGTTGTTATTTTAAACTCCAAGTTAATTGTGACAAAACACATTAATTAGAGTAATAATATCCATGTTAAGATCTTTTAAAATCATTAAACCAAACAATTTCACAAGTTAGAGAGCTTAAAGCTCTCTATTCTGCCTCAATAGAAGGTTTAGAAACAATGAATTTCCAAGAGGCTAATGAGCCATTAAAAAACACTGAATAACTCGTAAGAGACCTTAAAATGAGACTTTAAAAGAGAGGATGCATAAACTGGTTCAAACAGTACACACCATAATAAGTTATATTAGGCATGGTGCGAGTTAGGTAAATAAGATTGAGTAATGATATTTGAGCCTAAAAATACACCTACAAACCTCTATAAGTTGATAGTGTTAGGACTGTGATATTTTATTAGTTTAGCGATATATTATTATGTCGATAAATTTATAATTTATTAATTTAAAGAGGTTTTATATATGAACTTTAAATTTCCTAGTCCAATATACTAGTTACAATGTATATCATGTAGAGAGAAGTATAAATTACAAAAACAAGTTCCAATTAAAATTTTATGTTACATTCACAAATTAATTGAATTTGTCAAGTTCATTATTTTTGAATAAGTAAAAAGTTATTTTCGTTGAGAAAAATTCAAATTACATATGACCTTAATTGAATTAACTCAATTTGTACAAGTTTCATATATATAAAGGTCATACGTAATTTACGTATGACCTTTATATATATGAAAAGTTTTAGTAATTATTAATTTATAGTTTCGCCGGGACTAATATATATACAATGTGGTTTCAAAAAAAATATTATCTTATTATTTTATAGATTGGCGTTCAAATTTATACCCCAAGTTGGGACTTGACAAATTATCAATTTTATAGAGGTTATTAATTTATCGAGTATTAATTTATAAAGGTTTTACTGTATTTCATTAATCTCTTTGACAAGTGATGTACATTTTTTTTTCTTCTTCTCCTCTTTCATCATTTACCACAAATCACATATTTAGGTCTAATTTTAGGTATAACTTTTAGGTATACAAATCATTTTTCAGTAAGCTTACCTATCAGACACAGTATGGGTGTGTCTGGTATAAGTAGTTGTCACTACAACAATCGCCGCTTTCGCAGGCGAAATTTCAGTCCCCGGGGAAACCTTTCTCCGGGGACATGTCCTCTGCGAAACCTTTCTCCGGGGACATGTCACCGGCAAAAGTTCCCCGGGGATACCTTTTCGGGAATACTTTCCCCGAGGACTGTCTACCACTTTTACCGGGGACACGTGGGTCCCGCAGCCGATTATCTCCGGTCAAACATGTCCGACGTGGCACGTTGTTTTGCCGGGGACACGTCCCCGGGGGAAGAGTGTAACCACTGTTGAGGTAAACTATTTCGCCTGGGACATGTCACCGGGTAAAGTCGTAAATTAAATATGCTTTTGAACTTTCCCCGGGGACATAACCATTGTTGAGGTAAACTATTTCTCCGGGGACATGTCACCGGGTAAAGTCGTAAATTAAATATGCTTCTGAACTTTCCCCGGGGACATGTCCCCGTGGAAGCCTGTAACACTGTTAAATGACCGACTATAGGTGCTATGGTATACGTATCATGTTAAACGACCGAGTATAGGTGCTATCGTATCGTATCATGTTTAACGACCGAGTATAGGTGCTATGTTATACGTATCATGTTAAACGACAGAGTATAGGTGCTATGGTATACGTATCATGTTTAACGACCGACTATAGGTGCTATGGTATACGTATCATGTTAAAATATCGACAATAAAGTGAAATTTTTTAAAATATAATTTTCTTGGGGACATGTCCCCAAAAGGTTTCATGAATTTTCCATGAACAATTAACATGCTTCTGACTTTGGTCAAATTTTGATAAAAGTTGAAAATACTTTTGGCGGGGACATGTCCCCGCCAAAACATTGCATTGAATTTTGACTATCCGGTCAAAGTTTAATAAAAAGCAATCTTACTTTCGACGGGGACATGTCCCCGCGGAAAGTATGCGTTGAATTTTCCATAACAAGTCAGCGAATTCATGTGCCACGTCAGATTCAATTTTGTCGTTTAGTGACTTTCGCCGGGGATTCCTCGCCCGTCCATCCGATTGTTGTAGTGTGTGCGTATGGGCTGTGAGCAGTAGTGACAACTCACTGCTTTCTTAAACAAGCATTGACAAATTAGATTTCCTAAAAATTAGGCAAAGCTCATCGCTCTTTTTACCAAACAAAAGTCTAAAAAGCTCGAAACATACCCGTTATCTGTAACACAAAGTTATAATTTGTAGCCTCATTGGTTAATAATGGTTATAGAAAAGTGTGATTTCAAATGTTTGTTTGGTATTAGAAAAAGAAAATAAGTGAAAGTAGCGAAAGAGCGATTGTAATAAAGTAAGAGGGGGCAAAGTGTAACTTGAGAGGGTATATATATCTATAACCGGCACCCGAACCAACAGACATTAAGCCAAGCCGACAAATCGATTTCTTCTTCCGGTTCTTTATGTTTGAGTAAATCTACGACATACATATTTTTGGAATCAATCAGTTAATTTAAATGGATAAGGAGGAATATAAACTAGAAGAAGAACAAGTAGATATGGGCTTGGATGTTGATGAAGAAGATCAAGATATTAAGGATCTCATCTTTCAGCTTGAAAAACAAGACGATGACGACATGCAAGAAGACCAAGATGACGATGATGATGATGACGATGACGAGCTACCTAAGTCCACCTGTTGGTATGATCGAGATACGTGTAAAATTGTTGATGGGGTTGAGGTTGTACCAAATAAACGTAAAAGAGGAGAAAGAGATGATCTTGATCTTTGCTCTATCTGTCTCAAACCTTGGACTATGGATAAACTACATCAGTTGAGGTATCTCTATTTTCTAATATGCCATTCTAGCTTACCATAACAGATTCTAGTTTGTTGCGATTACTACTAATCACTACTATCAGTAGTGGCCTCCCGTTAAATTTACACTAATCACTAGTATCTTTTTTCTTTTGTGGGATTACTACTACAGCTGTCTTCCTTGTGGGCACGTATTTGGGATGTCATGTATAAAGGAATGGATGGAAGGCCGGTCGTCTCACAAGGTATGTATGGCACCTATACGAAATCAACTCAATTTCACCAAAACTTTGATTCTCCTCTAACCCTTGTCTTAAATAATTGTTGTTAGTGCCCTCAATGCTACGAGTTATTCTCATTCAAGAGTGTTAGGCTTCTTTATGCAACTCGCCTTTGCATTCCAGCTGATCAAAAGGTAATCAATCTCTTTTTTTTTTTTTTTACTCGCCTTCCGGTTGTTGAAAAAAAAAAATGTTTATAAATATCTCATTGCAGGAATCCATTAGACGCTTTCCATACAACAAACAAGGATTTACTGCATTTAAGCAATATCAACGGGAACTGCTCACAAATGCATTTAACAATAGGTCTCATGCTTTGAAACAACGGGCTCATGTTTTGGACCGCCAGAATGATGCTATGAAACGGCGAACTGAATTATTGAACCGGATGGCTAATACACAAAACGGGCTGAGGCATTGGCATGTCTGGCTGGTGCAGAAAACAGGAGGCATTGCGATGTCGTGCTGATGCATTGGGCCAGCGGGCTGATGAATATCTACGGAAGGCTGATGCATTTGGGCAGCAGGCAAAGCATTGCGACAACGAGCTAAAGCATCGCGTCAACGAGTTGGTGCATACATGGCAAGCATGCAGTTTTTTAAACAAAGCTACAAGGAGTTATTGGGTTTGCATGACATAAGATCACAAATGGATACGGAGGAGGATCACAAACCGATGGAAGCAAACAAAGAATATAAACAAGAAGAAGAACAACAACAAGAACGACAAGAACAAAAAGAACAAGAACAAAAAGCACAAGAACAAGAACAAGAAAAACAACACGAACAAGTAGATATGGATTTGGATGTTGATGAAGATGAAGACGATGACGATGATGATGACGACGACGACGATGATGAAGATGAAGTTGATGATAAGGAGACAAGCTTGTTACCTAAGGAAACTAGTTGGATTGATGTATATTCGGGTAAAACTGTTGATGGGGTAGAGGTGCCATCAAATAAACGTAAAAGGGATGAAGAAGAAGAAGAAACTGTTGATCGGGTAGAGGTGCCATCAAATAAACGTAAAAGGGATGAAGAAGAAGAAGAAACTGTTGATCGGGTAGAGGTGCCATCAAATAAACGTAATAGAGATGAAGAAGAACAACAACAAGTAGAGTTGGAATTGGATCTTGCTGATAATAATGATCATTTTGAACAAGTGGAGGAGATGACCTTACCTTTAGTCATAAGCAGGATTCACAATGGTAAAACTGTGCACGAGATCCAGGTACCGGTTATGAAAGATGATGACTTTATTGATGATTCCATGTATCGTGATGATCATGAATTAACGGATAGTCAAAAAGATTTTGCTGAAGCCCTTGATTCTAGACCACCCAGGATTCAAGCAAAAGCTCCTGATGTTTGTCCCATCTGTTTCAAGCATTGGACTGGTGACCAAATCCATCGAGTTTGGTATCCCCTCACTCTTTATTTCTTGAAGTGTATTTTTTAAGCGGGTTGGAACCGGGTTCAAAATTCAATTCAAACCTAACCTATTTATTAAACAGGTTACTAATGTGGACCTATTTACAACCCAAGCCTCAAACCTAACATGCTCATTTTCGTTATCTAATAGCCTATTCAATGATTGTAATTAATATCGGCTGCTACTAAATTTACCCAATTAACTTTGGTCTTTGTGTGATAAATTGCTACAGCTGTCTTCCTTGTGGCCATATATTTGGAGCATCATGTATAAAGAAATGGCTTCAAACTGACTTATGTAGTAAGAAGGTGGGTTTGTCGATCTTCCAGTGTGTTAACCATAACTAATTCCATTTAACCATGTTTATTATTCTAATTCTAGTCTTGTCTCAATTAATTGTTGTCAGTGTCCTCAATGCAACGTCTATTGCTCATTGGAGGATGTTAGACCTCTTTATGCAACATATTTTCGCATTCCCGTTGCTGATATAGGTGCCAAGGATCAAAAGGTAATCAATCTCTTTGTTTAATTTAAGCTTCAGTTATTTTTTATTTTATAATGTGCGGTGTCAAAGCATTTCTTTTTATTTTGTAAGTTTGTATATTAATCAAGCAATCCCACTTTTGGTTTTATAATAAAGTATTAAAATTTCATCCAGACATCCACCAGACGCTTTCCCTTATGCAACCTTGGAATCATCGCATTCCATAAGCTTGAAACTGCACGGCGGAATTTTGCATTGAAAAAGTGGTGTGATGCTAAGAAACGGTTGGCTGGGGTTTTAGAGCGAAAGAATGAGGCAATCAAATGTCGGACTGACTTATCGGACAGGATGAAGGCATTGGAACAGCAGGGTGGTTCATTGTGTCGGGCTGATGCATTGGGCACATTGGCTGATGAATATCTGCGGCAGGCTAAAGTATGCGAAGGGAGAGCTAAAGCATTGCGTCAGATGGCTAAAGCATATAACCAGCGGGTTAATGCATTGTTGCCAAGATTGGCCTATTTTGGCGAATGCTGTGATAACATTTCTAAGCTTGGATGACAGAAGAACACTGCACAATATGCTGCAGCAGCATTGTATCACAAAGACTAATTTATTATGCATCAAAAGTTTGATGACTTTGTATCTTCTTTATTACGTAGTACTAAATTATTATGCATCAAAAGCTTCTGCTGAACATCCCAAAATTTATCTCATCTTTGTTGACTTCAATGACCCTACCTTCGTCATTTTTGAACCTCTTCTCCGGTTCCTCTCCACCATTGTTTGGTCTCTTGAATTCCCTGTTCAATCTGTTCATAAACTTTTCTGACCTCCCATTGTTCCCATTACCTCCATGTACCACATCAACATATTGACGCCTGTCGCACAGGTATCTGATTCAAATCTGCCACCATTTAAATCGTTGTGTGTTTTCTGTCTTATGTTGGCATTCACCTCTCCCCTATCCATGTTCCTGTTGGGTATGTTTCTTCTGTCATATGCTATGAATACCCTTAAAAACTCATCCCTTGCCTATAGACAGCCTCTTCAACAGGGCATCGACATCAGTAACAAGCATGTATTGCCAACTTCTGCCTAGCAGAGTTGGTTAGGTGGTGTTACCACATGCAAGAGGTCTCAGGTTCGAGTCTCTCCGTTTTCGTCCTGGGATCTGTTGTGGTTCTGCCCCATAGATAGATGCGTCGATTCATGGCTGACAGAGACTACTTTCTGGTAGGGGTGAGTAAACAGACCGGATGGACCGGACCGGCCGACAAAACCGACCGGACCGAAGGACCGGCGGTCCGGTCTCGGTCTACATTTTTGATAAATTCGGTATCGGTCCGGTCCATACCACAAACCAAAAATTTAGCCTTGTTGGACCGGACCGACCTAGACGGACCGAACTGGACCGACCACATTCGGTCTCGGTCTCGGTCTCGGTCTCGGTCTCGGTCTAGGGTTTTTGCCGGATTCGGTCTCGGTCCGGTCCGGTTTTCACCCGATGAGCAACCCTACTTTCTGGGTAAGTACTGTGGAATCGAATCACTAACTATAGTATTGTACTAACTCACCGTTCAGACAAAAAAAAGGGTAACAAACTTGTATTTCATAAGCCCATTTTTTTCCATTACAAAGACGCTTTTGCACAATAAACATGTCGAACACCGTATCAATAAATCTCCGATAGCCCCCTCATTTGGGAGTTGGAAAACATCAACGAGACCGATGAGTTATGTTTTTCACCAGTTCCTAGAAGCTTACCAACCAAATATTTGAAGCCCATTTAACTTGTAGCAAATTATACATAGATTAAGGGTTAAATTGTACTTTGTATTAATAGGTTAGGAAAGTACTTAGATTAAGATTAGAATTATGATGTCGGTTACGGGGGTATCTCATTCGACTTATAAGAGGTTCTCTATCCTATCACCTCTATGAATAGAGGTGAGGAAGGATATTAGTCATTAACATTCTTCTTGTTCCGATGTAAGCTTTATCGTAATAATAAAAGGATGTTCGGAGGTTAAACTTTATCGTTTGCAAAAGCATTCGGTTTTGCTTTGTAGGTTTCTATTCTCCAGGCTCTTCACATAAGTCGATTGACTTATGGATTGGGTGTCTTGTGTCGATTGAAGCTAAAGCATCTCGCTTCCGTGTTCAACGATATGGGTTTTATGAGATTGAGATCCCAACAAGGTTATGAGTTTGTTTACCTGTTGGAAAATGTATATATTTACAAGTACGTAAATGTCCGGATTCGAACTCGTGACCACGGGATTGCACACTTTACGTATGAGACTCGATGTTTAAATAATTAATATAAAATATTATGTTTAATTATTAAATTCACAATAAACGACTAAACGAGCGATAAGCACTTATCGAAAGTGACTATTGGTCGTTAAATGTCAACGGGATATGAAGAAAAGTAAACAAGCCAAGAGACGGTTTTAGGAACCTTCTTTTGGGCTTGTTTTTAAAATTCGAAACTATGGAATCCCACATCGAAACCATAGTAAACATGACATCTACCATAAGGCTATAAATACATCCCATGTATTCATCCTTTGGTACACTTGATTTCATTAGAAGGCCAAACTTCTTCTTTTCTTCCTCTTATTCTTGGTCGACGAGTGAATCCCCATTGTAAGGGATTTACGGTGACCTTGAGCATAACAAGGTGTTTGGTTATTCTATTGTGATCAAGAACTAGCATTCGCATCGAATCGCTAATAGTGCGTGTGTACAAGAACGTGGTTGTAAGACATTATTCTTACACCAATAAGTACTTCTTTGGTTTGCTTTGCTCGAGGGTGGTTTTGCTTTGCTCGAGGGATTTGATATTCGCAAGAGTGCGTTACGCATACTTTCGCTTAATTAATTTATTTGTTATGATCTTAAGTCTTCCATGTGTACTCTTGATGTCTTTATGTTTTATTGTATTTTATATATCATAAACTCAACGGTGGCATCACGAGCCTTGTATAACAAGTAATTAATTCTTGAAACACATAATTAAAATAAACATGAATGTGTTATTATTTGTATGCTTAGATCTAGGGTTTGCAAAACCTAAACCCTAATTTTGAGGGGTTTTTTTGGTGCCCTAATTAGGGTTTTGTAAACTATTGTTTTAATTGGATTAGAAACCCTAAGATGCATGCAACTTTATGTGTATATCGTAACTCGTTTAATTGCATTAATTGTTAAGTGTAATTTATATCCATGATAATTATCGCATGTTTTATCATGGATCTGCTTTTATTGTATGTCTTTCATGTTTTAAGTGATATACATTAAATTATGATAGATCTTAAATTGGGGAAGACCTCAATAATTATTAATTTAATCAATTATGTGCTATGTGGTATATATTTAGTTTTGACTTACGCAATCGATGAATCGATGCATGTGGTTCACCTTGTACATAGATGAAAACGGGTGGAAGTCTTAATTAAATATATGCATATTGACAGATCTAGAATTGGTTATTAATAAGATTTATCAAAACCGTTTGCATGTGGCTATTTGATATGCATGACTTTTATTTGTTATGTATTCATTGTTTATTTGTTTATTTTTATAAATACTTGCTTGTTTGTGTTTTAGTAACAAGGGTATTTTTAAAAGAAAAATAAACTGACCTAAACAATGGTGAAACATGTATTTTTAAGAATAGTAATCATAATCGTTTAATTGATTGATGACTTTGGTACAAATGATGAACGGCTCACCCATGAGAATGAACTAATAAAGGGGTTTAAAGAAGTGCGCACACACACCGAATGGATGTCTAAGGTTGTGCTTTAGCGCGTGCACAGTCCTCTCCCCTATGTAAGTTCGAGTGGAGCTACTTAGTAAGTCATTAAATGTGCAAGCTCATCTTAAGGCGGTCGTGTTGATTCCATGCGCCACTTGGGTGGTAATTATCCGAAACACTAAGTGTTTACACTTATGCAAAAGTACGGTATAATGGATGATAATTAACACTAAATTCCTTGATTGGTGAAACCAATACCTCAATTAAAGTTTGATGATGAAAACTTAAACATTAAAACAAGATATAAATGTTTTAATAAAACCTATGTTACGAAGATGAATGCATGACATCTTTGTACATATTTGATTTTACATCAAAACTATTACCCTTTAATTTAAGTTATATGCCATCCAACGAAACGGAAACACCTAAGATTATTTTTTATTTGCGTGAGACCGTGACTTAGATCGTAATCAAAGGGTAAAATGTCCACGTGTCGTGAGAACGGGCATGGACGATTTTGCAGTTTCTTAAGTTGGACAACTTAATTGAGTTTTGTAGTGAGCGGCAACTCAAGGCATAAGATGGGATAAAACATGTTTACATGGCAATTGAAATTGGCTATATGTAAATCCCATAAATCTAGGAATTGCAATTGAAATTGGCAATTGAGCACAAGCTCTACCACTTTGTATAAGGTTCATTACTAGCGGATCAACCGACGTGATGAGATTATGACAATTTGGATCCTAGTTTTCGATGAAAATTAAATGGTTATATGTTTATGAACCATGGGTGTTTAATTTTCTTGAAAAGGTTAATTATCGAAAATACTAAAATTGAATTTTGTAATTCTTTTGAATGTATAATTGCAACATTTAACCGTAAACGAAGTTTAGTCTTTGATCAATAAATTGTTCCATTCTGCTTTCAAACAAATGTTTGATCGAGAATAATTTACCGAAAAGACAAACGAAGTCTCTTTTCCATGGGAGAAGCATTAGACTCAATCCTATTCTTTTTCATGAATGAGAAAGGTATAATAGGAACGTTTTGAATTGTCTAAATTCTAATGTAACTCATAGCAATGAATTGCACGTCATATTTTCCATAAAGATTTCATTACCTTCATTAGGTGAATGAATCCTTTTGTAACAAACATGAATGTTGGTTAACTGGAAAACATGTATATGAGTTACTAAATTAGAAGCTAGACTAATTACCGCGAAAATTGGTAAAAGGAAAACTAGCTTAATTTATCTAGTTGGTTTACTTTAACCTTTAAAGGTGCTACATACCAGTATGGGGATGGTAGACATGTTAAGGAAGAAATTGCATACCCAATTTTTCAAGTTAATAACATTGATGGATAACCCATCATTCAAAGAGTAGAATACACTTTTAGTACCTTAGTAATGATTACGTATGGTTCTTTAAAGGTGTAAGAAAGTAAAAAGCAAGCAAGTTGTTTTCATTTGGTTATGCAACACTTACAATGTTGTCGATTCGGTGGGAGTATTTGTGTTGCATTCTTGAATAAGAAGTTGTTTTAATAATTTCTAATTCGATGGGAGCTACAAGCCTTATTTCTGTGTAGTAACCCAGTTATCTTCAAAAGATAATTACTTTCCAATTGTAGGCACTTATGTTTTTTAAGGATTGTCATGTGCGTTTCCTTACAAATCAATATAGTCCTAAATCTACTAGTTATATCTATGACACAAATCATATTAATCAAATAAGCGAGCGTGTATCGTGTTGTTTATATGTTACATGATGTTGTTCCATGCACAAGTGGGAGAAATCTTTATTGTGTGCAAGGTACAATACATATTAATATGATTTAAGTGAATTCTCTTGATGAAAAGTAAGAGAATAACGTTCTAATTGGAAGTATACATTTAAATATGTATGATTGCCCTATTAAGAACATGTGTCAAGATGATAACAAAGACTACTTTATTTTAAATATTTATGTCATTCAATATTTAAGAAACACTTGTAGTTACAATTTATGTTACGTGAGCGTGAACTAGATTGTAGCCAAGGTAAAATATCCACGTGTCGTGAGCGAGCATGGATGATTCTGCGGTTTCTTACATGGAACATTTCATGGAATGACATAATTAAATGAAGTAATCTAATACTACTTTGAATTTAAGTATTCGTTGAATGACTTAAATATATGTAGTAATTATTAACTTGAAATATTAATTGAAACACGAGGTGGTGTTCATAATTACTTTAATTATAAATGTTTATGATTTTGTAAAGTCACAAACATAAAGTCTTTTAAAGACTTACAATATAAAGTAAGACGTTAACTTGCTATGTTTTAAGACATTTGCATGAAGTCAATGAGTTGATCAATGACTTATAACGTATAGTGGGATTATAACTGATATGTCTTTTGACTTGGTCAAAATACTTGTGTTATAATGCATGCAATTGATTTGGTAATTCTATTGTACCATTAAGTTTTACTTTGTTGGTAAATAGGTAAGCCATAGAGTAGATGGTTATCTATAATATTGTTAGATTTTCTTACAATATTAATTCTAATGAAATACCATAGTTTTATGGTATGTTCGATTAGAAGAATCAAAATCTATTGGCATGTTTGATTCAAGATAACTATAGTTTCTTCCACATGTTATCAAGGTTAGAAGATTGAGTATAGATTGAATATACTCAATAAGACTCCAACCTAGAAGATTGATAAGACACCATTTGTTTATGGAATGTGATGAATCACATTAAGTCTTATAAATGAAGTTCGAATTTGTTAAACTACTTATAGAGTGAGTTGTAACAAACTAATGTTAGGAAGCTGTCAATGTTTTTGTAGTATCCCAAAAGAGAACAATGTATTGTTGCTCTACTTGATAAACTATTTAAAGGTAATCTTTAAATTTTTAAAAGGCAAGTGGGAGTTTTGTTTAGATCTTGAAAGATTGAATTACAAAAATACATAATCTTCTAAAATGCACTAGCAAATATCATAATGAGGCTAAACATGAAAATGATAGACCTTAATATGATGGAATTGTCATTCATAGATTCGTAAGGATATCTCGGATATTTAATATCTTTGAGGAATATGAGTTCTGAGGATCATGGTAAGCTCGTTAATCATAATGATGAATTTATCAAATGTTGAATTGTGGTAAATCAATCATACTATGAATGTTGAGATCTTGTCCATAAAGATAATCAACTTTAGATACTTGGTTTATCTTAATAATGAATATGAGTTTCTTCAAAGGATGGAAACCCTAGTGGTTTAAATCTTTATGTAGAAATCATATGGACAATATTGTACACATATTTAATGCATGTCTAGTGATAATAATATTAATCATATTTAAGCAATTAACTATGATTGAATATTCTTTACTAGATACATTAAATAGAAATATAAAGATTATAATTGTCATACTTAGTTTCATTGATATGAAATTTTGACAATGAATGTCATAACTCTTTGTTGTGGAATTACTTTTGCGAGGACGATGAGTAATACAAAGAAGTTTTATGAATTCAAATAATCCTTGGATATGTACAAACGCAAGAATCCATGAATGGATATATGCAAGCATCTAAGAGATGTTTCTTATGTTTAATATTAAATCCATGTTTGATTTAATAATTAAAATAAGATAGCTCATAAGTATTCCTAAAAGCTAGTGGGAGTATTATTTTAAATCTTATATGTTGTATGGGCAACTACATTCCACCTAAATTAAGTTTTAGTTGGGAATGAACTTCGTTTGTAAGATTTGGAAATAAGATATATAACCTTGAAAAATATGTTTATAAACATATGCGGTAAATAAATGAGTCTAATAGAACATGATGAATACATATCTTTGACAAGATAGATGAGATCTTAAAGTTTAACTTGAAGATTCATCATGAACATCATGTTGTGTATAAGATTGTTGTGTCATGCTTGATTACAAGATGATTTGACAACATTGAAAGTTGTTAGTGTAATAAATATTTTAAAAGGAATATGTTTGGATTTAGAATCACATTCCACGATCGGAGATGCTCCTAGATTCTATGGATGGAAATATGGCAATTATTTCATAATTGTCATTGCCAACAAACTTGAGTTTGGTAGGCACCAACATTACACTATAAGCGTTCAAGTTTACGGACGTTTAAAGAGCATATTGTTGTACACAATGATCTTGGTATAATTGAGATGACACTCAATTCTAGTCATGGTATCCTTGATGATGACCATGTTGACTAGTTATGCTCAACTAGGAGCATAGTTGCATTATACATTAAAGAAAAGAATACTTTAAAACTTTAAAGTTTTGAAAGATGATTGTCATAAAAGGGTGGTTCGGTTATCACGCACCTTATGGAATGATATGACAATATCAAGATATGTGTAAACATATACAAGAAATTCACTTATTGAATTTTTGAAATAAGTATTCTCAAAATTCCTATAGATCAAAGTTAATTGAAATTATGCCTTGTCAACAAGTATGATTCTCATGACTTGTGGCAAAATTCATTAACTAGTATTATCATGCATTGATCTATTTAGTATTTGGATAAAGGATGTTAAACAATTATTATTTATAATGAATTAAAGTACGGTATCGTTTAATTTCATTTATAATATTGTGTCCTATGTTTGCATGTTTAAATCCATGAATAACTTAAGTTATTCTAAATAGTCCGTTGTCAATCAATAACATGGGAATGATATTGAATTAAGACAAATCGAGTATTAGTTAGAATATACTTGAAAGTATATTGATGCGTAGCATGACTAATTTCGATGATATTCAATGAATTGAGTATAGGACTTATCCCACTCACATGATGATACTTTATGGATCTTTGTCATTAAGTATATCATGGATATTTATCCTCGACTTGAGATACAAGAGATATGTCATGGATGTAGTGCATTTTGTGAAGCAATTTAACGCTATCGTGGCGGTAGTTATAAGGGTTGTTTTCGAAGTGTTGCGAAATTTATGAATCCTTTGTAGTCAAAATGGGATTTGTTTCCTTCAAATTTATTTTGAAGTACAATACTCTTGGGCCCTCGTAGGGTTGTTAAGATGTTTGCATGGCCATGCCCAAGGTCTTCGGAATATGTTCGGAAGAATTGGTAATCTTAATCAATCACATAAAGCGAGAAGCAGAATAGTTAATTAAGAAATGAGTGAGATCCATATTCTTATTAACATGGTATTAGAAACAAAGGATGAATATGATGATGAATCATCAAACTTGGTTTTCTCCGAAAACCATACACGAGTTGTCTGGGGCATTGGCGTGTTGCTAGGCGCTAACCAATGTCATTTCACGTTTTGTAAACATATCCAAGTGGGAGCTGTTGGAAAATGTATATATTTACAAGCACGTAAATGTCCGGATTCGAACTCGTGACCACGGATTGCACACTTTACGTATGAGACTCGATGTTTAAATAATTAATATAAAATATTATGTTTAATTATTAAATTCACAATAAACGACTAAACGGCGATAAGCACTTATCGAAAGTGACTATTGGTCGTTAAATGTCAACGGATATGAAGAAAAGTAAACAAGCCAAGAGACGGTTTTAGGAACCTTCTTTTGGGCTTGTTTTTGGCGAAACTATGGAATCCCACATCGAAACCATAGTAAACATGACATCTACCATAAGGCTATAAATACATCCCCATGTATTCATCCTTTGGTACACTTGATTTCATTAGAAGGCCAAACTTCTTCTTTTCTTCCTCTTATTCTTGGTCGACGAGTGAATCCCCATTGTAAGGGATTTACTGGTGACCTTGAGCATAACAAGGTGTTTGGTTATTCTATTGTGATCAAGAACTAGCATTCGCATCGAATCGCTAATAATGCGTGTGTACAAGAACGTGGTTGTAAGACATTATTCTTACACCAATAAGTACTTCTTTGGTTTGCTTTGCTCGAGGGTGGTTTTGCTTTGCTCGAGGGATTTGATATTCGCAAGAGGTGCGTTACGCATACTTTCGCTTAATTAATTTATTTGTTATGATCTTAAGTCTTCCATTGTGTACTCTTGATGTCTTTATGTTTTATTGTATTTTATATATCATAAACTCAACATAAATCGCGATCTTGTCTTCTTTAAGTAACGAACCCGATTAATCACTTATATTGTGATTTGTTTGTGGGGTATTTTGTTGTGGTATATGTCCAAACGGTATTCGGGACCAACAAGTCCAAATTTTGCATTGTAGAGTAGTGCTCTTGTGAATAAGGTGTTTGAGCGGATGTCGTCTAGTTTAAGTAGGTCGGTCTTGAACCGATACCGAAGGGTAAAGCGATCGCGAAGATTGAGCAAAGAAGGTTATTTTCACTTTTTGGTTTTGGAGTATTGTTGCTATATCATGTGTATTCCTAGGGAGATTATTGAGTTTTTGGGTTGATGGAGTGCAGCAGGAGGTTTTGGTTCCCATTTTTTTATGCTAATATGTTAGAGCCAAATGATACTAAAATTTCCGAGACCACCTATTTCATCGTCTTCTCCAACATAATTATGCAATTTATTCTTTTTGTCTTATATAAAAGCGCGTTACCAAGTGCGCGATTAACTATAATCAAGAACGCAATTTTCTACCACAATACATTATCACCTCTCCTTAGAATGGAGGCAATAGCTGTTTCAACCCTACAGTTGGTCAAAAAGAAAGAGGATTTCAGCTATAGAAAAAAAGGAAACTCACACACACACACAAATAAGGCATTTTAGGTGTAAGTTGACAAGTTTACTAAATCTATTCTTGAAGATTAGGTATCATCCTGTTTGGGGCTTGGATTGTTGATCAAATGTAGATCCGGCAGGCCTCTGCATGTTTGAAGCATAATAATGATTTTTTTAAATATATTTTTGTCTATACATTAACGTATTGAAAGGTAAATGTGTTTTAAACAAAGGAGAAAGGTAAACGCCTTGCTTTTCCTGTTGTTGATTACTTTGTACGCAATGTGTGGGCTAAGTTTGGTATACAAAAGGTAGTGATGAATGCAAAGGGGTTCTTCTTTTTTAAGTTTAATTTGAAGAAAGGTGTTGATGATGTTATTGAAAACGGTCCTTGGTTGATTAATAATGTACCTATTATTCTTAAACCATGGACAAGTGAACACCAACTTACTTAAAGAGGATTTGACCAATATTCCGGTGTGGGTTAAATTCCATGAAGTTCCTCTTGCTATGTTTTCGATGATGGCCTTAGTCTCCTTGCCACATTGATAGCACGCCTAAAGGTTAGATGCCTTCACTAGCCAAATGTGCAAGGACTCGTAATGCCGTAGTAGTTTGCTAGATGCATGATTGATGTGAAGTCGGATGGGTTCTTAGGGGACACCTTCTTCGTTGAGATTCCGTTACTTGATGGGTCGGGGTCACTATCGAGACGATCTGGGTTGAATATGAGTGGAAACCACCGCATTGTGATAAATGTAAGATTTTGGTCATACTCCTATTGATTGTCCTAAAGTTGTTGAACCTCCCACTCACCTTCTAAGCGTGCTAATGATGGTTTCAAGACGGTTAATAATAGGAAGAAGGAAAGCAAGGTGGGTCTTCTATTCCGGTCAAGGAGGGTTTTCAAACTGTTGTGGAAAACAGTTTCAATATCAACCCAAGAAGAATCCTCCTGAACCTAAGAAAGTGGTAGTCACTAAGAAGAATGCTTCGATGAGGCTAGTTCGAGTGGAACCAAGATCGCTACATCTAACCGTTTGATGCTCTTAATATGGAACATACGGATGCGTCGGTATTCCTTCTAATGACAATATCAAGGATGTGGATTACGGTTGTACAATGGAAGTTAATGATGATAAGTCTACTAAGACAGTCGCATCACAAGAGCCTCTTGTGAGTGATTTGAAAGAGATGGAGTCGGAAGTGGCTCCTCAAACTAGTGATTCTTGTATACCGCCTTCTTCTACTAAGAGAGTTAACCCTTTTCTAAAGTGGGAGAGATTGTAGTGTACGATTCGAAGATGAGGTTGTTGCTAACCCATTTGATGAGTCTGCTAATATATTTAGTGGTGGCCAAGAGTTTGAAGATGAGTATGATGACTATGATTTCGATGACTATGCAAACAGTTCGTAATCTTCCGGGGAATTTGGATGCCTTTAATGCCATGTATGGCACAACGTTTCAAGGTCCTAGGAAGTAATTTTATTTCTTTGTGTCATATGTTATCATTTGAGTAGTGGTTTGTTTTCTTGGTTAGAAAACAGGAAGTATCTTGTTATGTAAGCTCTATGCCTATGTAACGGGCTGAGATATGAGATTTCACTCATATCCATTGTACTTAAACATTTATTTGGTTAATATATTTACCAAGGTGCAGGATTACTCCCCTTTACCCAAAAAAAAAAATTCAACTACCAAAAACCGATGCTTTTAGTTTAATTATGCAACTGTATTTATGCAAATATGGTAAGTAACATACACTTTTAGTTGCATTTGTAAGAATATAACAGTGGTCTTAATTATTATTTTACACCGCTGTTTCGTTTAAAATCCATTTAGACTAGTTACATATTAATCACATATAATATTTGGAAATAGAATTAGTATCAAATTTATACCTGATAAGTAAATAAAACAATGTGTTCATCTCCTTCTTCACTCTCATCGTCTTCTCCAACAAAACTACCCATACAATCCCTTTTGCGTTGTATGAAATCACGTTGAGTCCGAGAGGAACTATGATCATGAACGTGCTCTTCTACTACATTATTAGCAGGTGTTATGATGGTGACAATAGTTTTTTCGTTCCTACACATGGTCAAAAAGAAGAAGGATTTCAGCACTATTTTAAAAACACAAAAATAAGGCATTTTAGGTAAGCTAAGACATTTACTCGACGGTTCTTGAAGATGATCTATCGTCCTCTGCGGAGGAGAAAGTCTTGGATCGGTGATCATTTGTAGATGCCGGCTAGTCTTCCTATACCTAAACGTTTGGAAAGGTACACGTGTATTAAAGAAAGGAGAAAGATAACTGAATTTTCAAATAAACAAAAACCAATGGTTCTAGTTTAATTATGCAAGTGTATTTATTGTATGAGTATCTGAGTTAAATATTTAGTCTGGACCTAGTTTTCTTATATCTTGCCAATCAGCAGTCAGATTTACAAATTCAACTACAGTAACATTTTTCAACTCCATTAAATTATTATAACAATATTGAAGTTAAAATTAAAATTATTTGCTTATAAAGGGATTTAAGTAAGAAGAGAAAGACTCACTCTTCAAGCTGTGCAACATACAAAAATGGCTCAATAATTCGGTGATTTGCTAGTGCTGAGATTTCAAAATACCACTTAAACTTTTCATGTCGAGCAAATCTAGACGCTGATGAGGCACGCTGAAGCCTACTTACACTTGATATGTAAGCCTTGTTGCCACAAAGCAAGACATGTTTTTCACCCAAATTTTTTAGGCTGAAATTAAAAGAAAAGAAAAGAAAAAGAGCAAATTGAGAGTTTGTATCTAACTTTTTTCCAGATTTATACTATTAACTTGTAGAAAAAGGGGGAGTTTGGCATTGAAAGAACAAACTAACCTTTTAATGCGCTCATGCCTGATCTAATAAGGAAAAGGATCAACTGCGTGAAGATCAAACATCATAACAAAGTCTACACCATACCTGTAGCAAACACATAACATTAAAAAAAAAAAAAAAATACAACACACAATTGCATCAGGTATTTCAACATATGTTAATAGTAAATATACTTGCAGCGCTATATATTACCCGTGTTGTTTTGTTTTAAAACGTTTTCTTTATCTCCATTTCCAACTATTGCCACATTAATCACATTGAAATGGTTTCTAAAAGTAACTGTTGCATCTTTAAATAAGATGTTGCATTGTTTCATTTTTGTCTCTATAATAGCAAGCCATAACAAAACCATTATGGAACATGGCAAATGGAAAACACATATTCTAAAAATAGAAGTAACATCATTATTTGAGGCAATTATTTTATGTTGACACATTATTATCATGATTCATTCTTTCTCACCCTATTTTCAACTACAATCAACTTTTAATACATGAAACATGTAATCCAAGTCTCGCGAAATCCTACAAAAATCTTTGAAGAACATCTACTATGTGAGGTCTAAGGATATGTTTGAAAACTTATATAAGTTTATGTTATAATACAACGCTAGTGGATTTTTATATCATTTTTCTTCTTGGAAGAACTAACAAAATAGTTTAAAGTTATTAAAGTTGTATGTTTGAGAGTGAGAGTAAAGGGATAATTATTAAAAAGAATGACAATATACCTGTTAGATCAAATATTTCCGAGACCACCTATTCCAATGATGAATACAAAAAAAGTAATCGCGATCTTGTCTTTTCTTGGTTTCTGAAATGATGAAACACACTAAGTAACCTTGATTAGTAATATGATGTGTTCTTCTTTTGAGAAAAACTAAAATGACAACAACATAAAACAACACGGGTGTACTACGTACCTTGGAGATGGTGGCCGAAGACGTCACTCGCGGATGTATGGTGGCCATAGAAACAGTCGGTTGTAGCTCTTTGCTATTGTGAGAAAGATCTAAAGAAAAGAAAATGTTGTGAAAGAAAGTGATGAGGCGATAAAGATAGTTACTTGGTTAGTGATTACTTCAACTCAATCAAATATTTAAGAGGGTGAAGAAGATACGTAGATAAACTAAATGGGTGGTTTGATGCATTTAAAGAAAGAGACTAAAGAGATAAAACGAAGCGAAGAGATTGTTTGGTGAGTTTGGTTGAAGTTATTTACCACCATAATAAATGTGTAGCGTATAGAATGTAGATGTATGGTTTGGTTGTGTGTTTGTGGGCTTTTATTAATTGTTTTGTTTATCTACTTTGATAAATTATGCTATGTTTTGTATTATTTTTTGTAACTTATGTATGTTTTGGATTATACTTGAAGTTCTCATTTACTTTATAATTGAGGTTCTTTAGATCTGTGTGTATGTGTGTTAAACCAAGAGAATATCAATAGAAAAGTATTTTTGTTCGAATTGATTAGTGGTAGTTTATTTACAAAGCTTATATGTATTTATGCTTATAAATAGTTGCATGGCCGTCTTTGAGGGTGTGCAAGGTGATCGACCGCTCAGGGCCCCAGAATTTTTAGAGCCCTAAAATTTGTCATGTTAATAATTATATGCATGTGTAGACATATTTTTCATGAAGAAAAAAGTATTTAGACGAGAAATATCTTAAATGAGTAATATGTTATAACGTTTAGATAACTAATTTCATTATAACTTACAAACGGTGACACTTTATACATAATACTGTATTACTTAACAAAAGGCCTTATTATATGATTTCGTACAGGGCCCTCAAAAATTTCACCATTTCATGGGACGGCCCTGAATAGTTGCATGTATTCTTTTTGTGAGGAATTAAAACAAAAATTGTGATAGTTGAGGGGAATACTTGTTGATGTGAGATCGATCGAGTTTGAAAGATGTCACTATTCTAGGGTTGTGTATGAAAGAAACGAGTAATATGTACCAATTAAATGGTGGTGTAAAAGTGTCCCAACAAAACCAGTTCATGCAATAATGCAACTTTGGATGCTTTGGTACGAAATATAATACATAAATTATCACGGTAACAGATGTTAACAAGAGATTTAGTCCATGTATAGAAAGGGTCTTACCAACGGTGAAAGAAATTAAACTTCGTGTAACCCCGTTCACATAAGTTCGTAAAACCGTCAAATACGACAAACACCCATCTTCTTGTTCTTTTTTTTGACATAACCTATCTTCCACCCACTATAACCCACGGTCTCCATCGACAACCACCACCCAACTCAAAAACGTGACCAGCACAAATAAAAAGTAAAGTACTCGCTCGAAATTCTTGACCATTGTAGTTAATCTTTAACAAGATGACCACTTTATCAAGCCTTCTTAAAAACAAACCTCTTTGAATTTTCTCTGTGTTTTCAAATACACGATGGCGACTAAACCATGTTGTTGACTTAAAGGACATGACACAACACAAGTCTAGGCTGAACACAACTAGAAAACGACTTGTGTTTCTAGTGATTTAATGAATTCAGCTACACTACATTAAACAAAGTTCCAAATTTCCAACCGCCATCTTATTAATTGCACCCGAAAAAAGTCAAAAAGAACACATTACACATCGTATATCTATGTAACACAATATATGGTTAAGCACTTGTTCTTTTTTAGTCAAGAACGTTGTCTACGATATGAGTGATTAGTAAATGTGATAAAACAGTTATTTGATCATTTGGGAAGATTTCCTATCCTAGAATCGGTGAAGTTTTATATACGACAAGGCTGTTTTGGTGGCATCATTGACTGCGTGTCTAACAAAAAGTTGATCATAGAATTATGGATTTGATCTTTTGTTAACTTCGAATAACGTTTACTTTCTTTTGTCTGTTACACTCCTTAGGTTCATGATGAGTTCAAGACAAGGAAGTGGAAGTCTTCCACTTTGAACCCTGTTGATACCACTGGATCAGTGAATAAGAGACATCCTGGCACATGAAAATGCATATCTCATTCACTCAAAGAGACATCCTGGCAATACTCATCTTACCAGTAGACTCATCTGAAACTCAACTGCTTTTTGGAAAACATGGGGAACCTGTTGGTATGGTCACTCGTTTGGTTTATACATATCAGCAGAAAAAAGGTAAACCAAAACCTCATGTCAGCATTGACCAAACGAGAATGCATTACAAGCCTTTCAACGGCCTAAGAAAGACATCAACAAGCCCGATTATCTTAAAGATTATGTTGTTTTGGTTATATTATCTTTAAATTCAGTTAAGAATAGAAACGTGAGTATAGTGAACAATAGTAGTGGCTAACGTGGTAGAAGTTTGTAGTTGTTCTTTTTTTATCGGTTGTACTATGCTATTTAATGGGTATGTGATGAATGTAAGAAAGCAAGCAAGATAACACCAATCACACACCTCAATCAGTGCTTTCATTGATCTCTTCCATCATGGCCGAGGGTATTAGATACAAAAACACCACATATCATCTTGAAGAAGCCATTCAACAACTCACTCGAAAATCCACATCAACACGACAACAAAATCCACACTAGAAGCAACACGGCGACCCACAACAACACTACCCACATCCACACTGGAAGTAACACCACGACCCAGACCCCGACGACACAGAAACCCGACTACCCACATCCACACTAGAAGCAGCCCCACAACCCCGACGACCCCCAACAACCCCACGGGATGAAGCAACCCGACTACCTACAACATCAACAAGCACCCACAGCAACCCAAAACCCACATCCACACTACCAAACGAGACTAAGGTCAGCACTTTCCAAACGAGAACTCAAATACTCATATTCCTTCAATGAACTACTCTCCTCTTGCAACAAACGCTCAAGTAGGAAGACTGGAAATGTAAAAATATGAATATTCAAATTCTGCACAAGTAAGCGTGATAATGAAGAATGGTCAAAATGATTGAATGTAAAAATAATGCTTGGATAGCATGACTTTTACTTTATAGTGCTTGTTATAGCATGACATCTAAAGTAAAAGTCAACTGCATCTCAATGACCCATGACACTTTCATCGGCATTCAGAAGTCAAACAACACCAGAAAGGTCTTGATTGAGTGATATCACCTCCCGATCTCTCCAGTTAATCATCACCAAAGTATAGAGGTGATGTAACATCAGGTAACATCATTTATTTGGTGGAAAATTGAACCTTTAGATTTCTAGAAGGGAGACGATCTACCAACAAAAAATAATGAGACTGAGACAGAAATGTCCTATGGCAAGAAAGTTTATATTCAACTAATTTCATAAAATATGTTAACTAGTCAAATGTAACTATAATGCAACTGCATGCTGAATCATTATATAGCAAGAATTCTCTGTGTAACCTCATCTGACTAAACTGGTCCCCTAGTGTTTGATCAACAAATGACGCTACTTAAGCGCCCATTCCCGTACTTGTTAAAGATTGATACGAAACAGCCAACCAAAGCCTCTCAGGAAAACTGAAAAGTATTTAATTTAAATATCACCCAGAAAACTATAACTGACATGAATATCCTTAAGCCTTAAATTGGCACTTGGCACTATTCTCATGTCAAGAATTTTTAATAATCTTATGTATGTTCCATCCACAAACATGTACAAGAGAAAAAAACCATCGAGTCGGCCTTACCAAACCAAAGACTGCGAATTCTCCCCGGAACTGGAAGATCATTTCGAGATCTTCGAACATATTTGAGGGTTCAATGTCACTATTGTAACTTCGGAGATTGATCTAAACTAATCTTTTAATATGAGTGTGTTTGCGGCCCAACCTGAGCTACCCAACTTTAACAAGACTTATGCTTTACATGTTTCAACCCGGACTCATATTAACCAGTGAAAGGTTTTATGGATATTTAAATAATAGTATGTCCGGATTCGAACTCGAGACTTCGGGATTGCACACATTACGTATGAGAATTGATGTAAATAATTAATATATATATAACGTTATTGTTATTAATTATTAGTCACGAATAAACATAACGATAGTTAAATAATTAACGAGGTTTAGTTAACGGTCGTTAAATATTAACTACAAGGACTAAGAATGAAATTAGAAGTCGGAAGGTTCTAGAATCCTCTTGGGAACCTTGGTCGATCGGTTTGGGGTTTACAAACCCAACCCACAAACTTGGTCACCAAGTTAAGTTAACTATAAATACAATCCCTTGTATTCATTCATAACTTAATCTTGGATCACCAATAACCTAATTTCTCCTCTCTCTCTCCCTCTTTGTGTGGCGGTCGAAACACCCAACCCCAAGGGTTTTTCGATTTTGTCTAACTCAAAGAAAAAGTGTTTGGTTTATTTGTGATTCAAGGAACTAGCTTTTCACATCAAATCGCTATTAGTGCGTGTGTACAAGAACGAAGAACAAGCACGCTTGAGCTTGTATTCCTTGGTGGTCGATTTTTGGGTGGACGATTTTGTGAAACCCTTTGTTAGGGTTTTGGGTTTTGTTACTTGATCACATCATCGTTTGTTTACTTGAATTGCTAAAAAGGTACGCACTTTCTTGTTTGGTTAATTAATTACATATATTATTCCTATTGTCTTCCTCGCATGCTTTGATGATGTTATTTGTTTTATGTATAATTGTTATGAGTATAAAATTCAACAACCGTTACCTAATCGGTCCAACCGCACCATTCGGCCACATTATGAACCTGGTTGACCCACGATGACCAAGTATGCTAACCGGAAAAGACCGACATTGAGCATAATTAATCACTAGAGCATGCTTGACAAAGTTTCGAACTATTATAAACGTGTTTGAGGAGCAACTAGTAAGCATTAGCAAATGGACCTTGAACATAGAATGGACAAAACTACCATAACGGTAAGTCAAGAGGGTGTAGAGCTACAAATAATAGAAATCTTGGATTTCAATGCCATTAAGTTTGACATTGAAAGTAAAAAGTCAACAGTCACTTCTTAAGTGACCCACACACCACTAAAACCCAAGATCTGTGAATGAAGAGAGAAGAAGGTTCACAACCGAGCATCACACACTAACCTATACTTGTATGTTAAAAAGGTTACAAGGTGCAACTTAATCTAACCCCATATAATGTTCAAGCGAGTACTTTCATCTTCAAGTACATGACCACAAGCTTAACAAAGCTCGCACGAGCATATGACATATGATAAACCAGCATCGTAGAAAGGATAAACATAAGAACAATCAAATCTGTCAACATGATTGCCAAGCAAGAGCAGACTTGACAAGGAAAAACTCAAGATGAAAAGATAAGATATAGCACTGAACAACTTTAGCACCAAGGGTTAATAAGCTTGTGAATATGATTCTTAATAGCGTGCCAATAACTAGGCTTTTACAGTTAACACTAGCATTGTTTAGAGTCTGCAAAATCGAAGTCACTATGGAGTAACTAATTTAAATGCATTTGGAATGTTGTCTAGCCTAAACAAGAACTAAACTGCCATCAATCAACTTACTTTCATCACCTTTAGGACCATGATCAAGTAATAGTTCTTTCCAATCTCCGCTTCAACTCGAAGCAATCTCACCAAGAACCTTCAAATTCGATGGAATTACAAAACCTTTAGCTTTTAAACGAGCGAGAGTCTGCCAACAAAAGATAACGAAAATGAGATTCATTGTTATCAAGTCAAAATGAAAATGGAATTGCTATGATTCATACAAGTGACATATCCAAACAACCACAAATTCCCAAAGTAATAAAAAAAAATAAAAAAAAATAAAATTTATGTACCTCTAAACATAAATCCGCAATTTTAACCTCCTTGGCATGGGCAAGGTTAAGTAGATGTCCTTTAAGCATCTCTTCATTCTCCTCTTCATGTATTTGTTGCATGACCGTGGAATAATTTAGTTCAACGTTAATTAACGAGGACACATTTAGCAACATAAGATCCCTAAACGTTACATGTCATTTGATTGCTAGTGACAAAATATACGGAGCATTGATATGGATGATATACATGCAATCCTTCAACCCCAAGTTCTTAACACTCTTGTTAGTAGTAATATCAATCCGCTTAATTCCATAGCAATAAGCCAACTCCAAAGTTTCCAAAAGAGGACTTCCGGATAAAATATTTTCAATCATATTTTGGTCTATTTCCGTTCCTTTAATATGCAAAGTCCTAAGGTTTTCCCAACTAATGACACCGGCTTGTTCAAATAAACACCCACGCAAACTCACACGGATAAAACTTGTGCAGTTGAAAAAAGTCAGGTAAAACATACCTCTGGTGAGTCGTAGAAATGTCAGGTGAACTATACCACTGGCGAGTCATACAAAAATCAACTTCTTGAACATTACGACTAATAGCACTACCAATACAATTGGTAACTTCAGTATGGTCGTTGTAATAGGCATGCAGTTTGAGCTTGTTGACTTGATGGGTCTGACTTCTTAAGATTCTTTTGAGGGATGAATAGAATTGGGGGATGTTACGACAAGTTTCATGTGTAAAGAAAAGATTAGAAAGTCGAGGCCGGAGATGCGCCATCGTTTGGAAAGAGTAGATGTTCTTATGGCGTCTTTTGTGTCATCTAAGCGAGACAGATTTCAACGGTAGGCAATCGGTAATAAACTTATTCGATCTTCTATTATTGCCATGATGGTAGAACAAACACAATGCTTTGCTTCACCAAATCATCCGATTTATTTACTTACCCTATTAGTCGGGGTGAATAAAGTTTCCCCTAGAAGATAAATACTCGGGTTGGGTTGATTTGTGGTTTTTATTATAGAATGTGGCCCGCAACCTGCCTTGATTAATTATAAAGGGATTATGTATTTAACATAAATGAGAAAAATTAATTAATTATAAAGGGATTATGTATTTAAAATATTCTGGAATCAATCGAATACAAATTAACAGCAGATTATCAGATTGATGATTATGGTTAAGTATGGAAGTCTAATAAACAAGCTCTAAATAAAAGGAAGAGCAAAATTGCGTCAGCTGTTAAGGTATATAGTTTGTATTACATATTTACATTCAATATCATGAGAGTTTGTGTTTCTAAAGTATCTTTGTGGAACTGGATATAGGAAGCACTTGGATCCGTCTAACTGAAAGGTACTTGAATGATTTCCCTTTCCCAGTTTTCATTTATTTCGGTCTTCATGATTTTTTTCCCATTCTAATATTTTGTCATGAAATTGCTGAGGGGCAAATTACACACGTGTTAACCTATTGATTTTTTGAATTAATGTGCAGGATAATGAATGAACCATAATCCGTCAAATAAACAAACATGGTAAAGCTCTCCTTTTATACCTATCAATTGTAATACTTTTTCGTAATTTAATTAGTGATGCTTCAATTCTACTATTATTGATTTCAAATGATTTTTTGATACCATCTGAATCAAATATCATCATCAAGTGGCCAATAAAGGTATTACCAAAAACATATGTCGTGGATCATGATGCTATTTTGTTATAAAAAGTATCACTTATCTCTATGTCTTGACAAAGACTTCTACATAAGAACAAAAATTGTTTAGTCTAATGACCATCTATCAAATTTGGTCTTACGCAGACATGCTAAGTTTCATGTCGATCTACAAGTGTAATTATTTCGACTACGGCTTCTATCTTATTCGATAAAAAATATATATAGCTTTTTTTTAAGGTAAATTTTTTTACGCGTATACCACATATCTCACAATATATCACATATGCCTCCAACGACGCTTGAACCCACAACCTCACATACCACTAGACCAAAGGCCTTGGGTTTATGTCGAGAAACTTTAAGCGCCTATTGAAAGTTGTAACATTATTCTACAACTCAGAAAGTTCCAAGTGACGCCACTAATTATTATTTAGTTCGAAAGTTATTGGGTACTTGACTTTGATTTCTGCATTTTACTTGGTATGAAATGATATAAAGATACTGAACCGATATATGGGTCATTGTGGCCAATATTAGCGGCCTAACCTATAATCGATTTTCTTTTTGGGCTTACAATAATTAATGTGTCGAATAGATGTAGAAATATGACAAGAAGTTTGATGATAACCAAAAGAACAAAGAGAAGCAGACAAGCACAAGGCTGAATAGTTCCTGTTCAGACACCTATATGCACATAACCGTATAAGGCTGATATGTGCCTTGGTTGCATATACGCTTCTCAATCGGTATTCAACTATTCCTGATTTTATTTTATTACTTCATTAACTCGACAACCTAAGGCTCTAAACCAATCGGCCCTAAGGCCCTAAACCAATCGGCCCATTTTGGACCTTTAGGGGCCCTTTTTTTGGAATGCAAGCGTTCATTCATTTTGTGATTATTTTTATAGGAAGCAAAGAAAGACCAGTAGTGAAGCAAGCTCACAATTTGTCGTCGCCTTTCATTATGAAGGTCTATTTAACTTTACCATGTTATTATAGGCTATATCATATTGTCTATTTCTTATTTCAACTGCTTACTTGCGAGCCAATTTATGCATGCATTGATTTCCTTTTTCATCATATGGTTTTATCAGATATTCATATGGTTGGTTTTGGAAACAGTAATGAGCATGCCACAAAAGTGTAAACTGACCGTGTGAAGCAACCCGTTACATCGTTTAGTAATTGGAATTTATAGGTTATTCACTTGCCTCTTATGATATACGGGTGCTTATAACCATCATTCTTTTTTAGCCTATCCGACTTTTAATCTATAAATGAAAATTTTATAGGTTTAATGCATAAACAATAGACTTTGCATAATTCTCAGCCTATCCGACTCATTTGATTATTTTATTTGACCCGTAGGCTATAAAACACAATCCGTTTATAAATAATGGATCGAAATTGCTACCTCCGTATATTTTGTTAGCACATGCGTCTATTAATTCAAGACAAAATTACAGCAATAGAAGCATGTGGTGACATCGACATCTATGCAAAAAATTTTAGGCCTTTAAAGGCTACTATCTTGCCTTCCGATAGAGTTTTTATGAAACTCATGGTGTCTCGCAAAGACCGACAAGTGGTCGGGTTACATGTGTGGTGAAGATTCGGTGAATTTGTTCAGTTGCTATATAATATTTACATTATTGTAGCGTTTATTTAATAATTAAATATAGTCGTAAGTTTAGGGTATGTAGTACTTGTGACTCGAGATGTACATTGTAGTATGAAGCTCCAAGAGACATTATAAGTTTTGATATTTGTTTGACATTTAATATGTTGGCCTTCTTTAACTTTCAAGTTGAGATTTGGATACAACAAAATAACTTCATTAGATTTGGATAAATCATTTGTAGTACTTGTGACTCGAGATGTCTTAAGGAATTTGGAAATATATCATTTGCGTCTTTACATTTACATTTTATAGTGGCAGCTTAGTATTTCTAAGGTCCGTATTTTTACTTACACAATTTCATCTCGGTGTTGGGTTGATGCATGAGGAAATGTTAACATATAAAAATGATGGACCCATTTGTTATACTTGTGAATGGGTCAATTTGGGTTATGTCTTTTCTAATGGGCCATCAAAAAACATAGCTCCAATTCGGTAAAAGTGTATCTGTAATGCTTATAATATCCTATATTATTCACCTGCACTATACCACATTGTTTAATTTCAATCTAAAACTCCCAATGTTTGCGAACTTTTTGAGTACAAATTTAATCTGAATAAGCAAAACTTGAAGCGAAAGAAGAAGCAATTTTCCTATTGTGACAGAGCTTTTGGGAGATGTACTTAATGGTAATACTTTCATGGGTGGGCTACTTTCATGCTCGCGTATACTATTCATTAATGGTTATTTTGTTTGTCTCGACTTCTTAGCGGTCCATCAAAATTAAAGGGTTCCCAATGTATATTGGTGCTTGCAAGATTCTCTAAAGATGATTACACATGATGCCTTAATTAAAACTCAAGTGCCATATAAGTAGTGAACTCAGTGTAACATTAGAAGATAATGCAAAATCGTCGGAAGATATTATTTGTAAGAGATGAGTGTGGCATGTCAAGAAGGAAAAAAGACTGTAGTTTGCGAAATAGCTACGTGGACGGTCAATAGGTATCAAATAAGTTAGAATGAATAATAAAATGATAGTTAGAAGTACAGTGCAAACTCATACGTAAGCTAAAAAGTAAAACGGTAAAAACCAAACTTAATATCGATAAGGAATTCTGATGACCAACAAGGAAATTATGAAATAATTACTTAAAAGGGAAGATGCAGAAACATAAGAAAAAAGGAAAAGAAAAGAGTGATAGCTACTTTAAGTCATGAATATATGGTGACACGACCGTCAAATGAGACATTGTACATGTATTGCTTTCTGGAATAATTTATTCGAAAATAGCCACTTTAGACTGCTTCTGTCATGTTATTTTATTAGGTAATCAACTAAGCATTCTTAACGGACTACAAAATTTGAGTCACTTAAGTTGACTTTGGTTCACGGGTGGGTAGGACGAGTTAAATTTGAGTCACTTAAGTTGAATTTGAGTCAATCAAGGTCAGGTGCACATGTTAACAAATTTTACAGACTTACGTAACTCATATCACATTGCCATTATGCTATTTATTAGCGTAACACGAAATCTCATGTTTTTATGTTCACTATTGATACAGGGCTCCTTGTGAATACATAGCATTTGGTCATTGCACGTGCGTATGCAAACATTGTAACACGTTATTTTGGGATGAGGAGAAGCTGGCAACTTCCACATAAAGTTCACGCCCTCTGTTTGGTCCTTCTAATCGATAATTCATTTATATATGCCTACAAAGTTTAAAAAAACTTTGTTAGAATGAACAATAGGCTTGTGTTAAAAGTGGGTGTCCATACAGAAAGTAGATCCAGTCCTGCTCATAAAAAACAATTATCTAAAAAATAACAATTAATCTAAAAAATGCCAAATAAAAAGTTTAATATGGACCATATCGAAAGTAAATCCAGTCCTGCTCATCAAAAACAATCATCTAAAAAATAACGATTAATCTAAAAAATGTCAAATAAAAAATTAAATATGAACAATATAGGAAGTAAATCCAGTCCTGCTCATAAAAAACAATCATCTAAAAAATAACAATTCATCTAAAAAATGTCAAATAAAAAGTTTAATATGGATCATATAGGAAGTAGATCCAGTCCTACTCATAAAAAACAATCATTTAAAAAATAACAATTCATCTAAAAAATGCGAAATAAAAAATTTAATATGAACCATATAGAATGTAGATCCAGTCCTACTCATAAAAAAAATCATCTAAAAGATATTAATTTTTCTAAAAAATGTCAAATAAAAAGTTTAATATGGACCATGTAGAAAAGTAGATCCAGACCTGCTTATAAAAAACAATCATCTAAAAAAAACAATTAATCTAAAAAATGCCAAATAAAAAATTTAATATGAACCATATAATATTAGATCGAGTCCTGCTTATAAAAAACAATCATTTAAAAAATAACAATTCATCTAAAAAATAACATTCATCTAAAAAATGCCAAATAAAAAATTTAATATGGACCATATAGAAAGTAGATCCAGTCCTACTCATAAAAACAATCATTTAAAAATAACAATTGATCTAAAAATGCCAAACAAAAATTTAATAAGGACCATATAGAAGTAGATCCAGGTCCTATTCATAAAAAACAATCATCTAAAAATAACAATTCATCTAAAAATGCCAAATAAAAATTTTAATATGAACCATATGTGAAGTAGATCCAGTCTCCGCTCATCAAAACAATCATTTAAAAATAAAATTCATCTAAAAATGCGAAATAAAAATTTAATATGAACCATAGAAAAGTAGATCCAAATCCTACTCATAAAAAATCATCTAAAAGATAACAATTCATCTAAAAAATGTCAAATGAAAAGTTTAATATGGACCATGTAGAAAAGTAGATCCAGACCTACTCATAAAAAACAATTATATAAAAAAAAAAAATTAATCTAAAAAATGCCAAATAAAAAATTTAATATGAACCATATAGGAAGTAGATCCAGTCCTGCTCATAAAAAATAATCATCTAAAAAATAAAAATTCATCTAAAAAATGCCAAATAAAAGGTTTAATATGTACCATATAGGAAGTAGATTCATCTTGCTTCATCAAAACAATTATTTAAAAATAACAATTAATCTAAAAATGGCAAATAAAAGTTTAATATGGACCATATAGAAAGTAGATCCATCTCGCTTATCAAAACAATCACCTAAAAAATAACAATTCATTAAAAATGCCAAATAAAAAGTTTAATATGGACCATATAGGAAGTAGATTCATCCTACTCATAAAAACAATCATCTAAAAAATAACAATTAATCTAAAAATACCAAATAAAAATTTAATATGAACCATAAATGAAGTAGATCCACCCCGCTCATAAAAATAATCATCTAAAAACAATTAATCTAAAAATGCCAAACAAAAATTTAATATGAAACATATAGGAAGTAGATACATCCGCTCATAAAAAATCATCTAAAATTAACAATTCATCTAAAATGCCAAATAAAAAGTTTAATATGTACCATATAGGAAGTAGATCCAAATCCTGCTTTCATCAAAAACAATTATCTAAAAAATAACAATTAATTTAAAAAATGCCAAATAAAAAGTTTAATATGGACCATATAGAAAGTATCAGCACTGTTGTAACACAGCTCTGTTGACTCGGAAGGCTACCCTGTATATAGAAGATGTGATAACGGGGTCCATGTTGTTAAGAGTGGACATAAGTTGTACAACGGTTTTGTTATTCCTGATAACGCTATGTTATTGAAACGTTATCAATGCCACATCAATGTTGAATGGTGCAATCAAAGGGATCAATAAAATATTTGTTTAAATACATAAATAAAGGTCCCGATAGAGTATCGGCCACGATTGTATGAACCAAAGAACAATCAAGACCGCCAATGAATGATAAACCCGTTGACGAGATTAAGCGTTCTATGATTGTAGGTACCTATCCGCTTGTGAAGCCGCTTGAGAATATTTGATTTGAGATACATTATAGAACACCAAATGTTGAACGCTCTCATTTCATCTCGGCGCGACCACCATTGTATTTGGTGAGAACTCGACCTTGAAACCGTTATTCACAAACCAACGGTTGGTGCTCATTCGAGGTTCCATATTCCGATAAATATTGATGAGACTTCTACGTGCTCAATAACTCAGCAAAGTGACCTGGGCATGTTGTTGAAGAAATGTAAGCTTATTATTTGGGATGAGGCTCCCATGACAAATAAGTCGTGCTTTGAGGCTTTAGATAGGTCATTGAGAGATATCTTGCGTAAGAACAGTCTGACGCTTTGATGCGCCTTTGGTAATATGACTGTAGTATTTGGCGGTGATTTTAGGCACGTGCTGCCCGTTATTCCAAAAGGTTCCCGGCAAGACATTGTAAATGCATCTTTAAAACAATCGTACTTGTGGGATCATTGCAAAGTCTTAAAATTAACCGCTAATATACGCCTTACGGTCGGATCACGGCTTGAGGATGTACCTGAGATAAAGGAAGTTGCCGAATGGATTTTGAAAGTAGGAGATGGAGATATTGGAGGACAACACGACGGAGAGGTTTTGATAGATATACCTGAAGATATTATAATACATGAAACTAATGATCCCGCATAATCTATTATAGATTTCACTTACCCAAACATTTTTGATAACATAGGTGATCCGTCTTACTTCCGTGAAAAGGCTATTCTTGCTCCAACCAATGAAGTGGTTGATAGTATTAACGATCATTTGCTTCAAACCTTTCCGGTGAAGAAATGGTTTATCTTAGTTGTGACAACATAGATAAAAATGACCGTGGTGGTGCTATAGACCAAGCCGTGTTTTCACCGGAATTTATCAACGGTTTAAAATTTTCGGGTGTCCCAAACCATAGGCTCGCATTGAAGGTCGGTGTCCCAATAATGTTGTTGAGAAACATTAATCAATCACAAGATTTATGTAATGGGACAAGGCTTCAAGTGACTAAATTAACGCGTGCGTCTATTCAAGCCAAAATAATTAACGGAACACATTTTGGGAATACGGTTATACCTTCAAGGTTGAAAATTACTCCATCGGATAAACATTTACCACTCAAGATCGTGCGCAAATAATTTCCTGTGTCAGTTTCTTTTGCCATGACGATAAACAAGAGCCAAGGACAATCACTTTCGAAAGTTGGTTTATACCTACCACGTCCTGTTTTCACACACGGACAATTATATGTGGCTCTTTAACGCGTAAAAAGCAAAAAGGGTTTGAAGGTTGTTATTTCTGATGCCGATAGTAATTTATTGAAGACTACTACAAATGTAGTCTATAAAGAGGTTCTTCACGGTCTTTGATCAGTTATCAACAAGTATGTTCGGATATTCACTTAATGTGATACGAATTTGTTTTTTACATGTTTATTGTAATTCACACAAATGTTTTACTTATGACTTCATATTAATAAATAACATATTTACTATTTGTTTTCTTTCATTATTTTTCTTATTTTGTTTACATACTAATTTTTCATCTTTTTGCAACATCTTTTTTCATCTTATTACTTTTATTATCATCTCATTTATCTATTTTTTTAAAAAATAACCCGGTGTCAACGGGTCTTATAAGCTAGTTTAACATAAATGAGAAAAATTAATTAATTATAAAGGGATTATGTATTTAAAGGCCGCCTAAATATTAAGCATTTTACGTTTATGTTATCGTTTTTTTTAATTAACTTATAGGTCATCCGACTATGTGTTTGATTTCCTTTATACCAATCTCGTTCAAATTTTTACCTGCAGGCCAATTTATGCATGCATTGATTTCCTTTTTCATCATATGGTTTTATCAGATATTCATATGGTTGGTTTTGGAAACAGTAATGAGCATGCCACAAAAGTGTAAACTGACCGTGTGAAGCAACCCGTTACATCGTTTAGTAATTGGAATTTATAGGTTATTCACTTGCCTCTTTTGATATACGGGTGCTTATAACCATCATTCTTTTTCAGCCTATCCGACTTTTAATCTATAAATGAAAATTTTATAGGTTTAATGCATAAACAATAGACTTTGCATAATTCTCAGCCTATCCGACTCATTTGATTATTTTATTTGACCCGTAGGCTATAAAACACAATCCGTTTATAAATAATGGATCAAAATTGCTACCTCCGTATATTTTGTTAGCACATGCGTCTATTAATTCAAGACAAAATTACAGGCAATAGAAGCATGTGGTGACATCGACATCTATGCAGCAAATTTTAGGCCTTTAAAGGCTACTATCTTGCCTTCCCAATAGAGTTTTTATGAAACTCATGGTGTCTGCAAAGACTGACAAGTGGTCGGGTTACACATGTGTGGTGAAGATTCAATGAATTTGTTCTCGCTATATAATATTTCTGTTATTGTAGCGTTTATTTAATAATTAAATATAGTCGTAAGTTTAGGGTATGTAGTACTTGTGACTCGAGATGTCTTTGTAGTATGAAGCTCCAAGAGACATTATAAGTTTTGATATTTGTTTGACATTTAATATGTTGGCCTTCTTTAACTTTCAAGTTGAGATTTGGATACAACAAAATAACTTCATTAGATTTGGATAAATCATTGTAGTACTTGTGACTCGAGATGTCTTAAGGAATTTGGAAATATATCATTTGCGCCTTTACATTTACATTTTATAGTGGCCGTTAGTATTTCTAAGGTCTTTATTTTTACTTACACAATTTCATCTCGGGTGTTGGGTTGATGCATGAGGAAATGTTAACATATAAAAATGATGGACCCATTTGTTATACTTGTGAATGGGTCAATTTGGGTTATGTCTTTTCTAATGAGTCATCAAAAAACATAGCTCCAATTCGGTAAAAGTGTATCTGTAATGCTTATAATATCCTATATTATTCACCTGCACTATACCACATTGTTTAATTTCAATCTAAAACTCCCAATGTTTGCTAACTTCTTGAGTACAAATTTAATCTGAATAAGCAAAACTTGAAGCGAAAGAAGAAGCAATTTTCCTATTGTGACAGAGCTTTTGGGAGATGTACTTAATGGTAATACTTTCATGGGTGGGCTACTTTCATGCTCGCGTATACTATTCATTATTGGTTATTTTGTTTGTCTCGACTTCTTAGCGGTCCATCAAAATTAAAGGGTTCCCAATGTATATTGGTGCTTGCAAGATTCTCTAAAGATGATTACACATGATGCCTTAATTAAAACTCAAGTGCCATATAAGTAGTGAACTCAGTGTAACATTAGAAGATAATGCAAAATCGTCGGAAGATATTATTTGTAAGAGATGAGTGTGGCATGTCAAGAAGGAAAAAAGACTGTAGTTTGCGAAATAGCTGCGTGGACGGTTAATAGGTATCAAATAAGTTAGAATGAATAATAAAATAATAGTTAGAAGTACAGTGCAAACTCATACGTAAGCTAAAAAGTAAAACGGTAAAAACCAAACTTAATATCGATAAGGAATTCTGATGACCAACAAGGAAATTATGAAATAATTACTTAAAAGGGAAGATGCAGAAACATAAGAAAAAAGGAAAAGAAAAGAGTGATAGCTACTTTAAGTCATGAATATATGGTGACACGACCGTCAAATGAGACATTGTACATGTATTGCTTTCGGAATAATTTATTTGAAAATAGCCACTTTAGACCGCTTCATCATGTTATTTTATCGTGTAATCAACTAAGCATTCTTAACGGACTACAAAATTTGAGTCACTTAAGTTGACTTTGGTTCACGGGTGGGTAGGACGAGTTAAATTTGAGTCACTTAAGTTGAATTTGAGTCAATCAAGGTCAGGTGCATATGTTAACAAATTTTACAGACTTACGTAACTCATATCACATTGCCATTATGCTATTTATTAGCGTAACACGAAATCTCATGTTTTTATGTTCACTATTGATACAGGGCTCCGTGTGAATACATAGCATTTGGTCATTGCACGTGCGTATGCAAACATTGTAACACGTTATTTTGGGATGAGGAGAAGCTGGCAACTTCCACATAAAGTTCACGCCTGCTTGGTCCCGACATACCGCAGAATGTTTTGCATTTTTTCATCCACTTTGCATACATGGACACACAACATACTAGGTACGGCCCCTGTGCCTTAAACTATTTGCAGTTGTTAAAATGCTAACACAATTCAAGTTACAAGGGGTATCGAAGAAACACTATATGGCTCAAAGACCCTTCTAATCGATAATTCATTTATATATGCCTACAAAGTTTAAAAAAACTTTGTTAGAATGAACAATAGGCTTGTGTTAAAAGTGGGTGTCCATATAGAAAGTAGATCCAGTCCTGCTCATCAAAAACAATTATCTAAAAAATAACAATTAATCTAAAAAATGTCAAATAAAAAGTTTAATATGGACCATATAGAAAGTAGATCCAGTCCTACTCATAAAAAACAATCATCTAAAAATAACAATTCATCTAAAAATGCAAAATAAAAAGTTTAATATGGACCATATAGAAAGTAGATCCATCCATCGCTCATAAAAACAATCATCTAAAAATAACAATTAATCTAAAATGCCAAATAAAAATTTAATATGAACAATATAGGAAGTAGATCCAAATCTCAGCACATAAAAACAATTATCTAAAAATAACAATTCTTCTAAAAATGCAGAATAAAAGTTTAATATGGACCATATAGATCCAGGTCCTACTCATCAAAAACAATCATTTAAAAAATAACAATTCATCTAAAAATGCCAAATAAAAAGTTTAATATGGACCATATAGGAAGTAGATCCAGTCCTGCTCATAAAAAACAATCATCTAAAAAATAACAGTTCATCTAAAAAATGCAAAATAAAAAATATAATATGGACCATATAGGAAGTAGATCCAGTCTTGCTCATAAAAAAAAATCATCTAAAAAATAACAATTAGTCTAAAAAATGGCGAATAAAAAGTTTAATATGGACCATATAGGAAACATATCCAGTCCTACTCATCAAAAACAATCATTTAAAAAATAACAATTTATCTAAAAAATGCCAAATAAAAAATTTAATACGGACCATATAGGAAGTAGATCCAGTCCTACTCATAAATAACAATCATCTAAAAAATGCCGAATAAAAAATTTAATATGGACCATATATTAAGTAGATCCAGTCTTGCTCATAAAAAACAATTATCTAAAAAATAACAATTAATCTAAAAAATGCAAAATAAAAAGTTTAATATGGACCATATAGAAAGTAGATCAAGTCCTACTCATGGTCCAAATAAAAAATTTAATATGAACCATAAAAAATTTAATAAAAAATAACAATTGATCTAAAAAATGCCAAACAAAAAATTTAATATGGACCATATAGGAAGTAAATCCAATCCTATTCATAAAAACAATCATCTAAAAATAACAATTCATCTAAAAATACCAAATAAAAATTTAATATGAACCATATATGAAGTAGATCCAATTCCCGCTCATAAAAAACAATCATTTAAAAATAACAATTTATCTAAAAATGCTAAATAAAAATTTAATATGAACCATATAGGAAGTAGTTCCATCCTACTCATAAAACAATCATCTAAAAATAACAATTCATCTAAAAATGCCAAATAAAAGTTTAATACGGACCATATAGGAAGTAGATCCATCCGCTCATAAAAACAATTATCTAAAAATAACAATTAATCTAAAAATGCCAAATAAAAGTTTAATATGGACTATATAGAAAGTAGATCAAGTCCTACTCATAAAAACAATCATTTAAAAATAATAATTCATCTAAAAATGCCAAATAAAAATTTAATATGGACCATATAAGAAATAGATCTAGTCCGCTCATCAAAAACAATCATCTAAAAATAACAATTAATCTAAAAATGGCAAATAAAAATTTAATATGAACCATATAGAGGTAGATCCAGATCCCGCTTATAAAAAACAATCACCTAAAAATAACAATTCATCTAAAAATGCCAAATAAAAGTTTAATATAGACCATATAGAAGTAGATCCAATCCTACTCATAAAAATAATCACCTAAAAATAACAATTGATCTAAAAATGGCAAACAAAAATTTAATATGGACCATATAAGAAGTAGATCAATCCTATTCATTAAAAACAATCATCTAAAAATAACAATTCATCTAAAAATGCCAAATAAAAATTTAATATGAACCATATATAAGTAGATCCATTCTCGCTCATAAAAACAATCATTTAAAAATAACAATTAATCTAAAAATGTGAAATGAAAAGTTAATATGAACCATATAGGAAGTAGATCCAAGACTACTCATAAAAATATTATCTAAAAGATATTAATTCATCTAAAAATGTCAAATAAAAGTTTAATATGGACCATGTAGAAAAGTAGATCCAAGATCGCTCATAAAAAATAATCATCTAAAAAACAATTAATGCAAAAATGCCAAATAAAAATTTAACATGAACCATATAGGAAGTAGATCCAGTCCCCGCTCATAAAAACAATCATCTAAAAATAACAATTAATCTAAAATGCCAAATAAAAGTTTAATATGGACCATATAGAAGTAGATCCAGGTCCCGCCATAAAAAACAATCATTTAAAAATAACACTTAATCTAAAAATGGCAAATAAAAAGTTTAATATGGACCATAGAGAAAGTAGATTCATCCGCTTATCACAAACAATCACCTAAAAATAATAATTCATCTAAAAATGCCAAATGAAAAGTTTAATATGGACCATATAAAAGTAGATCCATCCTACTCATAAAAAAACAATGATCTAAAAATGCCAAATAAAAATTTAATATGGATCATATAGAAATAGACCCAAATTCTACTCATAAAAACAATCATCTAAAAAATAACAATTGATCTAAAAAATGCCAAACAAAAAATTTAATATCGACCATATAGGAAGTTGATCCAGTCCTATTCATAAAAAACAATCACCTAAAAAATAACAATTCATCTAAAAAAAGCCAAATAAAAAGTTTATTATGGACCATATAAGAAGTAGATCCAGTCCTACTCATAAAAAACAATCATCTAAAAAATGCCAATTAAAAAATTTAATATGTACCATATATTAAGTAGATCCAGTCCTACTCATAAAAAATAATCATCTAAAAAATAAAATTCATCTAAAAAATGCCAAATAAAAAATTTAATATGAACCATAAATGAAATAGATCCAATCCTGCTTATCAAAAAACAATCATTTAAAAAATAACAATTCGTCTAAAAAATGCGAAATATAAAATATAATATGAACCATATAGGATGTAAATCCAGTCCTACTCATTAAAAACAATCATCTAAAGGATAACAATTTATCTAAAAAATGCCGAATAAAAAATTTAATATGAACCATATATTAAGTAGATCAAGTCCGGCTCATAAGAAACAATCTTTTAAAAAATAACGATTCATCTAAAAAATGCTAATTTTTTTTTAATATGAACCATATAGGAAGTAAATCCAGTCATACTTATCAAAAACAATCATCTAAAAAATAACAATTCATCTAAAAAATGCCAAATAAAAAGTTTAATATGGACCATATAGGAAGTAGATCCAATTCTGCTCATAAAAAACAATTATCTAAAAATAACAATTAATCTAAAAATGCCAAATAAAAGTTTAATATGGACCATATAGAAAGCAGATCCATCCTACTCATAAAAACAATCATTTAAAAATAACAATTCATCTAAAAATGCCAAATAAAAGTTAAATATGGACCATATAAGATGTAGATCCATCCCGCCATCAAAAACAATCATCTAAAAATAACAATTAATCTAAAAATGGCAAATAAAAATTTAATATGAACTATATAGGAAGTAGATCCATCCCGCTTATCAAAAACAATCACCAAAAAATAACAATTCATCTAAAAATGCCAAATAAAAAGTTTAATATGGACCATATAGGAAGTAGATCCAGTCCTACTCATAAAAAATAATTATCTAAAAAATAACAATTTATCTAAGAAATGACAAACAAAAATTTTAATATGGACCATATAGGAACTAGATCCAGTCCTACTCATAAAAAACAATCATCTAAAAAATAACAATTTATCTAAAAAATGTCAAATAAAAAATTTTATATGGACCATATAGAAAGTAGATCCAGTTCTGTTTATCTAAAAAATAACAATTAATCTAAAAAATGCAAAATAAAAAATTTAATATGAACCATATATGAAGTAGATCCAGTCCTGCTTATAAAAATCAATCATTTAAAAAATAACAATTAATCTTAAAAATGGCGAGTAAAATTTTTAATATGGACCATATAGGAAATAGATCCAGTCCAACTAATAAAAAACAATCATTTAAAAATAAAATTCATCTAAAAATGTCAAACAAAAGTTTAATATTGACCATGTAGAAAAGTAGATCCAGCTCGCTCATAAAAACAATCATCTAAAAACCATTAATCTAAAAATGCCAAATAAATTTTTTACATCAACTATATAGGAAGTAGACACAGCCTTGCTTCATAAAAACAAACATCTAAAAATAACAATTCATCTAAAAATACCAAATAAAAAGTTTAATATGGACCATTTAGGAAGTAGATCCAATCCTCGTCAGAAAAACAATCATCTAAAAAAAACAATTAATCTAAAAATGGCAAATAAAAGTTTAATATGGATATATAGAAAGTATATCCAGTCCTGCTTATCACAAACAATCACCTAAAAAATAGCAATTCATCTAAAAAGCCAAATAAAAAGTTTAATATGGACCATATAAGTAGATTCACCCCACTCATAAAAACAATCATCTAAAAATGCCAATTAAAAATTTAATATGGACCATATAGTAAGTAGATTCAGTCCTATTCATAAAAAATAATCATCTAAAAAATAACAATTCATCTAAAAAATGCCAAATAAAAATTTAATATGAACCATAAATGAAATAGATCCAATCGCTTATCAAAAACAATCATTTAAAAATAACAATTGCCTAAAAATGCGAAATATAAAATATAATATGAACCATATAGGATGTAGATCCACCCTACTATTAAAAACAATCATCTAAAGAATAACAATTAATCTAAAAATGCCGAATAAAAATTTAATATGAACCATATATTAAGTAGATCAAGTCCTACTCATAAAAAACAATCATTTAAAAATAACAATTCATCTAAAATGCCAAATTGTTTTAATATGGACCATATAGAAAGTAAATCAAGTCTACTTATAAAAACAATCATCTAAAAATAACAATTCATCTAAAATGCCAAATAAAAGTTTAATACGGACCATATAGGAAGATCAGATCCATTCATAAAAACAATTATCTAAAAATAACAATTAATCTAAAACCGCCAAATAAAAGTTTAATATGGACCATATAGAAAGCAGATCTAGTCCTACTCATAAAAACAATCATTTAAAAATAACAATTCATCTAAAATGCCAAATAAAAAGTTAAATATGGACCATATAAGATGTAGATCCACTCATGCTCATAAAAAACAATCATCCAAAAAATAACAATTAATCTCAAAATGGCAAATAAAAATTTAATATGAACCATATAGGAAGTAGATCCATCCGCTTATAAAAACAATCACCAAAAAATAACAATTCATCTAAAAATGCCAAATAAAAGTTTAATATGGACCATATAGTAAGTAGATCCAATCCTACTCATAAAAAACAATTATATAAAAATAACAATTTATCTAAGAAATGACAAACAAAATTTTAATATGGACCATATAGGAACTAGATCCAATCCTACTCATAAAAACAATCATCTAAAAAATAACAATTCATCTAAAAAATGCCAAATAAAAATTTTATATGGACCATATAGAAAGTAGATCCAGTTCTGTTCATCTAAAAAATAACAATTAATCTAAAAAATGCAAAATAAAAAATTTAATATGAACCATATATGAAGTAGATCCAGTCCTGCTTATAAAAAACAATCATTTAAAAAATAACAATTAATCTAAAAAATGCCGAGTAAAAATTTTAATATGGACCATATAGGAAATAGATCCAGTCCAACTAATAGAAAACAATCATTTAAAAAATAACAATTCAACTAAAAAATGTCAAACAAAAGTTTAATATTGACCATGTAGAAAAGTAGATCCATCTCCGCTCATAAAAACAATCATCTAAAAAACCAAGAATCTAAAAATGCCAAATAAAAATTTTATATGAACTATATAGGAAGTAGATCAATCCCCGCCATAAAAACAAACATCTAAAAATAACAATTCATCTAAAAAATACCAAATAAAAGTTTAATATGGACCATTTAGGAAGTAGATCCAATCTCGTCAGTAAAAACAATCATCCAAAAATAACAATTAATCTAAAAATGGCAAATAAAAGTTTAATATGGATATATAGAAAGTAGATCCAAATCCGCTTATCACAAACAATCACCTAAAAATAACAATTCATCTAAAAAGCCAAATAAAAGTTTAATATTGACCATAAAAAGTAGATCCATCCCACTCATAAAAACAATTATCTAAAAATGCCAATTAAAAATTTAATATGGACCATATAGTAAGTAGATCCAGTCCTACTCATAATAAATAATCATCTAAAAAATAACAATTCATCTAAAAAATGCCGAATAAAAAATTTAATATGAACCATAAATGAAATAGATCCAGTCCTGCTTATCAAAAACATTCATTTAAAGAATAACAATTGCCTAAAAATGCGAAATATAAAATATAATATGAACCATATAGGATGTAGATCCATTCCACTCATTAAAAACAATCATCTAAAGGATAACAATTTATCTAAAAATGCCGAATAAAAATTTAATATGAAACATATATTAAGTAGATCAAGTCCGGCTCATAAAAACCAATCATTTAAAAAATAACAATTCATCTAAAAAATGCCAAATTGTTTTTAATATGGACCATATAGGAAGTAAATCCAGTCCTACTTATCAAAAACAATCATCTAAAAAATAACAATTAATCTAAAAAATGCCAAATAAAAAGTTTAATACGGACCATATAGGAAGTAGATCCAAGATCGCTATAAAAAACAATTATCTAAAAATAACAATTAATCTAAAACCGCCAAATAAAAGTTTAATATGGACCATATAGAAAGCAGATCCATCCTACTATAAAAAAACAATCATTTAAAAATAACAATTCATCTAAAAATACCAAATAAAAAGTTAAATATGGACCATATAAGATGTAGATCCACCATGCTCATAAAAACAATCATCCAAAAATAACAATTAATCTCAAAATGGCAAATAAAAATTTAATATGAACCATATAGAAGTAGATCCATCCGCTTATAAAAAACAATCACCAAAAAATAACAATTCATCTAAAATGCCAAATAAAAAGTTTAATATGGACCATATAGTAAGTAGATCCATCCTACTCATAAAAAACAATTATCTAAAAATAACAATTTATCTAAGAAATGACAAACAAAATTTTTAATATGGACCATATAGAACTAGATCCAATCCTACTCATAAAAACAATCATCTAAAAATAACAATTCATCTAAAAATGCCAAATAAAAATTTTATATGGACCATATAGAAAGTAGATCCAGCCTGCTCATCTAAAAAATAACAATTAATCTAAAAATGCAAAATAAAAATTTAATATGAACCATATATGAAGTAGATCCATCTCGCTTATAAAAACAATCATTTAAAAATAACAATTAATCTAAAAATGCCGAGTAAAATTTTAATATGGACCATAGAAATAGATCCATCCAACTAATAGAAAACAATCATTTAAAAATAACAATTCATCTAAAAATGTCAAACAAAAGTTTAATATTGACCATGTAGAAAAGTAGATCCATCCCGCTCATAAAAAACAATCATCTAAAAAAAAACCAGTAATCTAAAAAATGCCAAATAAAAATTTTTATATGAACTATATAGGAAGTAGATACAGTCCTGCTCATAAAAAACAAACATCTAAAAAATAACAATTCATCTAAAAAAATACCAAATAAAAAGTTTAATATGGACCATTTAGGAAGTAGATCCAATCCTGCTCGTAAAAAACAATCATCTAAAAAATAACAATTAATCTAAAAAATGGCAAATAAAAAGTTTAATATGGATATATAGAAAGTAGATCCAGTCCTGCTTATCACAAACAATCACCTAAAAAATAACAATTCATCTAAAAAAAGCCAAATAAAAAGTTTAATATTGACCATATAAGAAGTAGATCCAGTCCTACTCATAAAAAACAATCATCTAAAAAATGCCAATTAAAAAATTTAATATGGACCATATAGTAAGTAGATTCAGTCCTACTCATAATAAATAATCATCTAAAAAATAACAATTCATCTAAAAAATGCCGAATAAAAAATTTAATATGAACCATAAATGAAATAGATCCAGTCCTGCTTATCAAAAAACATTCATTTAAAGAATAACAATTGCCTAAAAATGCGAAATATAAAATATAATATGAACCATATAGGATGTAGATCCATCCTACTCATTAAAAACAATCATCTAAAGGATAACAATTTATCTAAAAATGCCGAATAAAAATTTAATATGAACCATATATTAAGTAGATCAAGTCCGCTCATAAAAAACAATCATTTAAAAAATAACAATTCATCTAAAAAATGCCAAATTATTTTTAATATGGACCATATAGGAAGTAAATCCAGTCCTACTTATAAAAAACAATCATCTAAAAAATAACAATTCATCTAAAAAATGCCAAATAAAAAGTTTAATACGGACCATATAGGAAGTAGATCCAATCCTGCTCATAAAAAACAATTATTTAAAAAATAACAATTAATCTAAAAACTGCCAAATAAAAAGTTTAATATGGACCATATAGAAAGCAGATCGATTCCTACTCATAAAAAACAATAATTTAAAAAATAACAATTCATCTAAAAAATGCCAAATAAAAAGTTAAATATGGACCATATAAGATGTAGATCCAGTCATGCTCATAAAAAACAATCATCCAAAAAATAACAATTAATCTCAAAAATGGCAAATAAAAAATTTAATATGAACCATATAGGAAGTAGATCCAGTCCTGCTTATAAAAAACAATCACCAAAAAAATAACAATTCATCTAAAAAATGCCAAATAAAAAGTTTAATATGGACCATATAGGAAGTAGATCCAGTCCTACTCATAAAAAACAATTATCTAAAAAATAACAATTTATCTAAGAAATGACAAACAAAAATTTTAATATGGACCATATAGGAACTAGATCCAGTCCTACTCATAAAAAACAATCATCTAAAAAATAACAATTCATCTAAAAAATGCCAAATAAAAATTTTATATGGACCATATAGAAAGTAGATCCAGTTCTGTTCATCTAAAAAATAACAATTAATCTAAAAAATGCAAAATAAAAAATTTAATATGAACCATATATGAAGTAGATCCAGTCCTGCTTATAAAAAACAATAATTTAAAAAATAACAATTAATCTAAAAAATGCCGAGTAAAAATTTTAATATGGACCATATAGGAAATAGATCCAGTCCAACTAATAGAAAACAATCATTTAAAAAATAACAATTCATCTAAAAAATGTCAAACAAAAAGTTTAATATTGACCATGTAGAAAAGTAGATCCAGTCCTGCTCATAAAAAACAATCATCTAAAAAAAAACCAGTAATCTAAAAAATGCCAAATAAAAATTTTTATATGAACTATATAGGAAGTAGATACAGTCCTGCTCATAAAAAACAAACATCTAAAAAATAACAATTCATCTAAAAAAATACCAAATAAAAGTTTAATATGGACCATTTAGGAAGTAGATCCAATCCCGTCAGAAAAACAATCATCTAAAAATAACAATTAATCTAAAAATGGCAAATAAAAGTTTAATATGGATATATAGAAAGTAGATCCATCTCGCTTATCACAAACAATCACCTAAAAATAACAATTCATCTAAAAAGCCAAATAAAAAGTTTAATATTGACTATATAAGAAGTAGATCCATTCTACTATAAAAAACAATCATCTAAAAATGCCAATTAAAAAATTTAATATGGACCATATAGTAAGTAGATCCAGTCCTACTCATAATAAATAATCATCTAAAAAATAACAATTCATCTAAAAAATGCCGAATAAAAAATTTAATATGAACCATAAATGAAATAGATCCAGTCCTGCTTATCAAAAAACATTCATTTAAAGAATAACAATTCGTCTAAAAAATGCGAAATATAAAATATAATATGAACCATATAGGATGTAGATCCAGTCCTACTCATTAAAAACAATCATCTAAAGGATAACAATTTATCTAAAAAATGCCGAATAAAAAATTTAATATGAACCATATATTAAGTAGATCAAGTCCGGCTCATAAAAAACAATCATTTAAAAAATAACAATTCATCTAAAAAATGCCAAATTGTTTTTAATATGGACCATATAGGAAGTAAATCCAGTCCTACTTATAAAAAACAATCATCTAAAAATAACAATTCATCTAAAAATGCCAAATAAAAGTTTAATACGGACCATATAGAAGTAGATCCAATCTCGCTCATAAAAATCAATTATTTAAAAATAACAATTAATCTAAAACCGCCAAATAAAAGTTTAATATGGACCATATAAAAGCAGATCGATTCCTACTCATAAAAACAATAATTTAAAAATAACAATTCATCTAAAAATGCCAAATAAAAAGTTAAATATGGACCATATAAGATGTAGATCCAAATACGCTCATAAAAATAATCATCCAAAAATAACAATTAATCTAAAAATGGCAAATAAAAATTTAATATGAACCATATAGGAAGTAGATCCATCCGCTTATAAAAAACAATCACCAAAAATAACAATTCATCTAAAAATGCCAAATAAAAAGTTTAATATGGACCATATAGAAGTAGATCCAATTCTACTCATAAAAAACAATTATCTAAAAAATAACAATTTATCTAAGAAATGACAAACAAAAATTTTAATATGGACCATATAGGAACTAGATCCAGTCCTACTCATAAAAAACAATCATCTAAAAAATAACAATTCATCTAAAATATGCCAAATAAAAAATTTTATATGGACCATATAGAAAGTAGATCCAGCTCTGTTCATCTAAAAAATAACAATTAATCTAAAAAATGCAAAATAAAAATTTAATATGAACCATATATGAAGTAGATCCATCCGCTTATAAAAACAATCATTTAAAAATAACAATTAATCTAAAAATGCCGAGTAAAATTTTAATATGGACCATATAGAAATAGATCCATCCAACTAATAAAAACAATCATTTAAAAATAACAATTCATCTAAAAATGTCAAACAAAAGTTTAATATTGACCATGTAGAAAAGTAGATCCAGTCCTGCTCATAAAAAACAATCATCTAAAAAAAAACCAGTAATCTAAAAAATGCCAAATAAAAATTTTTATATGAACTATATAGGAAGTAGATACTAGGGGTGAGCACAAAAACCGAAAAACCGAATCGAAACCGAAAAAACCGAATCGAAAAACCGCCCCATTTGACAAACCGATGGCGGTGGTTTTAAATTTATAAAACGAATGTTTGGGGCGGTTTTTGGTTTCATAAGAAAACCGAACCGAGAAACCGCCCGCCCCACCTTTTATATGTTTTATATAATTTTATCTATATAAAAGATTTGCTATTTAATTTTAAAGATTTAAGTATAAAACTTTATATATTAAAAAATTTGTTGTTTATTATATCTTTGTTTTCAACAATAGTGTTCTTTGAAAATTTTCCTTACAATTCTCGTAAGTGAACGAAAAGTGCAAAGTCGCAAAGACGCAGCATTTTATATTTTAGATTGATGTTTGGTTGTTTTGTAATGCTTTTTCGACGCTTTGGATTGCTAGATAATATGCAATTATTGATATTTGTTTAAATATTTTTGCTTGAAAACTTAGAATTGTAAACTTCATATAAGATTAAAACTTGTTTGTTTTCAAGTAAGAAAACCGAATAAAACCGAAACCGAACCGATTCAATGTCAAAACCTAAAACCGAAACCGAAAACCGAAACCAAACGGTTTGTTGTTTTCAAAACCGAATATACGGTTCGGTTTTTGGTTTTACCATAAACCGCCCCACCCCGCCCCATGCTCACCCCTAGTAGATCAAATCCGCTCATAAAAACAAACATTTAAAAATAACAATTCATCTAAAAATACCAAATAAAAGTTTAATATGGACCATTTAGGAAGTAGATCCAATCCTCGTCAGAAAAACAATCATCTAAAAATAACAATTAATCTAAAAATGGCAAATAAAAGTTTAATATGGATATATAGAAAGTAGATCCATCCGCTTATCACAAACAATCACCTAAAAATAACAATTCATCTAAAAAGCCAAATAAAAAGTTTAATATTGACCATATAAGAAGTAGATCCAGTCCTACTCATCAAAAACAATCATCTAAAAAATGCCAATTAAAAAATTTAATATGGACCATATAATAAGTAGATCCAGTCCTACTCATAAAAAATAATCATCTAAAAAATAACAATTCATCTAAAAAATGCCAAATAAAAAATTTAATATGAACCATAAATGAAATAGATCCAGTCTTGCTTATCAAAAAACAATCATTTAAAAAATAACAATTCGTCTAAAAAATGCGAAATATAAAATATAATATGAACCATATAGGTTGTAGATCCAGTCCTACTCATTAAAAACAATCATCTAAAGGATAACAATTTATCTAAAAATGCCGAATAAAAATTTAATATGAACCATATATTAAGTAGATCAAGTCCGCTCATAAAAACAATCATTTAAAAATAACAATTCATCTAAAAAGCCAAATTGTTTTTAATATGGACCATATAGAAGTAAATCCACCTTACTTATCAAAAACAATCATCTAAAAAATAACAATTCATCTAAAAATGCCAAATAAAAGTTTAATATGGACCATATAGGAAGTAGATCCATCCCGCCATAAAAAACAATTATCTAAAAATAACAATTAATCTAAAAATGTCAAATAAAAGTTTAATATGGACAATATAGAAAGCAGATCCATCCCTACTCATAAAAACAATCATTTAAAAATAACAATTCATCTAAAAATGCCAAATAAAAGTTAAATATGGACCATATAAGATGTAGATCCAACCGCCATCAAAAATAATCATCTAAAAAATAACAATTAATCTAAAAATGGCAAATAAAAATTTAATATGAACCATATATGAAGTAGATCCAATCTCGCTCATAAAAAACAATCAATTAAAAAATAACAATTAATCTAAAAATGCCGAGTAAAAGTTTAATATGGACCATATAAGAAATAGATCCAACATACTAATAAAAACAATCATTTAAAAATAACAATTCATCTAAAAATGTCAAACAAAAGTTTAATATGAACCATATAGGAAGTAAATCCAAATCCCGCTCATAAAAACAATCATCTAAAAATAACAATTAATCTAAAAATTCGAATAATGTTAGGAATTAGAAATTCCCAGATTAAAGAGTCGGTCACCTCAAGTATATGTAATCGTTAGAAAGCTCGTAGTCGTAGTTCTTTAAGTTAAGTAGTAATTTAGTTAAGTAACACCGTGGAGGACTGGACGGTCTTTACCCACCGTATGCCCGATCCACACCCCGAAAGTGTGGCGATTTATGTAAGACTATAAATACTCTCTACCTTCCAAGGTAGAGAGTTGGAGCTCATAATAATATCTTTCACTTTCTCTCACTAAGTTCCCTAAACCTCTAACTTTCTCTCTAGAATTCCATCCTATTCGCCACCTTGTGTTATGGTTTGATGTGTATGTGAAAAGTTATATCTTACAATTGGTATCAAGAGCCATGGTTAGATCATATCTTGCACATCTTTGGATTTATAGTGGTTTTAGGTGGTTTTGAGTTTGAAAAGTTTAGTGGTTTTTGCATCATTTGGTTGATTTCTTGTGTTAAAGTTTGAATTTTGTTGGTACTTTTGTGTTTAGAATCATCAAAAGTGTTTAGGTTTTCATTTGGTAAGCTTGAATCATCTTGGTTGGGTTGTTTTGGATTGAAAAGTGGTGTTTATATGGTTTTCATGGTAGCGAGTTAGCTCACGGATAACATTTCTTCATAGCGACTTACAAAAAAGTGTTAAAAGTTAGCGAGTTAGTGCTAGCGAGTTAAAGGACAAGTAGTGGAATCTCCACTACGGTTAGCGACTTGTGGTAGCTAATTAGTCCGTAGCGAGTTGTTGCTCTTTAGCGACTTGCATATCTAGCGACTCTGTAGCTAATCATCGCACAAATTTGGCTAGCGACTTAGTCTATAGCGAGTTACTACTTAGCGACTTGCTCTTCTCATGGCGACTGGGATTCTAGCGACTTAGACGTAGTAGCGAGTTAAGGGTTAGCGACTTAGTGCACTTATTTCTAGCGACTTAGTGCATTATTTGGTAGCGAGTTAGCACTTTATCATCTAGCAACTTGAGTGATTGTTTACGGTTTTCTTGATTTAGTAAAACCCGTGAAAGAATCTATTTCCGCTTAATCATAGAGTTATAAAATCCCGTATAACTGTTAACATGTCTACCAACATTCCCACTGCTCCCACCGTTATCTCCATCGCTGTCGAGGATGTTCAAGCAACTGCTCGATACTCGCCCACCAATGCTTGACAGAATCGACTACGATTCTTGGGCTCAACGAATCGATTGTATTGTCTTGGAAAGGAAAATGGTGTAAACATTCTCAAATCCATTGATGAAGGACCATATCGAGTTGAAACGACTAGAGACATACTTGATACTAATGAAGATGGTACTCGCTCACGGAATGGATGCACCTAAGATGTACAATGAGCTTGATAATGAGGAGAAAAGAGATTCGATGCGATATCGTGGCTTCAAACATTGTTCTTCAAGGTCTTCCTAAAGACATCTACAAGTCGATCAATCATAACACCGATGCAAAGGTCGTTTGGGATAACGTTAAGATGCTTCTCTCGTGTTCGTAATTAACTATGGAAGACAGGAATCCCAACTCTATGATGAATTTGAGCACTTCAAGATGAAACCGATGAGAGTGTCTATGAGTACTATGTGAGATTTCATAAGTTAGTGAATGACATGAGGAACATCAAGATGACTATGCCTAACATTCAGCTTGAACTCAAAGTTTGTGAACAACATGAATCCCGAATGGCACAAGTTTGTCACATCCGTGAAACTCACTAAAGGATTGAAGCATACAAACTATGAGCAACTCTATGCCTTCCTCCTTCGTAATGAAAGACATGCTATGTTTGAAAAGTTGATTCTCAATCGCTCAAAACCAACTGTGGTGAGACAAGTTCGCCTAATGACTCAACAAATTTTCTACTCAAACATTGGAATCACAACCAAAGCATCACAAGTCATTCCTCGGGTAATGGTAATCACAAACTCATCCCCGACCCTCGCTCAAACAAGTCGATGCCGATGCACGCGTGGATAACATCGTTAATCAACTAGCTCTACTCATTAGTCAAAACATGAACTCTCCCACAAACCAACAACAACCTACGAACCGCATCTAACCCACATAATCAAGCCACCGTTAAAGATGGAAGGATCGTGGTGCAACCAGCTCAGAAAGACAAGATGATCGGGGAGAGGTGGAGTCGGGAGAGGTTATGTTGGAAACCGTAATCGAGGAAGAAATGGTAACCAAGGTCAAGCTAAGCCAATCAAATGCTTTAACTGTGGTGGTGAGGACACTTTGCAAGGAACCGCACATCTCCAAAGCGCCCACAAAATGCCGAATACTTCGAGATAAGATGTTGCCGGCTCAAGCTCGTGACAATGGTGCTACTTTGAATGAAGAGGAATCATTGCTTTTTGTCAAGGCAATGCCAAGACCTATGATGCGATGTAGATGAGCAAATTATTCGTGAGATAGGTCACAATCATCAAAATGCCTTTCAAGTCGGTGATCGCGATGCTTACGACTGATGTGGATGATGGACCCATCGCACACACAATATTTATGGCTAGCATCTCTCCCATGGTGTCTCCCAAGGTCACTTCTTCACCACAAGCTAGCCCATCAAAGGACAAACTCATCTCGAGGTATTAAAGCTATATGATGATGTCGATGTGCAATGATGCATGACAAAGTACAACCAACCGAAACTTTTGAATCAAATATTGAAAATACGGGTAATATCAATATTGTCCCATATGATCAATACGAGAAACAAAGTGAAAGTGAAGTTGTACCTAGTGATGCATCTTCCGCATCAACAATGACTATGTTTTGATGAATTCACCGCATGTGCTCCCGATGATTCCATTATCTCCGAACTAAATGCCTATAAGGAACGTGTTGCCATTTATGAACAACGCAAAATTTGAGTTGACCACCGTGAGCAGTGAAATGGATGACCAAGCACGCATAAGAATTAGAAAAAGTAATTTTAGAGAAGAAGTATTGAAACAAGAATTAAATTCTTTGCAAGAAAAACTTTCTAAAACAAATAAGCAAAACAAGAACTTCAAGAAAACGTGAAAATGCTTAAGCAAGAATTTAATGCAAAAGAATCAAAGCTCTTGAGAGATTTTTCTAATCAAAACTTTGAAAACAAACTTGAAAACAAGTTGTACATACAAGGAAACACCATTCGATCGCTCACATGGTCACCAAACATCGAGTCTTAAGCGATAAGCATAGCATTCCCTTGTTGAGGAACCAAATCCAGAGGTAATCAAAAGGCTAGAAATGCTCATAAGGTGATTTATGATGGTAATGAAATTCTTAAGCCTAGGCGTAAACCTAGTTGCGCTGAGTGCACCGAGGAAGATAAGAAATCGATGAAGTCACTAGGAAAGGATGAACAAAAACTAGATGACCCCAAATGCAAAGAGAAGAACATAAATATCACCCTCATGATTATAAGAAGGAAAACTGGATTGCATTAAACAAGTTTAAGCCTCGACTTTGTTGACTCCTAACAAGTCTTCGAAAATGGATTTAGATAAGCGTAAAGTCGAAAATATTGTAGAAACAAATCCTCCCTTTGAAAATGCCTAAAGCTACCGTGTATCCTCCCAACACACCAATGCATCTTGTTCCTAGAACAATTGCCACTAAAAGCAATATCTTAATTAGCCAATACGTTATTTTTCAACTATTTGTTGATTTTGAGAAAACTTGCAAGAAAAGGATCACACCCACCGCATTATCAAGGAGAAAGGGTTTTGAACAAATGAAAGAATGTTATTTAACCGAGGTCATGCCCTTCTTTAAACTTTTAAAGGAACACTTTGAGAGTCTTAAAAGGGATAGAAACCGACATTAAGGGAATGGAAAAGGAATTTGATGCAATAATAGTTGAAATTAGTGATTATGAGCGCATTAAAATATAATGAGATCGAGAGGAAGAACTTGCATACATTGAATGAGAATCTTATTATCGAATGTGTTGCTCAAGATGTCTTTTTCATCGCTCAAATTGCTCTATTAATGCTTCCAAATTTCATGAACTATCTCGCGCCCTCGAAAGTCTCCCATGATCGTGTCATTGAGCTTGAAAAACTAATTCTAAACTTAATGAGAAAATTGAACCGATGATCATGACAATTTGGTTAAACATTTTTCTAAACTAGAAGTTGAGTATTTTAATCTACAACTAAAATATCAACATCTCAAAGAAAATGTCAAAACTTCAAATTTCAAGACATCTTCGATGTTCCGAGTTTGATGCGCTTTTCAAATAAACAAACGAGATGAATGATTCATGCTCAAGTAACACGATCGTAAAGTTGAAAGTCCAAATCTCTCAATTAAAGGGTCAAACGAACAATATGACAGTTCCCAAATGCCTCCTTCTTTAGATTCTCGAATTCTCAAACGTTTCATCTTCAAAACCTAGTAAATGCTTTACAAAAGGAAAACGAAAGTTTCCTAGAAGAGAATGAAAAGGTTAAACGTCATTTCAATGAGTTGTTTGAATCAATTAAAGTCACTCAGAACAAACACAACGAACAAATAACTTCATTGCAAAAGGAAATTGAGAATCAAGAGTCGTAAAAGGAAAATGCCAATGATCAATGCGGAGAATGTTGTATCTAAGGTTCACTCGTAATAAATCTACTTTATCTCGTGACATATGTCCCCTCACCTAAGGAACAACAAACTTGCCATTCAAACATATTTCTCATCCCTTAAGGATTGCTTAGAATGCCATGCGTGAGATTGTTGAAGAGGATAAGCTAGAGAAACCTCATGATAATGCAATTGGACATGCATGCTTATATGCCAAACGATCTCAAGAAATCTTAGAATGTTTGATCACTATATGCCCAAAGACATTAGGTGAGAGAGTTAACCCTTGATTCCATGCTCAATGCCTAAGGCCAAACATGACATGCACTCGATTCCCAATAGTTTGAATGTGAGGAGTAGTGCACCAAAGAGTAGTTCGATTTTAGATCCGCAATACTAGGAAAGTGAACTCAAATGTGCCTCCTAGAGTACTAATCTCAAGACTCTAATGTTAAGAAAGTGAACCCGAGTGCACTCGCATGTAGCTCGATCCCAAAGACATCTAAACAGTGGTGCAAAGAGTAGTAAACAAACTAATGTTCCCATTCCTCTACAGAGTAATCATGACATTAAAGGGAGCAGTCAAAGTCTCAAGACAATACAAGGAATGATAGGACCTCTCAAGCTAAGAATGTGCACCGGAAGAGAGTAGAAGAACAATCTAGGAACCTTAAGTTTGAATCGAATAAAACGAATCGTGTTGATTCTAGTATTAGCCATAGGCGCATCGTAATTAATTCAATTCGATGCTACTTGCAAACCTTGTAATCGATGATTGCTTGAATTCGCTTCTAATCATGAATGTGATGTTAATGTTTTGACTAATAATGTTAATTGTCCAGCTTAATGTTGTTAATGCTAAAATTCATGCTAAAAAGGCTAAAAGGCAAAAGCGAAAGAGAGTTAGAAAACAATGGAAACCCACAGAAGAACATTCAAAGAATAGGCTTTTATTGGATACCGTTGGTCATAAGACTAATCGATAATGCCCACTAGAAAATGGATGCCTACCGGTAGAACTATTCCTTAAGAAGTGGTCACATCAGAATAGGCTAATACGTACACTAGTATTGCATCTATTCACAATGATTCCATTACTTCACCGTCTCGATATGAATGCTTCTATTTCGATGCGGTGGTCCAAATTGCTGTTACTAACCAAATGGAACCCATTCTTGCATGGGGATCCCAAATATCCGCTATCCATTCTTGTCTGTGTTCAACCGCAGATCGCTCAAATCGCTCGTGGTACCGGACTCAGTCGCTCCAAGCATATGACCGAGACCGTCACGGCTCATGAACTTCGTGAGCAAATTCATCGGACCGTTAGATTTGGTAATGATCATTTCGGTGCTATTATGGGTTATGGAGATTATGTTGTTGGTGATAGTGTCATCTCCGTGAGTGTATTATGTGGAAGGTTTAGGTCATAACTGCTCTCTCGCTGGTCAATTCGTGATTCTCGATCTAGAAGTAGCCTTCGTAAAACATACCGCTTTGTTAGAGATCTTAATGGAAAGGAACTGCTGAAAGGAACTCGTGGCTCAAACCTTTACACTATCTCTATCGATGACATGATGAGAGCTTCACCAATCTGCTTGTTATCAAAGGCTTCTAAAACAAAGTCATGGTTATGGCATCGCTGCCTCAATCACTTGAACTTCGCACCATCAACGATCTCTCCGTAAAGGACTTAGTTGTAGGTCTACCTAGACTAAAGTATGAAAAGGATCATCTTTGTTCAAGATGTCAATTGGGAAAAAGCAAGAAGTATGCCCATAAACCCAAACCTACTAACTCGTCACGTAAGTTCTTCATATGATTCATATGGATTTATGTGACCAATGAGGGTGCGTAATATCTTTGAAAGAAATATGTGTTAGTTGTGGTTGATGATTATTCTAGATTCACCGGTCAAGTTCTTAAGGACAAAGGATGAAACTCCCGATATCATCATCAAACTCATCAAACAAATTGCAGTTTAGACTAAACAAAACCGCCGTAATCATCGTAATGCATAATGGAACCGAGTTTGTCAACAAACAACTTAGTGAATTCTATGAAAGCGTTGGAATCACCATCAAAGAAGTGTTCCACGAACCCCTCAATGTAACGGTGTAGTTGAAAGACGAAATCGCACTCTTGTTGAAGTCGCTAGAACAATGCCGATCTACTCAAAGGTTCCAATGTTTCTCCGGGTCAAGCAATTGCCACCGCATGCTACACACAAAATCGCTCCCCGATTCACACCATTCATGGAAAACTCCATACGAACTTGTCCACAACAGAAACCTAATTTATCTTTCCTTCGTGTGTTTGGTGCCTTGTGCTATCCAACTAATGAAGGTCAAGACTTGGTAAACTTAGAGCTAAAGTCGACATTGGAGTATTTGTAGGATATGCACCAAACAAAAGGGATACCGAATCTACAACAAAAGAACCCGAAATATCATGGAAACAATTCACGCTACGCTTGATGAGTCGACCGTCAAATGGCTCCTCGACACTCCACCAGACCCGCACTTCAAAACAATCCTATTGGTTCATCCCTTGTTCCAAACTCCCACATGAAACGCCATATGTACCTCCATCCAAGATGATGTAAAGAAATTGTTTGATCCAATGTTTGATGAACTGATGAGTCTACTACTAATGAGGTGCCGATCCCTTCAATGAAGATGCTCATATTCCGTTGAATGAAGTCAATCCATCGCCCAATATCTCAGAAGTCAAGAAGCACCGTCACGATCCTTCGCCTCATCTACAAATCATCATTCTTCAAATGTACATCATGGAAATGTTTCGCATCAATGATGAAGTTAATCCCTTTGCGACTCTCAAGATGCTCCATTTGAAAACATATTTGCTACTCCCGAATCATCGCAGAACCATCTTCTTCGTGAGACATCGACTCGCCTACCTCGCCTCAACAAATGCCACATGAACACCTCGTAAAATGGACTCACGATCATCCATTAGACAACATCATTGGTAATCCCTCCCGTCTCAGATCAACCCGAAGCAACTCGCAACCGATGCCTTATGGTGCTTCTTCAACTCAGATTATCTAAGATCGAACCAAAAGATGTTAAACCGCTATGAATGAAGATAGTCGGTTCAATGCTATGCAAGATGAAATTCATGAGTTTGATCGACTTGATGTATGGGAGTTAGTACCGCCCCAGATCGTGCTATGATTATAGCTCTAAAATGGATCTTCAAAGTAAAACTTGATGAGCATGGTGATGTGTTGAAGAACAAGGCTCGATTAGTTGCTAAAGGATATCGCCAAGAGGAGGGTATAGACTTTGAAGAATCTTTTGCTCCAGCTTGTTCGAATCGAGGCCATCGTAATCTTTCTCGCTAATGTCGCTAGCAAGAACATGGTGGTTTATCGATGGATGTAAAGACGGCATTTCTAAACGGAGATCTTAAAGAAGTCGCTCACGCCACCAACCTCAAGGATTTGTGAATCAAGAGCATCCTACTCACGCTTATCGCTTGAAGAAGGCTCTTTACGGTTTAAAGCAAGCTCCAAGGGCTTGGTATGATACACTATCAAAGTTTCTTCTATCAACCGGATTCATCAAAGGAGCAATGATCCTACATTGTTCACCGTGAAGTCGTGCAAACATTTGATTCATGTTCAAATTTATGTTGATGATATTATTTTTGCCTCGACCGACCCAATGGAATGTGATCGCTTTCAAATGAAATGAGTTCAAAGTTTCAAATGTCAATGATGGGACAAATGTCATTTTTCTTGGGATTACAAATTTCTCAAAGTCCCGAGGCATTTTCATAAATCAATCTAAATATGCAATGAGATTTTAAAGAAATTTGATTTGATTCAAGTGACCTCGCTGACACCCCCATGATTGACCGAACCAAACTAGATGAGGACCTCTCGTGGATCATGATTGACCAAACTAAATATCAAGTATGATTGATCCTCGATGTATCTCAACGCTAGTAGACCGACATTTTGTTCTCTCGTGCATGTGTGTGCAGATACCGTGCTAAGCCTACTAAAAGCACCTTGAAGCGCTTAAACGGGTCTTTCGGTATCTCCAAGGAACCATCAATATGGGACTATGGTACCAAGGACACCGGTATGTCACTAACGGCCTATGCGATGCCGATCATGCAGTTGTCAAGATACACGTCAAGCACGCCAGAGGTGCTCGCTTTTGGGTGATAAGCTTGTGAGTCGGTCTTCAAAGAAGCAAATGAGTACTTCTATTTCTCTACAGAGGTTGAATACATAGCCATGTCATCTTGTTGTGCTCAAATCCTATGGATGAGATCTCAATTATCCGACTATGGCTTTGAATTCAACAAAATCCTCCGCATCGTGATAATAAAGTGCTATTGCTCTCTCATGCAACAACGCTCAACACTCAAGAGCAAAGCATATCGACATTCGACATCATTTCATCGTGAACAGTGGAAAAGGTGTGGTGGAACTATATTTTGTGAGGTCCGAATATCGCTAGCGGACATCTTCACCAAAGCTCTTCCAAGAGAACGCTTGAGTTTATTCTTCCACGCCTTGGTTTGAAAAGTCTTCAACCGAAACTCTCAAACGCCTTCGTGAGGAAGACGAGGAGTAAAGGTCTATCTTCATCTATCTTCTCAGAATATTTATTTGAAAACAAAATACAAAATTATAAAACCTTCAAAATCAAATAGAAAATTATAAAACTTTCAAAATCCATAAAATCAAAAATCCAAAAATCTTCAAAAATATTGTCATTTTGTCATGTTTCTCTCGCTCGTTAATATCTACGGATTTTGTGTTGTCATTCAAAGAATGACACGGGTCTTTAGATGTTGTTCAATTCTAAAAAAAAAAAAAAAAAAAAAAAAAAAAAAAAAAAAAAAAAATCAAAAAAAAAAAAAAAAAAAAAATAAAAATATTTTGGGAGAAAGAGAAATGGTTTATTGTCATTTTCGTGCAATAACCCGGTTTTAAAGAAAGAACAGAGCCATGTTTCACCATGTTTTCAAATTCTATGCTCGATTCTATAAACATTTATCTCATTGAAAACCAAATGCTTTGAAAAATAACTCAATCTCTATTTTGATAATCATCGACTTATTTGTCAAAATCTATCTCTCAATCAACAACCTACGCCATTGATTGAGGGGAGAATGATTTCAATTAAATTAAAAAGTTATTTGGCATTAAATTGTTTTCAAAAGATATACATGCATGTTTTATAAATGGAGTTTAAAGTCTTAAAATCGATCCATATCGCTTAAAACACTTTCACAATCAAGTCACAATTCTCCTTAAAGCTTTCAAAATCAATTTAATTATACGAGATCACAAATCTCAAATGATTTGATAATTGTGATCGGGGAGAATGTGTGATTTAAATTGGATTTAAACCGATAATCGTGTAAATGGTTATAAAAGAATGTACATGTCGTCCTTCTCACATGTGACAAACGATTTCAATTTTTCAATGCACATGTTGAGGGGAGCATCTATCTTAAACCTTTGATTTAAAACATGATCATTTATCCTATCGTGTGTTCCTCTAGTATGTGCAAAACTCTTTTCAAACCTCGAGGCACATATTGAGGGGAGCAAATTTATGGAAACCTCATCCTTCCCGAATTGCTATATCTACTTGATTTGTTGAGGAAGTGATGTTGATATCTTTAGAAAATGGTAATCAAAAGAAGTTAATTTTTCTCTTGCCTCCGTGTGCAAAACATTTTCAATACTTGATGCACATGTTGAGGGGAGTTCTCGTTTAAAATATCAAAACAATTCAGTACAAAAGCTTTGATAATATATCACACGATCCGAATTGATTTTCAAATGGTTTTCAATTGATCCATTGGCGATGAACAATACCAAATAGACCGACCAACTTTACTTCATGTACGGTGATATAAGGATGATAAGGTTAGGTATGTGTTCCCATGATCCGCCGTAACCGGAGGGATCTACCCAGGACAATCCACTAGTTAGTGTAGAAGTCCTTAGGTATGATGATAAAAGGAGAAAATGAGATATGGGAAGAGTGCGGACTAAGACCGAGCTAGTATCGAATAAACCCAACAAGGTTCTAGCTATGAAGTCTCGTAAGCACCAAGGGGTTGAAGAATTAAAAGAATTGAATGTAAAAGGGTGAAAACAAATAGCCTCCATTTATTCAACCTTAGGGCGTAAACCGGTTCAATTCATATGCTACCGATGGTAACATCGGTATTGAAGACAAGACGTCATGGACCCAAAGGACGACCGCACTTCAACTTTCCAAACCACTCAAGTTCCTCTTAAAAGGACTTGTTTCATTCTCACGGGGAACCGACATTATCTATCGACTTTCTCTTAGAGATGGTTGATATTGAAAAAGGAGACCCTCTCCCTAGTCTCCGTTATAGGATCCAAATATGCACAAATTGAGTCTAGAGCCACGAGATCATCAATAAATCTCATTAGGACACTTTCAATGAAGACTCTCTGTTTCACACAATGTGGAAAGAGAGATTATAACTTGAGTCCCACGATTATCCTTGTGGTTTTGCCGTAACATCCGAGTGATATGTTTACATATTCACAATGAAGATGGAAAGCCTTCGAGCCAACATCAAACAAGCTCTCGGTAGGTGGCATGTGAGATCTATTTTATAGATCAACCATGTGACAACCGAATGAAACAATGGGGCGATTCAATATCTTGAATCAAACCCGTTCAAAGTTAGGGATTGACGGATACCTTTGAAAACCGGTCTTTGTGCTTATAAACTCTTTTCTTTAGCACATCGATCGTACTAATTTTTCAAACCAAAAGGTATTTTTACGATTGATAATTGATTTTCAATAAAACCTTCACAGTATTGCAAAAACAATTTCTATTGAGCAATACACGATTGTTTTTCAAATCTCTTTCTTCAATCGGGACTTAAAATTACCGTTCACTCACTCCGTGTTGTCTTCTTTGAGACGCCCGGTTTGAGAACAAATAGAACAACGCGAAACCCCGTCAAGGAGATTCTTAGGAATCCCACCGATCACAGCAAGATTTATATCGATCAACGGGAACCGTGGGCCGTGTACTCAATTCATCGAAGTGGTCAAAGACACTTTCGTGCGATTTGTTGCTAATCGTTGTATGCGCAGTACGCCCGACGCTTGCAAATGATCGTAATGAAGCGGTCAATCCATAGCCGCATGCTCACTTAACACATTCATCTCAAAAGAAATCATGATTAGTGCATCAATGACTCGATATTTTCACACCAAGCTTCGCTACGCCGCCAATATCGTGATTCAACAAATGCTTCCGCTACTCGATGAGAAGATATCATGATCCGTAATGTGAGCATGTCGGTCCCAAAGTCACAACACCACAATGGATGTCTCGTAGATTTTTGATAGCCGATGATCTCCAAAGATGGCTCAAACTTATAATCACGTGGATCAAGAAAAGACCTCCACTTGGAATAACCAAACATGCAATGTGAAGAATCAATGACTACGAGCTTATGAGCAAAGGACTACATCAAGAATGCAAGATCAATTGTTAATGTAATATCTATTTGTATTCAATGTAATTTTGGTGTATAATTGAGGTGACCTCCTTGGGGAGATTGTTAGAATTAGAAATTCCCAGATTAAAGAGTCGGTCACCTCAAGTATATGTAATCGTTAGAAAGCTCGTAGTCGTAGTTCTTTAAGTTAAGTAGTAATTTAGTTAAGTAACACCGTGGAGGACTGGACGGTCTTTACCCACCGTATGCCCGATCCACACCCCAAAGTGTGGCGAATTATGTAAGACTATAAATACTCTACCTTCCAAGGTAGAGAGTTGAGCTCATAATAATATCTTTCACTTTCTCTCACTAAGTTCCCTAAACCTCTAACTTTCTCTCTAGAATTCCATCCTATTCGCCACCTTGTGTTATGGTTTGATGTGTATGTGAAAAGTTATATCTTAAAGGATGAACAAAAATTAGATGATCCTAAATGCAAAGAGAAAAGTAAATATCACTCCCATGATTACAAGAAGGAAAACTGATTTCATTGAACATGTTTAAGCCTCGGACATTGTTGACTCTCGAACAAGTTTTCTCGAAAATGGATTTAGATAAGCGTAAAGTCGAAAATATTGTTGAAACAAACCTCCCTTTGGAAAATGCCTAGAGCGACCGTGTATCCTCCTAATACACCAATGCATCTTGTTCCTAGAACAATTGCCACTAAAAGCAAGACCTTAATTAGCCAATATGTTATATTTCAACTATTTGTTGATTTTGAGAAAACTTGCAAGAAAAGGATCACACCCACCGTATAATCAAGGAGAAAGGGTTTTGAGCAAATGAAAGAATGTTATTTAACCGAGGTCATGCCTTTCTTTAAACTTCTAAAAGATCACTTTGAGAGTCTTAAAAGGGGATAGAAACCGATATTAAGGGAATGGAAAAGGAATTTGATGCAATGATAGTTGAAGTTAGTGACTATGAGCGCACTAAAATATAATGAGATTGAGAGGAAGAACTTGCATACATTGAATGAGAATCTTATTATCGAATGTGTTGCTCAAGATGTGTTTTCATCGCTTCAAATTGCTCTATTAATGCTTCCAAATTTCATGAACTATCTGTGGTCTCGAAAGTCTCCCATGATCGTGTCATTGAGCTTGAAAAACTAATTCTAAACTAAACGAGAAAATTGAACCGATGATCACGACAATTTGGTTAAACATTTTTCTAAACTAGAAGTTGAGCATTTTAATTTACAACTAAAATATCAACATCTTAAAGAAAATGTCAAAACTTCAAATATCAAGACATCTTCGATGCTCCGAGTTTGATGCGCTTTTTCAAATTAACAAACGTGATGAACAAATTCAAGCTCAAGGCAACACGATCGAAAAGTTGAAAGCCCAAATCTCTCAATTAAAGGGTCAAACGAACAATATGACAGTTCCCAAATGCCTCCTCCTTTAGATTCTCGAATTCTCAAACGTTTCATCTTCAAAACCTAGTAAATGCTTTACAAAAGGAAAACGAAAGTTTTCTAGAAGAAAATGAAAAGGTTAAACGTCATTTCAATGAGTTATTTGAATCAATTAAGGTCACTCGTAACAAAAACAACGAACAAATAGCTTCATTGCAAAAGGAAATTGAGAATCAAGAGTCGTAAAAGGGAAAATGCCAATGACCAATGGGGAGAATGGTGTATCAAAGGTTCACTCTTGTAATAAATATGCTTTGTCTGTGACATATGTCCCTCCTCATCTAAGGAACAACAAACTTGCTATTCAAACATACTTCTCATCCCTTAAGGATTGCTTAGAATGTCTGCGTGAGATTGTTGAAGAGGATAAGCTAGAGAAACCTCATGATAATGCAATTGGACATGCATGCTTATATGCCAAACGATCTCAAGAAATCTTAGAATGCTTGATCACAATATGCCCAAAGTCATTAGGTGAGAGAGTTAACCCCTTGATTCCATGCTCGATGCCTAATGCCAAGTATGATATGCATTCGATTCCCAATGTTTTGAATGTGAACCATAGTGCACCGGTAAGTAGTTCGATTTTAGATCCGCAATACTAGGAAAGAGAACTCAAATGTGCCTCCTAGGAGTACTAATCTCAAGACTCTAGTTTTAAGAAAGTGAACCTTAGTGCACCTGCATGTAGTTCGGATCCCAAGACATCTAAACAAGTGATGCAAAGAGTAGTAAAACCAACTAATGTTCCCATTCCTCTACAGAGTAATCGTGACATTAAAGGGAGCAGTCAAAGTCTCAAGACAATACAAGGAATGATAGGACCTCTCAAGCTAAGAATGTGCAATCGGAAGAGTAGAAGAACAATCTAGGAACTTTAAGCTTGAATCGAATAAAACGAATCGTGTTGATTCTAGTATTAGCCATAGGCGCATCAGTAATTAATTCAATTCGATACTATTTGCAAACCTTGTACCGATGTCCGCTTGAATTATGTTTCTAATCATGAATGTGATGTTAATGTTTTGACTAATGATGTTAATTGTCCGCTTAATGTTGTTAATGCTAAAATTCATGCTAAAAAGGCTAAAAGGCAAAAGCGAAAGAGAGTTAGAAAACAATGGAAACCCACAGAAGAACATTCAAGAAAATAGGCTCTTATTGGATACCGCTGGTCATAAGACTAATCGATAATGCCCACTAGAAAATGGATGCCCACCGGTAGAACTATTCCTTAAGAAGTGATCACACTATGAATAGGGCTAATACGTACACTAGTATTGCATCTATTCACAATGATTCCATTACTTCACTTTCCGATATGAATGCTTCTATTTCGATGTGGGTGTTCCAACCATTGTTACTAACCAAATGGAACCCATTCTTGCATGGGGATCCCAATTATCCGCTTATCCATTCTTGTCTCGTGTTCAACCGCAGATCGCTCAAATCGCTCGTGGTACCGGACTCAGTCGCTCCAAGCATATGATCGAGACCGGTCACGCTCATGAACTTCGTGAGCAAATTCATCGGATCGTAGATTTGGTAATGATCATTTCGGTGCTATTATGGGTTATGGAGATTATGTTGTTGGTGATAGTGTCATCTCCGTAGTGTTTACTGTGGAAGGTTTAGGTCATAATTTGTTCTCTGCTGGTCAATTTCGTGATTCTCGATCTAGAAGTAGCCTTCGAAAACATACCGCTTTGTTAGAGATCTTAATGGTAAGGAACTGTTAAAAGGAACTCGTGGCTCAAATCTTTACACCATCTCTATCGATGACATGATGAGAGCTTCACCAATCGCTTGTTATCAAAGGCTTCTAAAACAAAGTCATGGTTATGGCATCGTCGCCTCAATCACTTGAACTTCGCACCATCAACGATCTCTCCGTAAAGGACTTAGTTGTAGGTTTACCTAGACTAAAGTATGAAAAGGATCATCTTTGTTCAAAGATGTCAATTGGGAAAAAGCAAAAGTATGCCCATAAACCCAAACCTACTAACTCAATCACGTAAGTTCTTCATATGATTCATATGGATTTATGTGGACCAATGAGGGTGCGTAATATCTTTGGAAAGAAATATGTGTTAGTTGTGGTTGATGATTACCTAGATTCACCGGTCAAGTTCTTAAGGACAAAGGATGAAACTCCCGATATCATCATCAAACTCATCAAACAACCGCAGTTCGACTAAACAAAACAATGTAATCATCGAATGCAGACAATGGAACCGAGTTTGTCAACAAACAACTTAGTGAATTCTATGAAAGCGTTGGAATCACCATCAAAGAAGTGTTCCACGAACCCCTCAATGTAATAACAGTAGTTGAAAGACGAAATCGCACTCTTGTTGAAGCCGCTAGAACAATGCCGATCTACTCAAAGGTTCCAATGTTTCTCCGGGTCAAGCAATTGCCACCGCATGCTACACACAAAATCGCTCCCGATTCACACCATTCATGGAAAAACTCCATATGAACTTGTCCACAACAGAAACCTAATCTATCTTTCCTTCGTGTGTTTGGTGCCTTGTGTTATCCAACTAATGAAGGTCAAGACTTAGGCAAACTTAGAGCTAAAGGCGACATTGGAGTATTTGTAGGATATGCACCAAACAAAAGGGATACCGAATCTACAACAAAAGAACCCGAAATATCATGGAAACAATTCACGTTACATTTGATGAGTCGACCGTCAAATGGCTCCTGGACACTCCACCAGACCCGCACTTCAAAACAATCCCATTGGTTCATCCCTTGTTCCAAACTCCCTCAAGAAACGCCATATGTACCTCCATCCAAGATGATTTAAAGAAATTGTTTGATCCTATGTTTGATGAACTGTATGATTCAAGTACTAATGAGGTGTTGATCCCTACAACAGAGGATGCTCATATTCCGTGAATGAAGTCAATCCATCGCCTCAATATCTTTAAGTCAAGAAGCACCGTCCGATCCTTCGCCTCATCAACAAATCATCATTCTTCAAATGTACATCATGGAAATGTTTCGCATCAATGATGAAGTTAATCCCTTTGCTACTCCTCAAGATGCTCCATTTGAAAACATATTTGCTACTCCCGAATCATCGCCAGAACCATCTTCTTCGTGAGACATCGACTCGCCTACCTCGGCCTCAACAAATGCCACATGAACACCTCGTAAAATGGACTCACGATCATCCACTAGACAACATCATTGGTAATCCCTCCCGTCCTGTATCAACCCGAAACAACTTGCAACCGATGCCTTATGGTGCTTCTTCAACTCCGTATTATCTAAGATCGAACCAAAAGATGTTAAAACTACTATGAATGAAGATAGTGGTTCAATGCCATGCAAGATGAAATTCATGAGTTTGATCGACTTGATGTATGGGAGTTAGTACCGCCCAGATCGTATCGTGCTATGATTATTGCTCTAAAATGGATCTTCAAAGTGAAACTTGATGAGCATGGTGATGTGTTGAAGAACAAGGCTCGATTAGTTGCTAAAGGATATCGTCAAGAGGAGGGTATAGACTTTGAAGAATCTTTTGCTCCAGCTTGCTCGAATCGAGGCAATCGTAATCTTTCTCGCTAATGCTCGCTAGTAAGAACATGGTAGTTTATCGATGGATGTAAAGACGGCATTTCTAATCGGAGATCTTAAAGAAGTCGCTCACGCCACCAACCTCAAGGATTTGTGAATCAAGAGCATCCTACTCACGTTTATCGCTTGAAGAAGGCTCTTTACGGTTTAAAGCAAGCTCCAAGGGCATGGTATGATACACTATCAAAGTTTCTTCTATCAACCGGATTCATCAAAGGAGCAATTGATCCTACATTGTTCACCGTGAAGTCGTGCAAACATTTAATTCATGTTCAAATTTATGTTGATGATATTATTTTGCCTCGATGCACCCAATGGAATGTGATCGTTTTCAAATGAAATGAGTTCAAAGTTTCAAATGTCAATGATGGGACAAATGTCATTTTTCTTGGGATTACAAATTTCACAAAGTCCCGGAGGCATTTTCATAAATCAATCTAAATATGCAACAGAGATTTTAAAGAAATTTGGATTTGATTCAAGTGACCTCGTTGACACCCCATGATTGACCGAACCAAACTAGATGAGGACCACTCGTGGATCATGATTGACCAAACTAAATATCGAGTATGATTGGATCCTCGATGTATCTCAACGCTAGTAGACCGACATTTTGTTCTCTGTGTGCATGTGTGCAAGATACCGTGCTAAGCCTACTAAAAGCACCTTGAAGCGCTTAAACGGGTCTTTCGGTATTCCAAGGAACCATCAATATGGGACTATGGTACCAAGGACACCGGTATGTCACTAACGGCCTATGCAGATGCTAATCATGCAGGTTGTCAAGATACACGTCAAGCACGTCCGAGGTGCTCGCTTTTGGGTGATAAGCTTGTGAGTGGTCTTCAAAGAAGCAAATGAGTACTTCTATTTCCTCTAGAGGTTGAATACATAGCCATGTCATCTTGTTGTGCTCAAATCCTATGGATGAGATCTCAATTATCCGACTATGGCTTTGAATTCAACAAAATCCTCTGCATCGTGATAATAAAGTGCTATTGCTCTCTCATGCAACAACGTTCAACACTCAAGAGCAAAGCATATCGACATTCGACATCATTTCATCGTGAACAAGTGGAAAAGGTGTGGTGGAACTATATTTTGTGAGGTCGAATATCGCTTAGCGGACATCTTCACCAAAGCTCTTCCAAGAGAACGCTTGAGTTTATTCTTCCACGCCTTGGTTTGAAAAGTCTTCAACCGAACTCTCAAACGCCTTCGGGAGGAAGACGAGGAGTAAAGGTCTATCTTCATCTATCTTCTGATAAATATTTATTTGAAAACAAAATACAAAATTATAAAACCTTCAAAATCAAATAGAAAATTATAAAACTTTCAAAATCCATAAAAATCAAAAATCCGAAAAATCTTCAAAAATTATTGTCATTTTGTCATGTTTCTCTCGGTTCGTTAATATCTACGGATTTTGTGTTGTCATTCAAAGAATGACACGGGTCTTTAGATGTTGTTCAATTCTTAAAAAAAAAAAAAAAAAAAAAAAAAAAAAATTTTTGGGAAAGAGAAATGGTTTATTGTCATTTCGAGCAATAACCCGGTTTTAAAAGAAAGAACAGAGCCATGTTTCACCATATTTTCAAATTCCATGCTCGATTCTATAAACATTTATCTCATTGAAACCAAATGCTTTGAAAAATAACTCAAACTCTATTTTTGATAATCATCAAGACTTATTTGTCAAAATCTTATCTCTCAATCAACAACCTACGTCATTGATTGAGGGGAGAATGATTTCAATTAAATTAAAAGTTATTTGGCATTAAATTGTTTTCAAAAGATATACATGCATGTTTTATAAATGGAGTTTAAAGTCTTAAAAATCGATCCATATCGCTTAAAACATTTTCACAATCAAGTCACAATTCTCCTTAAAAGCTTTCAAAATCAATTTAAATCTATACGAGATCACAAATCTCAAATGATTTGATAATTGTGATCGGGGAGAATGTGTGATTTAAATTGGATTTATACCGATAATCGTGTAAATGGTTATAAAAGAATGTACATGTCGTCCTTCTCACATGTGACAAACGATTTCAATTTTCCACCGCACATGTTGAGGGGAGCATCTATCTTAAAACCTCGATCTAAAACATGATCATTTATCCCATGTGCAGTTCCTCTTGTATGTGCAAAACTCTTTTCAAACCTCGAGGCACATATTGAGGGGAGCAAATTTAAGGAAACCTCATCCTTCCCGAATTGCTATATCTACTTGATTTGTTGAGGAAGTGATGTTGATATCTTTAGAAAATGGTAATCAAAGAAGTTAATTCTTTCTCCCGCCTCCGTGGGCAAAACATTTTCAATACTTGATGCACATGTTGAGGGGAGTTCTCGTTCTAAAATATCAAAAACAATTCAGTACAAAAGCTTTGATAATATATCACACGTATCCGAATTGATTTTCAAATGGTTTTCAATTGGATCCATTGGCGGATGAACAATACCAAATAGACCGACCAACTTTACTTCATGTACGGTGATATAAGGATGATAAGGTTAGGTATGTGTTCCCATGATCCGCCGTAACCGGAGGGATCTACCTGTGGACAATCCACTAGTTAGTGTAGAAGTCCTTAGGTATGATGATAAAAGGAGAAAAATGAGATATGGGAAGAGTGCGGTCTAAGATCGAGCTAGTCTCGGAATAAACCCAACAAGGTTCTAGCTAGGAAGTCTCGGTAAGCAATCAAGGGTTGAAGAATTAAAAGAATTGAATGTAAAAGGGTGAAAACAAATAGCCCTCCATTTATTCAACCTTAGGGCGTAAACCGGTTCAATTCATATGCTATCGATGGTAACATCGGTATTGAAGACAAGACGTCATGGACCCAAAGGACGCACCGCACTTCAACTTTCCAAACCACTCAAGTTCCTCTTAAAAGGACTTGTTTCATTCTCACGGGAACCGACATTATCTATCGACTTTCTCTTAGAGATGGTTGATATTGAAAAAGGAGACCTCTCCTAGTCTCCGTTATAGGATCCAAATATGCACAAATTGAGTCTAGAGCCACGAGATCATCAATAAATCTCATTAGGACACTTTCAATGAAGACTCTCTGTTTCACACAATGTGGAAAGAGAGATTATAACTTGAGTCCCACGCATTATCCTTGTGGTTTTGCTGAACATCCGAGTGATATGTTTACATATTCACAATGAAGATGGAAAGCCTTCGAGCCAACATCAAACAAGCTCTCGGTAGGTGGCATGTGAGATCTATTTTATAGATCAACCATGTGACAACCGAATAGAAACAATGGGCGATTCAATATCTTGAATCAAACTGGTTCGAGTTAGGGATTGACGGATACCTTTGAAAACCGGTCTTTGTGCTTATAAACTCTTTTCTATTAGCACATCGACCGTACTAATTTTTCAAACCAAAAGGTATTTTTACGATTGATAATTGATTTTCAATAAAACCTTCATGTATTGCAAAAACAATTTCTATTGAGCAATACACGATTGTTTTCAAATCTCTTTTCTTCAATCGGTGGACTTAAAATTACCGTTCACTCACTCCGTGTTGTCTTCTTTGAGACGTTCGGTTTGAGAACAACTAGAACATTGCGAAACCCCGTCAAGGAGATTCTTAGGAATCCCACCGATCACAGCAGATTTATATCGATCAACGGGAACCGTGGGCGTGTACCTCAATTCATCGAAGTGGTCAAAGACACTTTCGTGCGATTTGTTGCTAATCGTTGTATGCGTGTACGCCCGACGCTTGCGGTGATCGAATGAAGCGGTCAATCCATAGCCGCATGCTCACTTAACACATTCATCTCAAAAGAAATCATGATTAGTGCATCAATGACTCGATATTTTCACACCAAGCTTCGCTACGCCGCCAATATCGTGATTCAATAAATGCTTCCGCTACTCGATGAGAAGATATCATGATCCGTAATGTGAGCATGTCGGTTCCAAAGTCACAACACCACAATGGATGTCTCGAGATTTTGATAGCCGATGATCTCCAAAGATGGCTCAAACTCTTCATCACGTGGATCAAGAAAGACCTCCAATTGGAATAACCAAACATGCAATGTGAAGAATCAATGACTACGAGCTTATGAGCAAAGGACTACATCAAGAATGCAAGATCAATGTTAATGTAATATCTATCTTGTATTCAATGTAATTTTTGATGTAAAATTGAGGTGACCTCCTTGGGGAGATTGTTAGGAATTAGAAATTCCACGTATTAAAGAGTCGGTCACCTCAAGTATATGTAATCGTTAGAAAGCTCGTAGTCGTAGTTCTTTTAAGTTATGTAGTAATTTAGTTAAGTAACACCGTGGAGGACTGGACGGGTCTTTACCCACTGTATGCCCGATCCACACCCCAAAGTGTGGCGAGTTATGTAAGACTATAAATACTCTCTACCTTCCAAGGTAGAGTTGGAGCTCATAATAATATCTTTCACTTTCTCTCACTAAGTTCCCTAAACCTCTAACTTTCTCTCTCTAGAATTCCATCCTATTCGCCACCTTGTGTTATGGTTTGATGTGTATGTGAAAAGTTATATCTTACAAAAACAATCATCTAAAAAATAACAATTTATCTAAAAAATGCCAAGTAAAAAGTTTAATATGGACCATATAAGAAGTAGATCCAGTCCTGCTCATGAAAAACAATTATCTTAAAAATAACAATTAATCTAAAAATGCCAAATAAAAGTTTAATAAGGAATATATAGAAAGTAGATCCAGTCCTACTCATAAAAACAATCATTTAAAAATAACAATTCATCTAAAAATGCCAAATAAAAGTTTAATATGGACCATATAAGAAGTATATCCATCCGCTAATAAAAACAATCATCTAAAAATAACAATTAATCTAAAAATGGCAAATAAAAATTTAATATGAACCATATAGGAAGTAGATCCAGTCCTTATCAAAACAATCACCTAAAATTATAATTCATCTAAAAATGCCAAATAAAAGTTTAATATGGACCATATAGGAGTAGATCCAAATCCAACTCATCAAAGACAATCATCTAAAAAATAACAATTGATCTAAAAAATGCCAAACAAAAAATTTAATATGGACCTTATAGGAAGTAGATCCAGCCCTATTCATAAAAAACAATTATCTAAAAAATAACAATTCATCTAAAAATTTCCAAATAAAAAATTAAATATGAACCATATATGAAGTAGATCCGGTCCCGCTCATCACAAACAATTATTTAAAAAATAACAATTTAACTAAAAAATGCGAAATAAAAATTTTAATATGAACCATATAGGAAGTAGATTGAGTCCTACCTATAAAAAAAATCATCTAAAAGATAACAATTCATCTAAAAAATGTCAAATAAAAAGTTTAATATGGACCATGTAGAAAAGTAGATCCAGTCCTGCTCATAAAAAACAATTATATAAAAAAAACAATTAATCTAAAAAATGCCAAATAAAAAATTTAATATGAACCATATAGGATGTAGATCCAGTCCTACTCATAAAAAATAACAATTCATCTAAAAAATGTCAAATAAAAAGTTTAATATGGACCATATAGGAAGTAGATCCAGTCGTGCTCATCAAAAACAATTATCTAAAAAATAACAATTAATCTAAAAAATGGCAAATAAAAACTTTAATATGGACCATGTAGAAAGTAGATCTAGTCCTGCTTATAAAAAACAATCACCTAAAAAATAACAATTCATTAAAAATGCCAAATAAAAAGTTTAATATGGACTATATAGGAAGTAGATCCAGTCCTACTCATAAAAAACAATAATCTAAAAAATAACAATTCATCTAAAAAATGCCATATAAAAAATTTAATATGGACCATATAGGAAGTAGATCCAGTCCTACTAATAAAAAACAATCATTTAAAAAATAACTATTCTTCTAAAAAATGCCAAATAAAAAATTTAATATGAACCATAAATGAAGTAGATCCAGTCCTGCTCATAAAAAACAATCATCTAAAAAACAATTAATCTCAAAATGCAAAATAAAAATTTAATATGAACCATATAGGAAGTAGATACATCCTGCTCATAAAAACAATCATCTAAAATTAACAATTCATCTAAAAATGCCAAATAAAAAGTTTAATATGGACCATATAGGAAGTAGATCCATCCCGCTCATCAAAAACAATTATCTAAAAATAACAATTAATCTAAAAATGTCAAATAAAAGTTTAATATGGACCATATAGAAAGTATCAAGACGAGTTGTAACACTACTGTTGACTCGGAAGGCTACCACATATATAGAAGATGTGATAACGGGATCCATGTTGTTAAGAGTGGACATAAGTTGTACAACGGTTTTGTTATTCCCTATAACGCTATGTTATTGAAACGTTATCAATGCCACATCAATGTTGAATGGTGCAATCAAGCGGGATCAATAAAATATTTGTTTAAATACATAAACAAAGGTCCCGATAGAGTATCAGCACAGTTGTATGAACCAGCAACAACCGAAGACTGTCAACAGAATGATAAACCTGTTGACGAGATTAAGGAGTTCTATGATTGTAGGTACCTATCTGCTTGTGAAGCCGCTTGGAGAATATTTGGATTTGAGATACATTATAGAACACCAAATGTTGAACGTCTCTCATTTCATCTCGAAGGCGACCAGCCAGTTGTATTTGGTGAGAACTCTGACCTTGAAACCGTTATTCACAAACCAACGGTTGGTGCTCATTCGAGGTTCCATATTCCGATAAATATTGATGAGACTTCTATGTGCTCAATAACTCCGCAAAGTGACCTGGGCATGTTGTTGAAGAAATGCAAGCTTATTATTTGGGATGAGGCTCCATGACAAATAAGTCAGTGCTTTGAGGCTTTAGATAGGTCATTGAGAGATATCTTGCGTAAGAACAGTAACACGCGGTTTGATGCGCCTTTGGTAATATGACCTAGTATTTGGCGGTGATTTTAGGCGTGTCTTGTTATTCAAAAGGTTCCCGCAATACATTGTAAATGCATCTTTAAAACAATCGTACTTGTGGGATCATTGCAAAGTCTTAAAATTAACCGCTAATATGCTACCTTACGGTTGGATCACGGCCGAGGATGTACCGAGATAAAGGAATTTGCGAATGGATATTGAAAGTAGGAGATGGAGATATTGGAGGACAACACGACGGAGAGGTTTTGATAGATATACCTAAAGATATTCTAATACATGAAACTAATGATCCCGTACAATCTATTATAGATTTCACTTACCCAAACATTTTTGATAACATAGGTGATCCATCTTACTTCCAGGAAAAGGCCATTCTTGCTCCAACCAATGAAGTGGTTGATAGTATTAACGATCATTTGCTTCAAACCTTTCCCGTGAAGAAATGGTTCATCTTAGTTGTGACAACATAGATAAAATGATCGTGGTGGTGCTATAGACCAAGCCGTGTTTTCACCGGATTAATTAATTATAAAGGCATTATGTATTTAAAGGCCGCCTAAATATTAAGCATTTTACGTTTATGTTATCATTTTTTTTAATTAACTTATAGGTCATCCGACTATGTGTTTGATTTCCTTTATACTAATCTCGTTCAAATTTTTGTCGGATATTTGTACAATTTCATAATTAAGATAACTTTTACATATCAAAACAATTAATTAAAAATTTAAACGTAAAGTATTAGTTAAATTATCTTAATTCACTTACAACTAACTAAAGTTACTCTTAAATAATAGCTAAAACTGATATTTTATATTTTAAATCTCATTTGTGTTTTTTAATATGTAATATTTAGCTTTATTCTCGTTATTTCAAAAATCTTCAGATAGGATTATCTGAAATTGGTATAAGCGAAGGAAAACCAATAAATTGGTGGCCTATAAGTTAGTTTTGATAAGTAAATGGCCTAAAAGTAAATGATTTAATAATTGAGTGGCCTCCCAATACATAATCCCAATTAAAAAATAGTTTGAGTTTTCAGATCTTATCGGGTTCACCCGATAAGATAAAATGTTCACCCATGATCCGACCCTATAACAATATCGTGTTTTCGGGTTCAGTTCAAACAAACCCAGTAAGTCTTTTCAACCCCATTAAATCCGATCCTATAGGCTTTATCGGATTCAATTCGGTTAAGGTTAACCCGACTCCATTGAAACCCCTAAGAAATAACATGATTTCATTTTGGTCAATCCGGGTCAGGGAAAGTAATGGAAAACACACACCTAACTTTAAACCTATTTAGGTGCAGGTTAGAGAAGTGTCAGTTTTACCTCTCATATATATACCCTATAATAGCGAGATTGTGTAACATTGTTGTTATAAATTAACTGAATTTGTTCTTGTATTATCTTCCACCCACAAATATGTTACACCCATGTCACCTTTCATATTACATTGTGTTCTCGGGTATTTTTTTTAATGAACTTAAAAGTAAATAATCTCCAACGAAACAAAAAATGTTATGTTCTCGAATGCCACTTAAAGAGTAAAAGAAAAGGATAAAGACAAGCAATTTGATTGATTTTGAAGTAAATTGTTTCCTCTCAAAATTCACATGCAAATTTTTACTTCCAATTTCTTTACTTTTCCTTACTAAAAAAACTCGAGCATTAGTCAACCTTATTACGAAGACGTGTCCAACGTGGGTTTTTCACAAAGACTCGGTCGTATACTTGATTGAGTCTTTTGACTTATGTGTGATTGGGTGCTTTTTAATTATATGATTTTTGTGAGTTAGTCGTTTGACTTGGTCGTATATTGTGTGTGTTTTTTTAGTTAAGTGGGATGAGTGATTTAAAATGAATCTAGTTGTTGGAAAAAAGTTTGAAAAAGTTTAAGTATGTTATTTACTTCATTGTGACGGCGTCACCTTAAGATTTGTGACGCCGTCGCTCTTTATATTTCTGGTCTTGACGCCGTCAGCTCAAGGCCGTTTCCACAAGTTGAGTCGTCGCTTGAAAAATTCGCAACTTTTGATCTTCGTTATTAACAAGTGACGCCGTCGGGTTGTACTTGTGACGGCGTCACAATCCCTATTCCAGCTTATTTCGCGACTTTGTCATTTTCTTCGTTTTCTCGTCCAATCGAGCAAAAAATATCACGTTTTCCATCGTTTGCTTCCCAAGTACCTGAAAATGCAAATAGAAATAATTTAGAGCAATAAATGATCAAATATGTACGAGTTTAAAGGCTAAATGACCCCTTAAAAACGTATAAAATTACACCTCATCAATCCTCTAGCATTCTTTATTACCCCCTGAACCCCATGACTCTGTAGCTTTCAATCTTGTATGAGTGACCTGGGAGAGTAATGTCTCCCATAGAACCGTGTTGGCTTCATTGAGAGGAATGACGTGCGCGTGGCTGTAAGGTCATTCGTCATACGTATCTTCCTCCCATGTTTCTTCGTGTTGTTTTCAGGTGGTTGGTGAGTCTCCTTTTCAGATATTTGTAAGGTTTTCTTTGTATGATTGAGGTTTTCCACTCGGATAGTTCCTACGTGGTTTTTCTTGTTTCCGAAGTTGTAGGGGTTGGTCACCGGCCATGTTTAACCGAGATACCATTGATTTTTAGGAAAAAAAATCTTCGGATTTTTTAGTGAGAAATGAATGACAATATGTGAAAATTTTGAAAAAATTGTGGCTATTTTCTCATGTCCTCACGGATGACGCCATGTTTACGTATGGTATGTAAATTAGATTTTAGATGGGGATGGGAATGGTTTTGTTGTTTGATTTCCGTGTTGAACAGTAAGGACCCGATGAGATTGATATAGATCTAAAAGCTCGGGTAACACTTAAACAAGAACAATAATGCATTGTTGTGAAGCAATATTTGCCTAAGTGTGTGAAACGTTATGTGATAGTGTGCTTTTTATAGAGAGGTTTGTTGGGTTTATTTGTGGGATGATCGACGACTGTTAGGGAGCCAATGGTCCACCATCCGAAAGCAGACAAGGAGGACATATGTCATTCGTCCTTTTGCTCGTACCGGTGCTTGTCGTGCGTCCCCACTGTACGATGCCAGATGGTACATCTTAACCGCTAGTGACGGTTGGTAATGGGCTTTATCCGAGCGTGTGATTAATGGGTTTGGGCCATTAATATTGATACGCTATCAAAATACATGTTTGGTTTTGCGTTAGATCAATTCGTGTTGCGCCGAGTTAGTTTCTTGCAGAAGAAAATTAGTGCAGAATTGTGCAGGTCAGGACCATACGGCCATATGTTATATGTGCGTACGGTCGTATGCTCAAAAATGTACTTTTGGCAGATTCCGTAAGGAGGACTATACAGATGTGCGCAATTTTTGCATACATCCGTATGCTCTCAAAAGGACCATACAACCATATTACCTTTCCAGATTTTTTTCGTTTTGTTTATATTGTATAAAATCAAACGTGGCTCGTTAGAGATCATGTTTTTTTTTGGATAAAAGGGACGATTCCCCGGTAAAATATATTAATAACCCAAAAGTTTCGATAAGAACAATGGAATGTGACTAGGTGTCACATTAGCCTCAAGCCATAGCTTGAACAACCTCTAATCATGTCATATGATAACTAAACTATTAAATAGCCAATAACACCAATAGGAAAGAACCACCTAATGGTGCATAAACAACATAATTACACATAAATGATTATTTAAAAACTTCTTCAGGAAGATCCCAAAGCCTCACCAATCTTTCACCATTCTTGGACTTCTTTAGTTTGCAAGAAAGAAGCTTGAGGCACACGGAGGACTTTATGCATTCAACAATCGATCCGGATATTGTATTATATTATATGTATGAGATAAGCATAGTGCATCAAAGTTCAAATATTTCAAGTGTTACCTTTCTTCAAATAATCTCCAATTCCGCCATCTTGCCATACATAATATGTAGCAATTTTAAGATTTTGTCAACAACAAACTTCGCCATTATGATAAATCACGCTATATTTCTAGTATGCCTCTTCATAATAGGCATTAAGGATTGAATTATGTCATAAACATTGGCCGTATAATGCGCAAGACCTGCACAATCTTTAACCCTATCCCAAATCCTTTTAGCAAACGGACATTCAAAAAAGAGGTGATCGTTAGAGGTCATGTTACCTATATTTAGAAAGCTCTTTGCTTCTACTTTCAACTAAAATTACTTTTAGAGTCTGATTATTCATATAAGTATAAAAGTGTACTTGATGAGTAGCCGAAAGTCAGTTTCAGCAAAGTCGTTTAAAAAAATTAGTCTAGAGTCAGGACTCGGGAGTTACAAGTTGGTATTAGAGCGTTTGTTTGAGGGAATTAAGTATCCACCGTTAGAAGGAGGCTACTTAAACTTAAACCAAGCACCGCCGTCTCCACCACCAACCCCGCCTACCACCGCCAAAAATCACCAACCCCACCTACCACCACCGCAAACCACCAATCTCAACCACCATCACCAATCCATTCACCACCACTAACCACGATGACAGTGTTAGTTGGGTATGGTGGTGATGGCGGCAGTGGGATAGGTTGGTAATGACGACGATATTGGTTAGGGGATGGCAGTGGCAATGATGATAATGTTGAGTGGCGTTAGGCTAAAATGATGATAGGTTGGGTTGGTGGTGGTATTGGTGGGTGAGGTTAGTGGTGGCGACAATGGTCGGTGGTCATAGTGGGAGGGGTTGGTGGTTTAAGGCGGTAGTGTATAGGGTTGGTGGTTTACGACAGTGTTGGGTGGTGGAGGGGGTGCTTGGTAGTGATGGTAGTTAGTAGGGTTGGTGGTGGTGCGAAGATTAGTGGTGGCGGTGGCGGCAGCGGCAATGACAGTGGGCTTGAAATGTAAAACTTAATTGATAATCGTTAAATATTTAACGAAAATATACAAATTGGAAAAAAAAAAGTTGTGTACCTTTTTATGCAAAGAAAAATGTGTGATACCTTGATTAGAAATGACCCATAAGTTGGGTATTTTTTTGTGTCATTTGCCCTTCTGTTAATGGTTGAATTGTTTATATCAATCATGCAATATGTAATAATTTTAATGGTATTAAAAAATGTAAGTTATTTTCTTTTGTTTAATTAGAAATCTATATTTCTATACAATTATATAAAACATTTGGGACATGCTATTAATAGAAGGTTTAAAATTTCAAATTCAACAAATTACTTATAATGGAAAGAAGTGTTTTACAAAACTTGTATTATACACATAATTAAAGTTGAAGAAAGAAAATTAAATGTCTTAAATTATATAAACTTGTAATAGCCTAAAAAATAAATATCTTCAATTCTATAAATTTATAACAACCTAAAAAATTAAATGTCATTCAATTTTATAAACTATAAACTTGTAATAGCCGTCTAATATTCATATGAATTACACCACTCTTAAAAGTAATAAAAAAACAAAAGCATCATCATTTTCTCTCTCTCTCTCTCTCTCTCTCTCTCTCTCTCTCTCTCTCTCTTTCTCACACACAAATAACCATCATCTAAATAAAAACATATAATCGGAAAATAACACTAACCAAAAAAATTGATTGCGGGCACCCTGCTAGTTATAACTAAATTACCTAAATAACCCACCAGACTTGACTTAGAAGGTGAATGCATCAATGACTCAAATTTTTGTATACAACAAATCGATCTCACATGACTTGCACCTACAAAATTCATGAAACCCTTGTCCTCATAACATTTGTACTTAATCGACCCATTGTCTTCAAAATCCAGGAAGCCCTATATATAAGAGTTGTAGTTTAAGTTTGTTGAGCTAATTTATAAATTGACATTTATAACTTATATGAAGAAAATTAGCAACCTGGATTAATTTTTGGGTATTTAACCTAGTTTTACATAGGAGGAGGCTTATCATGGAATAGTATTGAAGATTAGATTATGGAACCCACTTTTCTACGAGATGACGTGCCCTCATTTTGGTCAAAGCATAGATTCAAGGTCGGGGACAATGCCCAATTTAACCACATACAACTACTTTTCGTTGCCAATTTAACAACATACAACTACTTTTCATTTATGTCACATTTCCACATAACGTTTATAATAAACAAATTACTATCAGTTATGATAAGTATCTGTTAGCATAAGAGAGCTCGGTGTAGTGACAGATCACACGTCATAGGGCTTTTTTTCCCTTGGCACCGCCAAACTACAACCCCCAACAACATGTAATCCTTCCTATGCCATCTGCATCACATTGGTGGTGTGTTATAGGAATTTTATTGAGGAATGTGTTTATGTTATGAGACTTCTTATAAGGTAGATGGTGACGTGACGATACCTATAAAACTTATATGGTGCAACTGTACCTATCTCTTTAAGTAAATTGCACGCCATAAAAATACATTGTCAGTGTTTGAAACCCTTCGAGTACACGCTGGTGTTGTTCAACACCCTCTTCTTCTATGAATGCAACTCCATTAGGTAGGAACTAGAAAAATCGACTAGTACTCAATACCGAATCACTTAGCACACTTAATTCAAAACCTGTTATAGACTTTTACCACATTTTCCAGATGGTGGATTTTACAATACTTTTTTTTATTGGTTTACTTGCTTATGTGCCTATTATTAACTCAAAATTGATTCGACAGAACTACGACGACTCTAGTAACAACTTATATGAAATAATATTTTATACCAACCATCAAACCAAATGATACTATGCAATCAATTGCTTAAAAAATGGAAAAAGACCCATCTATGTTCTAGTTGTAGCTTGTTGATACAAAAGGGAAAACATAACATAAAACATCAAAGTGTGTGTTTTTCTAACAACCTTATATCATCCAAACACCATTACATTGAATCGAATTGATCAGAAAACCCTTAAAACTTTCGAAAACCTTTACACACTTTTTGCTTCAAAAATCATTCGAAACACCTCCAATCTTTGCTATTATTCCGCAAACTCATTAACATGTACCAGTCTAACATATAACATCAACAAAGTTTGTATCTTTAACAAGAAAAACACAAAATAAAAATCTGAAAATGAATCTCGGCTTGATGAACAACCTCACGTTTTTTAATTTTAAGAACACTTCAAATTGGTTTTTGACACAACAAGCATCACAAACTCGTATTCTAGCTCTGATACCACTTGTAATAAGATCCTAACACGCGTTCCGTAGTTCGGGGAAGCTCAAAATAATAGAAAGACAATGTTAATTGTAGAGAGGAAGTAGTGATAGAAAGGAAAGATGTGTATATTATATTAAAGGGAAGAGGACCTAATACACACACTAGTAATGTTACAATGTAGTTTCACCCTCTTAGTTTTAATCACGAGGGTATATATAGGGATCTAAATGCCTAACTTTACATGTTTGATATTATTAGCCCTTGCATATAAGTAAAATAAGAAACTAATGACATTCTCGAATATGTCATCGCTTTTAAGGATAACAGATGGTATCCTTTGTAAGCGTCCAGGAAGCATTTGATTTTGAAGTCAGAGAGTGAGTCTACCTTTTGGTAAATTTATGAGAGTGTGTAGCAATCTTTAGGGCAATCCTTGTTGATTCCTTTGAAGTCTACAAACATTCTCTAGGTTTCGTCTTTCTATTTTACCATTACTGGGTTGGATAGCCACGTTTGGTACTTTGTCCCGCTGAGGATTCCAGACTTGACCAACTCTTTTACCTCTTTTATTGTTGTTGCATTTCTCTCCGGAGCCATATTTTGCTTCTTTTGTTGAACCGGATTTACTTGCTTCCTTTCATTCAATTTATGCACGGTAATGAATTTTCTTTTCTGACTTGAATTTCTCTTGGAATTCTCATCATATTAGAATCTTTCCATGCGAAGGCATCTACATTTTCTTTTGGATGTTTGACCAATTTTTGCTTGAATTAGGTTGGCGGATGCCTTCCAACGGTTATCATTTGCGCATGGTACTTTGGGTTTATCACTACTTCTTCTTCTGAGGTTCCGCTCTCAGAGATTACTTGAGGGGGTTGAGCCTCTTCAGCTAAGGATTCCTTTAACCTCTTCACTTGCCGAAATTTTTTTATGTCTTTGTATTTGTACATTATTACCCTTTAACCTTGCGCTGATTGGGAAATAACTGTTGCATGCATGGTCGATGGGATCATCCCCAACTTTGCGATTGTTGTTCTTCCAAGGAACATATTGTAGGGGGAGTCCCATCGTACGATCCTTAATGTAACTTCCGATGATCCTGGTATTCTCCAATCATGATTCTCAAGGTGATTTCCCCAAAGGGGTGTATCTATCCTCCGAGAACCCGAAGAAGGTAGTGCACACTTCTCTTTTTCTTTCTCTGATCTCCTCTTGTAACTTCATATAACATTATTCATAAATCATGTCATAAGAGGCTCCCCCATCGAGGACTCTTCATACGTGTCTCCCATACACTAGCATGCTTATTAGGATAGGATCGATCGAAGGTGCTCTATTGGTGATTGTGGGAACACCATTTACTACACGCTCATACATCTCGGAGGATCCTTCTTTTTTAACGAGCTGGCCACCACTCTGACCATTAGGATAGGCTCCTCCTATTCTAAAATGATTGGTGTTTCTCTCACGACAGGCTTTTTGTCTCTGAGTTGGGTATCAATATCCTTCAATCTACTATTCTCCTGTTTCACAATGAGATTAACTTTTATTTACATCCCCTAAATCTCATTTTGGAAAACATCTAACAAACTAAGTTTTGAACGCAAAACCTTGTGTTGGCATGTATGCAACCCTTTAGTTAAGATGTGTGCAATTTGATTTGCAGAATCTATTTTGGCCGTTTTAATAACACCGGCTAATATTTTTGTCTTTAACCAAATGAAAGTCAATTTCAAATGCATGCTTCTTTCATAAAAGATTGGATTAGTTGTTATTTTAAATTCCAAGTTAACTGTGACAAAACACATTAATTAGAGTAATAATATCCATGTTAAGATCTTTTAAAATCATTAAACCAAACAATTTCACAAGTTAGAGAGCTTAAAGCTCTCTATTCGCCTCAATAGAAGGTTTAGGAACAGTGAATTTCCAAGAGGCTAATGAGCCATTAAAAAACACTGAATAACTCGTAAGAGACCTTAAAATGAGATTTTAAAAGAGAGGATGCATAAACTGGTTCAAACAGTACACACCATAATAAGTTATAGGAAAAAGATTGGGAGATCTAAAAGGCATGACTAATTTTGTGCCTAACTTATGTGTCATTATTTGATTGGATTGTAAAGAAGTGGGTCCGGTTAATACAACCAATGAATTATTGCCACACATGTTTAGGCACAAAATTTAGTCATATAACTTTAGGTCTCCCAATCATTCATCTAAGTTATATTAGGCATGGTGCGAGTTAGGTAAAAAAGATTGAGTAATGATATTTGAGCCCAAAAATACACCTACATTAAAACCTCTATAAGTTAATAGTGTTAGGACTGTGATATTTTATTAGTTTAGCGAGATATTATTATATCGATAAATTTATAATTTATTAATTTAAAGAGGTTTTATATATAAACTTTAAATTTCCTAGTCCAATATACTAGTTACAATGTATACCATGTAAAGAGAAGAATAAATTACAAAAACAAGTTCCAATTAAAATTTTATGTCACATTCACAAATTAATTGAATTTGTCAAGTTCATTATTTTTGAATAAGTAAAAAGTTATTTTCGTTGAGAAAAATTCAAATTACATATGACCTTAATTGAATTAACTGAATTGGTGCAAGTTTCATATATATAAAGGTCATACGTAATTTACGTACCTATACCTTATATATATATATATATATATATATATATAATATATATATTTAGTAATTATTAATTTATATATTATATATATATATATGAAAATTTTAGCTTGGACTAATATATATACAATGTGGTTTCAAAAAAATTATTATCTTATTATTTTATAGATTGGCGTTCAAATTTATATTGGTCCTAAGTTGGGACTTGACAAATTATCAATTTTATAGAGGTTATTAATTTATCGAGTATTAATTTATAAAGGTTTTACTGTATTTCATTAATCTCTTTGACAAGTGATATAAATTTTTTTTCTTCTTCTTCTCTTTTATCATTTACCACCAATCACATATTTAGGTCTAATTTTAGGTATAACTTTTAGGTATACAAATCATTTTTCAGTAAGCTTACCTATCAGACATAGTATGGGTGTGTCGGTATAAGTACTTGTGCGTGTGGGTGTGAGCAGTAGCGACAACTCACTGCTTTCTTAAACAAGCATTGACAAATTAGATTTCCTAAAAATTAGCCAAAGCTCACCGCTCTTTTTACCAAACGACTACTAAAATTCGGAAAAAAAGTCTAAAAAGCTCGAAACATACCCGTTATCTGTAACACAAAGTCATAATTTGTAGCCTCATTGGTTAATAATGGTTATAGAAAAGTGTGATTTCAAATGTTTGTTTGGTATTAGAAAAAGAAAAGAAGTGAAAGTAGCGAAAGAGCGATCGTAATAAAGTAAGAGGGGGCAAAGTGTAACTTGAGAGGGTATATATATCTATAACCGGCACCCGAACCAACAGACATTAAGCCAAGCCGACAAATCGATTTCTTCTTCCGGTTGTTTATGTTTGAGTAAATCGACAACATATATATTTTTGGAATCAACCAGTTAATTTAAATGGATAAGGAGGAATATAAACTAGAAGAAGAACAAGTAGTTATGGGCTTGGATCTTGATGAAGAAGATCAAGATATTAAGGATCTCATCTTTCAGCTTGAAAAACAAGACGATGACGACATGCAAGAAGACCAAGATGACGATGATGATGATGACGAGCTACCTAAGTCTACTTGGTGGATTGATCGAGATACGTGTAAAGTTGTTAATGGGGTCGAGGTGGTAACAAATAAACGTAAGAGAGGAGAAAGAGATGATCTTGATCTTTGCTCCATCTGTCTCAAACCTTGGACTATGGATAAACTACATCAGTTGAGGTATCTCTATTTACTAATATGCCATTCTAGCTTACCATAACAGATTCTAGTTTGTTGCGATTACTACTAATCACTACTATCAGTAGTGGCCTCCCGTTAAATTTACACTAATCACTAGTATCTTTTTTCTTTTGTGGGATTACTACTACAGCTGTCTTCCTTGTGGGCACGTATTTGGGATGTCATGTATAAAGGATTGGATGGAAGGCCGTTCCTCTCACAAGGTATGTATGGATATCCACAATCAACTCAATTTCACCAAAACTTTAATTCTCCTCTTACTCTTGTCTTAAATAATTGTTGTTAGTGCCCTCAATGCTACGAGTTATTCTCGTTCAAGAGTGTTAGGCTTCTTTATGCAACTCGCCTTTGCATTCCAGCTGATCAAAAGGTAATCAATCTTTTTATTTTTTATTTTTTATTTTTTTTAACTCGCCTTCCGGTTGTTAAGTAAACTGTTTATAAATATCTCATGCAGGAATCCATTAGACGCTTTCCATACAACAAACAAGGATTTACTGCATTTAAGCATTATCAACGGGAACTGCTCACAAATGCATTTAACAATAGGTCTCATGCTTTGAAACAACGGGCTCATGTTTTGGACCGCCAGAATGATGCTATGAAACGGCGAACTGAATTATTGAACCGGATGGCTAATACACAAAAACGGGCTGAGGCATTGGCATGTCTGGCTGGTGCAGAAAAACAGGAGGCATTGCGATGTCGGGCTGATGCATTGGGCCAGCGGGCTGATGAATATCTACGGAAGGCTGATGCATTTGGGCAGCAGGCAAAAGCATTGCGACAACGAGCTAAAGCATCGCGTCAACGAGTTGGTGCATACATGGCAAGTATGCAGTTTTTTAAACAAAGCTACAAGGAGTTATTGGGTTTGCATGACATAAGATCACAAATGGATACGGAGGAGGATCACAAACCGATGGAAGCAAACAAAGAATATAAACAAGAAGAAGAAGAAGAAGAAGAACAGCAAGAACGACAAGAACAAGAAGAACAAGAACAAAAAGCACAAGAAGAAGAAGAAGAAGAAGAAGAAGAAGAAGAAGAAGAAGAAGAAGAAGAACAACAACAACAACAACAACACGAACAAGTAGAAATGGATTTGGATCTTGATAAAGACGATGACGATGACGATGACGATGAAGATGACGATGACGACGAAGACGATGACGATGAAGATGAAGATGAAGTTGATGATAAGGAGACAAGCCTGTTACCTAAGGAAACTAGTTGGATTGATGTATATTCGGGTAAAACTGTTGATGGGGTAGAAGTGCCATCAAATAAACGTAAAAGGGATGAAGAAGAAGAAGAAATTGTTGATGGGGTAGAGGTGCCATCAAATAAACGTAAAAGAGATGAAGAAGAACAACAAGTAGAGTTGGAATTGGATCTTGATGATAATGATGATGATTTTGAACAACAAGTAGAGGAGATGATCTTCCCTTTAGTCATAAGCAGGATTGAAAATGGTAAAACTGTGTACGAGATGGAGGTAGCGGTTATGAAAGATGATGACTTTATTGATGATTCCTTGTATCGTGATGATTTTGAACCAACGGATAGTAAAAAAGATTTTGCTGAAGCCCTTTCTTTTAGACCACCAAAGATTCAAGCAAAAGCTCCCGATGTTTGTCCCATCTGTTTCAAGCATTGGACTAGTGACGAAATCCATCGAGTCTGGTATCCCTCAGTCTTTATTTCTTTAAGTATATTTTTAGCGGGTTGGAACCGGGTTCAAAATTCAATTCAAACCTAACCTAATTATTAAACAGGTTACTATTGTGGACCTATTTACAACCCAAGCCTCAAGCCTAACATGCTTATTTTCGTTATCTAATAGCCTATTCTTGTAAATAATATCGGCTGCTACTAAATTTACCCAATTAACTTTGGTCTTTGTGTGATAAATTGCTACAGTTGTCTTCCTTGTGGCCATATTTTTGGAGCATCATGTATAAAGAAATGGCTTCAAACGGACTTAAGTAGTAAGAAGGTGGGTTTGTCTTCCAGTGTGTTAACCATAACTAATTCAATTTAACCATGTTTATTATTCTAAATTCTAGTCTCGTCTTAATTAATTGTTTTCAGTGTCCTCAATGCAACACCTATTGCACATTGGAGGATGTTAGACCTCTTAAAGCAACATCTATTCGCATTCCCGCTGCTGATAAAGGTGCTGATGATCAAAAGGTAATCAATCTCTTTGTTAAATTTAACCTTCATTATTTTTTATTTATAATGTGCGGTGTCAAAGCATTTCTTTTTATTTTGTATGTTTGTGTATTAATCAAGTAACACTTTTGGTTTTATAATAAACTATTAAAATTTCATCCAGACATCCACCAGACGCTTTCCCTTATGCAACCGCGGAATTATCGCATTCCATTATTTTGAAACTGCACGGCGGAATTTTGCATTGAAAAAGTGGTGTGATGCTAAGAAACGGTTGGCTGGGGTTGAAGGGCGAAAGAATGAGGCAATGAAACGTCGGACTGACTTATTGGACAGGATGAAGGCATTGGAACAGCAGGGTGGTTCATTGTGTCAGGTTGATGCATTGGGCACGTTGGCTGATGAATATCTGCGGCGGGCTAAAGCATGCGAAGGGAGAGCTAAAGCTTTGCGTCAGAGGGCTAAAGCATATAACCAGCGGGTTAATGCTTTCCAGCCAAGATTGTTCTATTTTGTCAAATGCGTGGAAGACATTTTTAAGCTTGGATGACAGAAGAACACTGCACAATATACTGCAGCAGCAGCATTGTATCACAAAGACTAATTTATTATGCATCAAAAGTTTGATGACTTTGTATCTTCTTTACCGTAGTACTTTATGTTTTATTTATTACTGTAGTACTAATTTATTTTGCATCAAAAGCAGTGGGTTTTTGAGAGGTTATGTCTTGTATCGGTTTTTAGATGAATTGTGAGTTTGTATATAAGCAGTAGGTTTTCAGCTACTAATAAGTAGTTACAATGATTGTGGTGTGTTGTATTGTATGTGTACTGAGTTGTGCTTGTGCTCCTATATCTATAGGGGATATGTTTTTTAGGTTTTTGGGCAAGTATTATGACATGTTGTTCTACACCATTTTTGATTTGAGAGCTGCCAATAACCTCCCATCATGGGTTTAATTGATTGGAAGGTTTTGGCTAGTTTGATGCTTTGGACGTTTATGCCTGGGATTATTAGTTACATATGTAAGTGGCCATCGAAACTGGTTCCGGAACCGAAACCGAAAAAAAAAAAAACCGAAACCGGACACTACTACAAAACCAGGCTAATGCAACGAAAATTTGCAACAATAGATTTCCGTTGTAATTTTGCAACCGTAATGCAACGATTACCAACCGAATAGCAACAACAAAGAAAATGGTTGCAAAATATAATTAAATTCTTTTTAATTTATTATTATTATTTCCATTGCAAATGCGTTGCAATTTATAAAAATACGGAAGCAACGGAAGACAAAAGGTAAATATAAAAGAAATAATAGTTTATTTTCCGTTGCAATTCGGTTGCAATTTTTATAATTTGCAACGGAATAGCAACCGAAGTAAAAAAAATTAAATTTAAAAGAAATTATCATTTGTTTTCCATTGCAATTCAGTTGCAATTTTCAATTTTGCAACGAAATAGCAATGGAAGACAAGTATTAAATATGAAACAATTTATCAACGATTTTCTGTAGCAAGTTCATTGCAAAAATCTAAATTTTAACGGAATAGCAACGAAAGACATAGTTTGAACATAAAAGAAATTGTCATTTTTTTCCTTGCATTTCTACTGCAAATTTCAAAAATTTGCATCAAATTTGCAACAGAAATGTGGAAAACTATAAAGGGGTTAAATAGTTTTTACTGTTAGAATGCATTTTAAGAAATATTAGATTTGTATGCTTGATGTGAAATCAACATGACACTTAAATATATACTAGCAGGGTACCCGCGCAATGCGGCGGCGGGCACCCTGTGATTATATTTTGCGGCGAAAAAATGTTTTTCATTTATATATTTTTTACAACGAAAACTTTAGTAACATTTTAGAAGACTCATTGTATGAATCATACCAATTACCAAGCCAAATGCTACATCATTACTTAAACATCTAAGATTAGAAGAGACATTTGGCCATGATATACATATATTCGAGTACCACCAGCCCATGTAATTATTTGTCAATTTCAGCCCCATGACTGGTAACAGATTGTATTACCCGGCCCATACTAAATGAAATAATACTCTCCAAAGTCCCTTAGACCCGATCCATTAGTTGGGCCCAACTCCAATCCAAGCATCGAATGTTATAACCAAGATAAAACGTACGATCACACCGTTATTCACACTTCAGTCAAACCTAACCCTAAAACTCACTTCTAATATGTACGCCTACCACAAACTATATTTCTCTTCCATCAAAAACTCTCCAATCTAGATCTCATCAAATCACTGATCAATCTCCATCACTACATCAAACACAATCATAATCGAATTAAACACTTAATACACAACCACACTCGTACAAAATATCTTCGTGTTCTGCTTCAACGACTCAAGACATCATAACGTGACATCAAGATCCTTTGGGTCTCGGTTTAGACGTTGTTTTGTTTTTTTCATTTTTGTGTTTGTGTTTGAGAACGAACCCAAGAAAAGAGAATAGCAATTTTGTTATGATTCTTTTCTTTAGTTCGATAAAAATGAAGTTTTGACTTCCAAATTGGTCGATGATGATGTTTCGTGTGAAGACCTTCAAGGTCGATTTATCTATGAGCACGAAATAAATCGAGATACAATAGTTTTCGAGTCTTCAGTTTATATACGTAATTTAAGACATTTATTTTTTTCAACTTTAAAGATGTGCATTAATGTGGTTTCTATATTTAATATGTGTATAAATGTGTTGTATATTATGCATATGTGGTTGTAAGTCTGAATTTTTGGGCTTTAATGTGTTGTACATCATGCTTTAACACTTTCAAGTCTGAAAAGTCTGAAAATTAATTAGGAGAGAGAGTGGTTTGTGTATTATAAGTAGTATAGATATATAGGCAATAAATAATAAATGAATGCAAGATAGAAATGGAAAGAGCAAAACAAAGACACGTTGATTTATAGTGGTTGTGCCTAAAGCTTCCAACCTCACCTTACTCCACTCCCCGAGTACCCAACTCGAGAGTTCGCAAGCACTATATCAACAAGGTCCCTTTCAGCGGAGAAAACCTTACAATCGTCGCTTCACTTCTTTACAAATACTAAGCTAGATATCCCAAGACAAAACTAACTATATCACTCAATGTGTTTGACGGCCTAATATACTAACCAATCACTCTATGTTAGTGTATGATGATGACTAACAACTTTGGTGAAAAACTTTTATTTTAAAAAAATTATTTTAAATGTGTTTATATATATTTTTGCATTTGGGTTCTTTGATCATTAGACGAACTTTATAACGACATTATGCATACCTTAACTGATTGTCATCGGAATGTAAACTTACAACTAATAAATTGTGAAAAGACCAAAATATGTTACCAAATGTTAAAAGAATGAAGTTTCAAGGGCCAAAAGCGTAAACGATAAGAGGATATGAAAAATCACGTAGATTGGACATTTATAACTAAATAGCATAAGTATAATTACAGGGAAGTCTTGTGTCTTGGTGACCAATCCTAGATCGGTGGAGATCTAGTTGGGGTTTGATACTTCCGGTGGGAAGTCTTTGTGGTCTCAGTGGTAAGTCGAATCACTAGATTCTTTAGGGTGGCTTCCGAGGGCGGAATACCGTTGGAGTAGCCTTTCTTTGTGAGCACTAATCTTAGTGCATATCGGTGGAGTGAAGTAGTAACGGTTTATAGTCCACGGAAAGTATTATACTTAGTAAATAATATCGTGTCGTGGATTCGCAATTGGTAGTACGGATGGTATAAACCCCCCATCCCGAACCAGTATATATCGTGGTGTTCTTTACTCGCTTTATATACTGTGGATCTGTTGTGATTGTTGTAGTTGTTGCATAACCACTTGCTGATCTTTGAGCCTTGGAGTCAATAAACTTCTAAAAGCCGAAAATACCGTATTCACCCCCTACGGTTCTACACAGCTTTTTACACATCACTCAACTCGATAATATTGTGTTCGGCTCAAGTTTGGCTCGATAACTCGACCACTCTTCACGAGGGAAGCTCGAGAAATATTACTTTGGCCTCGAGCTCGACTTGAAAAGCTTGATATATTTGGAATGATGTGCTTTTAAACAAAGTAAAATTGTAATATAAGTTAATATTTGAATTCAGCTCGAGCTCGATATTTGAATTCAACTCCATACATTCATAACTAAGTATGCACATTCATTGTATAGACATTTAAGTTCATAAAATTTACATATGGTATATATAAAAAAACGTATATATAGCTTAAAGGGTGATCTGATGGTTTAGATTGCACCGACCGTGATCATCCATCATGAAAAACTATCTCGCATATTTGGTCTAGCACAATAAAGAAGAAATCCTTGTGATGTACTTTGTAGTGCACGCTCTTTGTTTGTTGAGTTTATGTGTACAACGACTACAACATGATGCGTGGAGATTCTATGATCATAACTATAAATGTCTCTAGAAATCCTAAATACCATCATTATATATGTTTGTTTACCTTTTGACTTTGATCGCGAACTCCCACATCCTTGATTACACTTGTTGGACATATTTTTTTGAGACTTGTTATGCATATCTCTTAGCTAACTTTTAAGCTCACTAGCTCAATAAGTTTGTAAAACCGTCAAATATGACAAACACCAAACTTCTTGTTCTTTCTTTGACATGATATAACTTCAACCCACTACACACAATCACCCCTACTCAGGGATGGAGCCAGGAACAAAGATGATCGGGTGCACAATTTTTTTTTACCGTAATATAATAGAGTTTAAGATACTAACTAAATAAGACTAAAAACATATTTCGATGGACCGGGGTCATTTAACATGCATTTGAGAAAAATCGATGTTTTTTCTTAAAATTAACATTACGTCGAAAAAATCCATAGGTGTCACGGGTACCCACGGGACCCCTGGCTCCGTCCCTGCCCCTACTACAACCCACCGGTCTCCGTCATAACCATCACCCAACTCAAAAATGTGACCAACACAAACCAAAAGCGGAGTACTCGCTCAAAATTCTTGACCATTGTGGTTAATTTTTAACAACATAACCACTTTATCAACCTTCGTAAAAGTAAGTATCTTTGAATTTTCTCCTTTCAAGTACACTATAGCGACTAAACCATGTTGTTGACTTAAAGGACATGACACAACACTAGCCTAGGCTGAACACAAGTAGAAAACCTTTCTAGGGATTTAATGAATTCAGCTACACTGCATTAAACAAAGTTCCAACCACCAACTTAATTGCATGCATCATTACTCATTAGAAGTTCACTTGCACCTCGAAGAAGAACACACATTGTATATCTATGTAACACAATATATAGTTAAGCACTTGTTCTTATTTGGTCAAAACGTTGTCTATGAAATGAATAATTAGATGATGTGATAAAAAAACAGTTATTTGATCATTTAGGAAGATATCATATCCTAGAATAGGTGATGTTTTATATACGACAAGCTAGTTTGGGTTGCATTATTATTGATTCTGGCTACCAAAAAGTTGGCCATAATGTTGTAACCTCACTAATGGAGTGATGGCGACCGGAAAAACACACATTTCGATTACTTTCCAATCGGAGAACAAAAGTATTAATGTCACTCGGTAGCCGACAAAGAAAGAACAAAAGATAATGAGACCTCACCCACTCTCCTTTGATTGCGAAGCTAATATTAGCCCATGTATATAGTAACAACAATACTAATAACTCGAGATCGGCCAATTTGTCCAACACGGCCGAGCTACTAACATATGCACGAGAGGAGAAAAAAATATACACATCAACCTTTTGTTACCATATACGTCACCAAACCTGGGCAGCTTAAGTTATGATAAATTCATATAACATGAGACTCCTAGATTATATCATATCCATAAAAAGGGGTAGTCAATCCATTACATGTTATAGTAGAAAACAACGAATACTGTAGGATTTCAACCAATTTCACCATCTACATAAATTTCAAATTCAATCTTCCCCAATTGTTGGTGCGTCCGACGACGTAGCACCAATCTTCCCCACAAATTCAAATAACATGAGACTGCTAAATAAATCGTGATCTTGTCTTTTATATGTAATGAACCCTGATTAATCACTTATATTGTGATTTGTTTGTGGGGTATTTTGTTGTGGTGTATGTCCACACGGTAGTCGGGACCAACAAGTCCAAATTTTGCATTGTAGAGTAGTGCTCTTGTGAATAAGGTGTTTGAACATATGTCGTCTAGCTTAACTAGGGTCGGTACTGAAACTGGTACCAGAAGGGTAAAGCGAACGCGAAGATTAGCAGCAAGGTTATTTTTTACTTTTTGGTTCTTGGAGTATTGTTGTTATATCATGTGTATTCGTAGGGAGATTATTGAGTTTTTGGGTTGATGGAGTGCAGCAGGAGGTTTTGGTTCACATTTTTATTCTGATATATTAGAACCAAATGATACTAAAATTTCCGAGACCACCTATTTCATCGTCTTCTCCAACATAATTACGCAATTTATTATTTTTGTCTTATACAAAAGCGTGTTATTAAGTGCGCGATTAACTATAATCAAGAACTCAATCTTCTACCACAATACATTATCAGCTCTCGTTAGAATGGCGGCAATAGCGGTTTCAACCCTACAGTTGGTCAAAAAGAAAGAGGATTTCAGCTATAAAAAAAGGACACTCACACACACACAAAAAAAAATAAGGCATTTTAGGTGTAAGTTGACATGTTTACTAAATCTATTCTTGAAGTTAAAATTAAAATTATGTACTTATAAAGGGATTTAAGTAAGAAGAGAAAGACTCACTCTGCAAGCTGTGCAACATACAAAAATGGCTCAATAATTCGGTGATTTGCTAGTGCTGAGATTTCAAAATACCACTTAAACTTTTCATGTCGAGCAAATCTAGACGCTGATGAGGCACGCTGAAGCCTACTTTCACTTGATATGTCAGCCTTGTTGCCACAAAGCAAGACAGGTTTTTCACCCAAATTTTTTAGACTGAAATTAAAAGAAAAGAGCAAATTGAGAGTTTGTATCTAACTTTCTTCCAGATTTATACTATTAACTTGTAGAAAAAGGGAGAGTTTGGCATTGAAAGAACAAACTAACCTTTTAATGCAGGAGCCACCAGTTCCTGCAATACAATGTTCCACAGAAAATCAAGATGGGTACCTCGCATAAAACAAACCTACCAACTCAACATATTTAACTAACACAAAATCTGGTAGATGATTATGTAAATTCACCCAAGAAGAATAAGCCTGCCAATTATTAAATCTAACTGACACGCAATATGTTGGAAGACAAACAAAATTCACCCAAAAAGTGCCTCTCTAAACCACATTACCAAGCAATCAACTTATAAATATACGATTCAACTAGAATAATAAATCAATAATTTATTTAACTGATTAGTAAGTAAATTTATAATAGAAATAAACCATGTTTTCCGGCGACGGTAGATAAAATCTAGGGTTCCGATTTTAGAGAATTATAGGTAAAAAAATAAATAAATAAAGGAAATGAAAAAATACCAGAATTCTTGGCTGGTTACCACGGCGTGGGGCACCACGGCGCTGGCCTCGGTTTCTGCGAGGAGCCATGGGGGTCGCGTGGTGGGACGGCGTCACTTTCTAAAGAGAGAGAGAGAGATTTGTTAAAGAGTGTTTTTTTGCGTCTATAATTTGGGGATTTTTCTCCCTTTTTAATGTGTCTTTGTTTATATCTTGCCAATCTGGACCTATTTTTTATAGGAAAAAAACTATAAATTCATAACGTACTTTACAAAAAAACTCATTATACTCTCTCTACTTCACTTATTGTCATTATACATAACCGTTTTCATTTTATTCGTTTATTTTCTGTCCGTTTTTATCCGTTTTCGTAAATCGTCCATTTTTATCCGTTTTCATTTTAATATGTCCGTATAAAAACAGATAAAAATGGATAAAAACCGTTTTGACATGGATAATAAAAACGGTTTTAATCCGTTTTTATCTGTTTTTATCCTGGATAAAAATGGACGATTTATGAAAACGGATAAAAACGGACAGAAAATAACCGAATAAAATGAAAACGGTTATGTATAATGATATCGACTGGAAACAACATTAAGTATAATGACAATAAAAAAAGTTGAGAAAGCACAATGAGTTATTTTGATAAAGTACATTAAGCATTTATAGCTTTTTTCCTTTTTTATATTGCCAATCTGCAATTATATTACAAATTCAACTATAGAGACCTTTTTCACCTCCATTAACTACTATATAACAAGTAACTATTGAAGCTAAAATTAAAATTATGGACTTATGAGAAGGGATTTAAGTAAAAAGAGAGAATGCTCACGGTGTGATTTGTGCAACAAATACAAATGGATCAATGATCCTATGATTTGCTAGGGTAGACATCCATTGAGGTTTTTAAGTTTAGCAAATCGAGTTGCCACTGTGGCACGCACACACCCACTTGCTTTATCAACCTTGTTACCGCATATACAGCCACATAGGTTTATCACCCACAATTCCGAGACCACCCATTTTAACGATGAATACAATAGAATAAATTGTGATCTTGTCTTTTCTTGGTTTCTGAAATGATAGAACAAAGTAAGTAATTGTTATAACCTTGATCAATCACATATTTTGTGTTTTGTTTTTTGGGTACTTTGAATGTTTCAGAACATTTATCTACGACAGTAACATAAAACAACACATGAACTACGTACCTTGGAGATCATGGTGGCGGATGATGACACTCGAGGTTGTATGGTGGCCATAGAAACACCCGGTGTTGGGAGAAGCTAATCAAGAGGTGGTATGGAGTGAAAATGTGAGAAAGCTTAATATAGCTCAACCCAAAAGCAGTTGAAATCTTATTTAATGCAATTTTGTAGTTGTTGAGACACTTAAATGGATGTAGTTGGAGAAGTGAATGAATATGTTGATATGTTTAAACAGTGATGGGACGATACCACAGCTTTATCACCTACAGTCTAGCACCATGTCAGGAGGTCATGAATGAATAGCAACAATATCACCCTATATTTATGAATGAATGGTCTTTATGGTAAATAAAATGGCAAGTTATAATTTTGTATTTAGAATAAAGAAAATGACTATTACCTTAAAATGTTTGTAGAGGCAAAAACAAAAATACCATCAAAGTGAAAGAAAGAAGAAGATCATAAATGAGTCACATGAAGACTTGAGAATAATGGTTAGGAGGGAGTAGGTTAATGTTCATTGATTGGAGGGGTTAGTTTGGTTGTGGGAAGAAGATATTAATGAGTCAAGATATATGATTTTTTTTGTTGGTCAGCCCCTCTTAAAAAGCAATTCACAGCGAATAATTTGATCTTTCATTTTTCATTTTAAAACGAATATATGAAAGTCAAGATACAATTTGATGCGTAAATAAACCAAAAGATTATTCAACCTAGCTATCTGCCAAATTTAGAATGTGATTTATGTATAATTATGCTTTGTGAGATTGGTTAATAAAAAATGTATCTCGAATACAGGAAATGGGAAATGGAATAAAAGGCAAGAGCTTTGAGCTCAACAAAACAAATATTTTTAGCCCACTTAACTTGAAACAATATTATCTACAAGTCTACAGCAGTTTGTCTATTGATAAAAGATCAATGTGAAAGCATTGATAGAATCGTTGCGAGGGAATAATATTAACTTGAAATAATATTATCTGCAAGTCTACAACTTATCTAACCTTTTGGCCGAATAATTCATGAGATTTGAACTCACCGCCACACATACTCAAACTAGGTAAAGCCCTCCATTTTTAAGAGGTTAGCGTAGCCGATTTAAGATTGTTTTCACGGAGCAAGAACTGAGACCCCACACATTTCAGAATAATAATTACAAGCCCTTTTGTCACTAGATCACCCTTGAGTGGTTAGTTCTCATATTTCATATGTAAAGTTCTGTTTAGTTCATAATTATCAAATGTAAATGTTCAATATATTATTTGCATCTAATAACTTTTATTGAAGACAAGTTTCATGTTTGCAAGAGTTAAGATTTATACATGAAAAAAGATCAATGTGTAAGTAAGACTATAAAAGGGACGAAGAAACTATAAAAGGACATGTCAAGTTGTATTAAAAATTAACAACTCACATATAGTGAGCCTTCTAAATCAACCAGTAGTTCGTTCATAGGCTAAAAGTTTCAACCTATATTCATGTTTGACAAGAAACCAACGATTTATTTAGGTGTGATCTGAACTAACAACCCGTGATCGAATTCAGGCAATGGGAGTCTCTTGAACGATTCGTCTTTCTTAACAAGCTCCCATGTGAATCGTGTCACCAAGTGATGAATCATGGCTAAAGTTTCCATTTTTGCAAGTTCAATACCGGGACACATTTTCGGCCCTCCTCCAAATGCTATGTAACTAAATGGTGGTGGGGATGGCGCTTGCTTTTCGAAACGGCTTGGATCAAACTTGGTTGGGTTTTTGAATATGTCACTCTCCATGTGTGTCATGAAGGGAGACAACAACACCTAAAATAACATTATGCAATATCAAGTAAGCCATTGTTTTACATAAATTTGTCTCTAAACTCTACTGGTTAATCATTTTTGTGACGTACCTGCCATCCTTTCTGGATTAAGAATCCCTCATACTCAATATCTTGCTTAGCTCGTCGAAAGCTCAAAGACACCGGAGGAGTAATCCGCAAAACCTCGGAAGCTACTCTCCATGTGTACTTCATCTTGGTTAAGTCTTCCCATGTCAAAGCTTCCCCTCGTGCTTTAGTCTTTCCAATCTCTTCTTGTTCTACATCATCAATTATGTAAAATCAGTATGACTAATAAATTCTATTCCGTTTGATATGGCTCTATTATCCATTGGTATTCATGACATATACACAAATGAATCAATTTTTTTACTAGATTGCACCTGAACAAGGGCACGCATTTTAGTAAGCATTTTGCAACGATTGGTGAACATAAATATTACCTTGAACTATATTAGAGTAGATAGCTTTGTTGTTAGCCAAAAGCTTAACCAAAAAGGAAATAAGGATAGAGGTCGTATCATATCCTCCGATCATCACAGTGATTATGTTGTCAATAATCTCTTCCTCAGACATCATTGTCGAGCTATCATCATCACGGATACTAAGGAATGAAGTGATCAGATCAGGACTAGCTAGATGTTTTTGTTTTTCAAGTATGTCCCTTTTCTCGTGTATTAGATCTATAAGCATTGGTACCATTTTCTTCCTCGCTAGGATCCCACGGTTGAATTGAGTGAAAGGCAAATTGATCGGAATTGCTAGTAAACTTAAGATCATATCTTGAAAAAGTGGGAGGAATTTGTCTCTTCTGGGTCCTCTTTCGATACCAAAAAGGAGTGAACATATTATGTTGAAGACCGGGTTGCACCTATATACAGTTGTAAGGAAAAGTAATGTTAACAAATCAGATGTAAACAGTGACGGACCCAGAAAAATAGGATGTGGGGGGCAAATTTTTTTTTTAAGATAGCAACAAAATGCGAAAGAAAAAACTAGAAGTGTAATGATAAATCGAGTATTTTTACTTAGACATAAAAATTTTATAAGGCTTTAAAGAGTTTAATGTTGGATTTTAGTATGTGAGTGGGGGCAATTTGAGTTTTTGGTGGGGGTCACTTTCGAAAAAAGGTCAAAATTAAATAAAAATTACACTAAAATATCAACTTTTTCGGCTAGTCATGGGGGGAGTCTGCCCCCCACTCTTACATGCTAGATCCGTCCCTGGATGTAAACATATATGAGCGATACAGGAATTGCTAAGTACAAGTTTTTAGGACGGATTAAATATATCTACCTGGATCTCATTTCTACCATGCCAATGTGTTTGAAGGTGATATTGGATCTCCTCATCTATTTTCGCTACATATTGCTTAAGAACATCAAGCTTTAAAAATGAAACCAAAGCCGCTCTAACTCGTTTGTGATCATGACCAGACAACTCAAATATATTTTTTGAGCCCAAGATTCTGCCGGTGGATGGTGGTTGTTCGCTGGTGAGCAGATTCCCTTCATAAGTGTATATGAACTTATTTGCACTTGTACCATGTACAACAACTGTCGAGTACCCAAAAAGATTGGCTTTCCATATAGGGCCGTTTTTAGCAATTCCCTTACGAAACCATTCTTCAACCTTGTCAGATTTCAAGGCCTTTAGAAGGTCGAGGCTTTGCCCAATCACGGGCAGTCCTAGGGAACCTGGTGGGAGCCGGTTTGAATACTTCTTACCTCGGAAAAGAAAACATACAGAAAGTAATAGTAACAACAATAAAAACAAGAAGGTAAAAACCTTGAAATCCATGGCTAGAACAAGTAATTTTGAAAGAAGAAAAGCTCGTATATATGCAATGCCATGTTGACAATATTTAAGATTCATCTAATGTGATGTTTATTAGTTTAAGATTCCATAGCTATATTGATCTTGTCTTTTCATGTTCCGGCATCAAAGGAGAAGATTCTTCTATTTGAGAATTAAGATTTACATTGTTGTTGTTATTCATTGGTTGATATATGTTTTTCAACTTATGAAACAATAATTTAATATACAAGTCTGCTAGCTTATTTAAATATGGTGTTTCATATAAGATTATTATTGCATAATTTAGTGCCAAAAACAAGGTCAGTATAATCCACGGCACATGTAGTTAGGATGTCGTTTTCCGCTTTTGTTTTATATATATGTTTTGTGTATTGGTTTTGAAAGGTTATGTATATATTTTAATATGCGTATGTCCGGATTCGAACTCAAGACTTCGGGATTGCACACATTACGTATGAGAATCAATGTATAAATAATTAATATATATAAAAAATGTTATATTTAATTATTTGATCACGAATAAAACACTTAACGAGAGTTGGTATTTAAAGGAGTTTGGTTAACGCTCGTTAAATGTAACATTAAAGGACTAAGGATGAAAATAGAAGACGAGAAGGATCTAGAACCCCTCTTGGGAGTCCTAGGCCGGTCGTGGGTCTCAAAAGCCCAAGGGGAGGCTTTGCTTGTTCACCAAGTTTAGATATGTATAAATACAAACCCCTTGTATTCATTAAATCTAATCTTGGATCACCAAAGAACCCTAACTTTTTCTCCTCTCCTCCCCTTGTGCTTTGGCCGATCTTCCCACATCCCTAACCCCTAGGGATTCGATTTTCCATAGCTCAAGTATTAGTGTTTGGTTTATTTGTGATTCAAGAACCTAGCTTTTCTCATTGATTTGCTACTAATACGTGTGTACAAGAACGAAGGGCCAATGCACTTGTGTTGGTAACTTGGGTGTTCGACTTTTGGTGTAGTCGAATGTATGAAACCCTAATTTATTAGGGTTTAGGGTTTATTGGATCTTGATTTTAATTTGGGGTTTTTTTTTTCTATAAACCCTAATTGCATTGATTCGCAAAAGGTACGCATATACTTTTAATTCGGTTAATTAATTTACAAGTATTATTCCTATTACTTCCGCTGCATGCTTTGATGATGTTTACATGTTTTCTATAATTGTTATGATTAGTAAAACCCAACAGTGGAATCACGAACCGTTAATATGTTGTAATTAATTACCGAAACACATAAAATTAAATCTTTATGATTTTTACATGCTTTTATTGGTTTCTAGGGTTTTGAAAATTGAAACCCTAATTTTTTTATTTGGGTCGATTACCCTTAATTGATTTAATTAGGTTTTATTTTTTTGTAACACTTGTAGAAACCCTAGGATTGCATGTATATTTTATGTGGTTTTAATGAATAATTGTTATGTGCCATGTATATGCGTATCTTGGTATTATAATTGTTATGAGGAATTCATGGTGAAACATGCATGTTTTGTCATGGATTATTGTTTATTGACTGTTTTGATTAATTGTTAAGTAAAATTTACATGGTAATTAGTTTGATAAATATAAAATTGGGGAAGCCCTCAATGTATCTAATAAAAATTTGTTATGTGCAATATGGTATATTATTAACTTTGGCTTACGCAATCGACTTGTCGATGCATGTGGCTCACTTACCTTGTAGTTGAAAGCCCTAGTTGATGTATGCATTATTTAACGCCTAGAATTGTTTATTAGGTTTTATCAAATAATTATGCATGTGACTAATTGTTTTTTTTACATATGTTAATTGTTAAGTTATATGTATATTATTTGAGTTCGTTTTAATTTTTATTAAAGTGTTTTTTGTTTATATTGTATGACACGTTAGTAAACAAAAATGGTTTCTCGAGAATAGAAAATTAAATGGACTAAATAATGGCGAAATTTGATTTGTTTTCTAAGTATTAAATCTTGAACTTTTAATTGACCGATGCGACTGTACTAAATGGTTAGAACGGCTCACCCAAAAGAACAAACTAGAAAGGGGGTTTAAAGAAGTGCGCACAGTCACACTGAAAGGATGTCTAAGATTATGCTTTTGCGCTTACACGGTCCTCTCGCCTCAGACGCTCGATTGGAGCTACCTAGTATAACCATTCTATGTACGAAGCATCTTAGTGCAAAGTTGTAAGTTTCTCAACGCATCGATTAAAACTTTGTAGAATTTAATCTTAGCAATTTAAAACTATGAGTAAGGTTTTGAAAATTTTACATTATGAAGATGTATGCATGCTTCTTCATACATAAGTTTTGATTACACATCAAAAATTATACCCTTTAAAATTTAAGTTTATGCCATCTAATGATATGAAACACTTGAAGTTGTAATTTATTTATGTGAGACCTTGAGCTAGATTACAATAACAAGGTGAATCTTTATGTTGTGTGAGACCTCGGCTTAAATAATTTGCGCTTCTAAATTAGACAACTTAATTAAGTTAGTTAGTGAGACCTATAACTTAAGGCATAAGATGGGATAAAACATGCTTACATTTTGCATAATTGTTTGGCAAAATTGTAAATCCCATATTTTCTAGGAATTGAAAACTTGTTTGTCAATTATTGTTCTTCGACAATTACCTATTCTATACTTTCCTCACAAGCAGATCAATTGATGTGGTGAAACTATGATAATGAAGGTCCTAGATTCAAGGAAAATTCTATGGTTAATATGAATATTGACCAAGGGTATTTTATTTTCTTGAAAGATTTAATTATCGAAAATACTAAAATTGAATTTTGTTAATTCTTTTGATTGTATTAATGCAACATTAAACCGTAAACGTGGTTGGGCTTTGGTAAATTGATCTAGTTCGTTTTCAAACAAATGTTTGATCAAGAAAAATTTACTAAAGACAAACATAAACTCTTTTCCATGGAAGAAGAGTGAGACTCAATCCTATTCCTTTTCATGATTGAGAAAGGTATGTTAGGAACATTAGAATTGTCTAAATTCTAATATAACTCATAGCAACTTTAATAGTTAAGAAAATTGCACACCATATTTTCCTTAAGAGATTTCATTACCCTCTGTTGGTGATTGAATTCTTATATGACTTTTTGGTCAACTAGAAAACATGTTTGACATTTTATGAGTTATTAAATTAGAAGCTAGACTAATTACCACAAAATTGATAAAAAGACAAACTAGTATATTTTATCTAGTTGTTTTGGTTAAGGTGCTATACATCATTATGGCGATGGTAGACCCATTGAGGAAGAAATTGCATGCTCAATTTTTCATGTTAATAGCATTGATGGATGATCCATCATCTACATAGTAGAATACACTCTTTTAGTACCTAAGTAATTGTTACGAATGGTCTTACAAAGGGGTAGCAACGTAATAGCACGCTATTTTCACTGGTTAATGAAACACTTACAATGTTGTCAAATCCATTGGGAGTATGGTGTATTACTGAATAAGACATTATTGCAACGTTGTCTAATTCAGTGGGAGTTACAAGATTTATTATCTTGGTAGTAACTCAGATTATTTCTAGATTTTCTTGAAATAATACATTACGTTCAAAATTGTAGACATTCATATTATCAAGGATAGTCATGAACGTTTTCTTGATAATTAAGTGCTCCTACATCTACTTGTAATGCTTATATATCTATGACACTATCATATTGCTCACATAAACAAACGAATGTCATGGTGTTTATCTACTATATGATGTTGTTCTATGCACAAGTGGGAGAAGTATTTATTGTGTGCAAAAGAACAACACATACAAATATGATTAATGGATTCTCTTGATCGTAAGGTAAGAGATTAACGTTCTAATAAGATTGTCTTGCTTAAAGAACATGTGTCAAGATTATAGCATAGACTACTTTTATGTCTTATGTCATTCAAAATATAAAACACTTGAAGTTACATTTTAGTTTAAGTGAGATCTTAGCTAGATTGTAATCTCAAGGTAAATCTCCACTTGTTGTGAGATCGAGCGTGGTTGCTTTTACAGTTTCTTAAGTTGGACACTTTATGGAATGACATAAATAAATAAAGTAATACTATCTTAAATATTTATGTATTTTTAATGACATAAATAGATAGAGTAGTATATTAACTTGAAAATAAATTAATTGAAACCATACGTAGTGTTCATAATTACTTTAAATTATAAATGTTTATGTGTTTCTTGGTAAAGTCACAAACATGAAGTCTTTTCATTATTACAAGACATATAATATAAAGTAATACGTTAACTTATTATGTCTTCTTATTAAGATATAAAGTCATTGGTAAATGACTTATAACGTATAATGGAATTATAACTGTTTATGTTTTTTTGTTGAGACATGGACATGAAGTGACTTGATTAAAAGTACTTGAGTTATAAAGCATGCAATTGGCTTGGAATTCTATTATACCATTAAGTTGTCTTAGTTGGTAAATAGGTAGGCCAAAAGGAATAAGTTTATCTTACATATTGTTAGAATGTCTTACAATATTAATTCTAATGAAATACTGTAGGTATATGGAATGTTCAGTTAGAAGAATCAAACATTTGTTATATTGTTTTATTCAAGATAACTATATCTTCTTTTCTTCCAAAAGCAATCAAGGTTAGAAAATTGACTATTGATTGGATATACTTAATAAAACTCAAACCTAGAAGATTAATAAGACACCATTTTAGTATGGAATGTGATGAATCACATTGAGTCTTATATTGAAGTTCTGATTTGTTAAAACTACTTATGGAATAGGTTATTAGCGAACAAGATTTACGAACTGTCAATGTGTTTTGTAATATCCAAAAAGAAAACAATTTAGTGTTGTTCTAATTGCTAAAGTATTTATAGATAGTCTTTAAACTACAAAATCAAGTGGGAGTTTTGTATAGATCTTGAAGAGATTAAAATTACAATTACAAACACATAATCTTCTGAAACACACTAGTGAATAACATCATGAGGCTAAACATGTAAATGATAGACCTCAAGATGGTGGAATTCTCATTCATAGATCCGTAAGGATTCTCGGATAATTGATTGATGTCTTTGAGATATATGAGTTGCGTGATTATGGTAAACCCGTTAATCATGATGATGCATTTACCTAATATTGAATTGTGGTATTTTATTCATACTATGAATGTTAAGATGCTGTCCAAAAAGGTTATCAACTTTGGAAACTTGGTTTATCTTAATGAAGATGAGTTTCTTCAAAAGAAGGAAAATCCTAGTGGTTTAAATCTTTGTGTAGAAATCATATGGACAAAATTGTACGTGTGTTTAATGCATGACTTGTGACAAGATTATTAATCACACTTAAGCAATTAACTGTGACTGAATATTCTTTCATAGACACATTAAATATATAAAGATGATAATTGTCATACTCATTTTCGTTGATATGAAAAATGACAGTGAATATCAAAACTCTTTCTTGTGTGATTGCTTTTGAGAGGACGATAAGTAATACAAAGGAGTTTTATGAATTCACATAATCTTTGGAAATGTACAAACTGCAAGAATCCATGAATGGATATATGCATGCATCTAGGAGATGATTCTTATGTTTAACTATTAAATCCAAGTTTTGGTTTAAAATTAAAATAAGATAATTTCTAAGTATTCCTGAAAGCTAGTGGGAGTATTATGTTTATTTTCTTTAAAATCTTATATGATGTGGGTAGTAACATTCCATCTAAGCTAAATGTTAAGTTTTAGTTATGGAATGGAACTTCACTTGAAAGATTTTGAAAATAAGACAAACAACCTTGGAATATATGTTTATTATTAATAAACATGTGCGGTAAATAAATGAGTCTAATAGAACATGATATATCATTTGGAAAATGGATATGTAGAACATGAATGAAATCTTAGTTTGACACAAGAATTTCTCATATACATCATGTTATTGTTGTATCATGCTTGAAGGCAAGATGATTTGACAACATTGATATCTAATGAAGTTATTAGATAACTAGTGTAATGAATATTCTAATGGAATATGTTTGAATTTAGAATTACATTCCTCTTGTCATAGCCAACAAACTTGAAAGTTTTGAAGGCATCAAACATTATACTCTAGATATTGAAGTTTACGAAATTTTTTAAAGAGCATATTGTTGTTTGTATACAATGATGCTGGTTTAATTGAGATGACACTCAATACTAGTCATGGGAGGATTTCATCCTTGTAAATGACCATGTGAACTAGTTGTGCTCAACTAAGAGCATAGTTGCATTATACAATAAAGAATAAGAATACTTTAAAACTTTAAAATGTTTGAAAGTTTGATTGTCATAAATTGGTGGTTGAGGATGTCACACATTTTATGAAATATTATGTGGCAATATCAAGATATTTTGAATGCACACATACAAGAACTTCACTAGTTGAATTCTTGAAATAAGTATTCTCAAAATTCCGATAGATCAAAGTTAGTTGAAATTATGCCTTGTCAACAAGTATGATTATCATTACTTGAGACATAATTCATTAACCAGTATTATCATGCATTGATCTATTTAGTATTTGGATAAAGGATGTTATGAACAGATATTATTTAAATGATTTAAAATATTGGTTATGTTTATTTTTCATTTTCTTAATATTATATCCTATATTTGCATGTTTAATCCATGAATAACTTATGTTATTCTAAAAGTCCGTTGTCGATCAATGATGTGGGAATGTCATTGAATTAAGACAAATCGAGTTTTAGCGAATATACTTTAAGTATATTGATGCGTGGGACATGCCAATTCACATGATATTCAATGAATTGAATATAGGATGATCCCAACTTAACATGATTGAACTTTATGGATCCTTGTCATTAAGTAAATCATGTATATTTATCTTCGCACTTGAGATACCGGATAATCATTATGAATGTAGTACACTTGTGTGAAATAGTCTAACGCTATCCGTAAAGGTGGTTATAAGGGCTATTTTCGTAAGTGTTACAAAGTTCATGAGTTTTGCTTGTAGTCAACAGAATTTGCTCCTTTGAATTTGTTTCAAAGCATAATACTGTTTGGGCCCCTCGTAGGGTTGACAAGATGTTTGTAAGGCCTTACCCAAGATCTATCTGGAATACGTTCAGATGATTTGGTAATCTTGTTCAATCAGATATAACGAGAAACAAAATATTAACTTGTGAAATGACTTGATCCATATTCATAGTTAATGAAGTATTACAAGTAAAAGGATAAGTATTAATGATGAATCATTAAAATGGTTTTTTCAGGAAAACCACACTCGGTTCAAATCTGGGGGCATTGGCGTGTTAAGCTAGACTAAACCAATGTCATTACTATATTAAGATATATCCAAGTGGGAGCTGAAAGGTTATGTATATATTTTAATATGCGTATGTCCGGATTCGAACTCGAGACTTCGGGATTGCACACATTACGTATGAGAATCAATGTATAAATAATTAATATATATAAAATGTTATATTTAATTATTTGATCACGAATAAAACACTTAACGAGAGTTGGTATTTAACGGAGTTTGGTTAACGGTCGTTAAATGTAACATTAAAGGACTAAGGATGAAAATAGAAGACGAGAAGGATCTAGAACCCCTCTTGGGAGTCCTAGGCCGGTCGTGGGTCTCAAAAGCCCAAGGGGAGGCTTTGCTTGTTCACCAAGTTTAGATACGTATAAATACAAACCCCTTGTATTCATTAAATCTAATCTTAGATCACCAAAGAACCCTAACTTCTTCTCCTCTTCTCCCCTTGTGCTTTGGCCGATCGTCCCACATCCCTAACCCCTAGGGATTCGATTTTCCATAGCTCAAGTATTAGTGTTTGGTTTATTTGTGATTCAAGAACCCAGCTTTTCTCATTGATTTGCTATTAATACGTGTGTACAAGAACGAAGGGCCAATGCACTTGTGTTGGTAACTTCGGTGTTCGACTTTTGGTGTAGTCGAATGTATGAAACCCTAATTTATTAGGGTTTAGGTTTATTGGTTCTTGATTTTAATTTGGGGTTGTTTTTTTTTTTTTTTTTTTTTCATAAACCCTAATTGCATTGATTCAAAAAGGCACGCATATACTTTCAATTCGGTTAATTAATTTACAAGTATTATTCCTATTACTTCCGCTGCATGCTTTGATGATGTTTACATGTTTTTTATAATTGTTATGATTAGTAAACCCCAACAAGTTTTTGGTTACATCGAAACCATATGCAACGATAAGGTTTCACTTCCGCGGAACAAGTATTGTATGAACCATATTACATTATTAGTAGAGGTGGCAATTTGTGTCCACAATCAAAAAAATGGGCTAAATGCGCAAATTTTTAAAAGATTTGGGCACATTTTGGCACCATCTTTTTTTTGAAATGGGCATGTATTGACCATTTAGAAGTTAAATGGGCATAATGGGCACATGTTTTTCTCGAACCTTATATTGTTTTAAAAAAAACTTATATTTAATTTTTTAAATATAAATGAGGTGTTACGTTCGAGGAATTTATTTCGTCGTTTTGGGTCTTTTTAAAAGCGATTCGTATAACATGAGCCCATTTGGCCCGTGCCCGTTTAGCCCGTGCCCATTTAGCCGTAGCCCGTTTGGCCCGTAGCCCGTGCCCGCCCGTTTTGGCACCTCTTTATTACTACGTATCATATTTTTGTGTGTGTGTTTTTAAGTAGTTATGAAGCAGAGTACAGGTGGTAATTGATGAGAAAATCACGAAAATGAGATCTGTAAGTGTTAACGGTATTGGCATGCTGAAACATTAATCCGATTAGTTTAAGATGTACGTAGTATTTGACAATGAAGTATTAGTACATAGCAAATGTAATTAGCATGTTTAACTCAATATATACCTACCATCCTTTTAGGACTATGGTACCTCCAAACACAATATCTTGCATTCCTCGCCGAAAGGTCAAAGCCTTCTCCGGATGCCATTCTCAACATCTCGGATGCCATTCTCCATGTGTACTTCAAATTGGTAAGGTATTCCTATGTCAAAGCTTGTCCGAATGCATTACTTTCGGAAATTTTTACTTTTATTACAATGTCAGTTATAAAGTGATTACATATATCTTAATATACATTTTTTTTAAAGTTTACCATGCCAATACATTTTTTTAGATTTCAAATTGACTCAAATTTGTTCAAGTTGAACCATTTTCTTCCTTGCTTGGATCCCTCAATTGAATTGAGTGAAAGGTAAATTGATCGGGATTGCTAGTAAACCTTCAATCATATCTTGGAAAATTGGGAGCAATTTCTCTCTTTTAGGCCCTCTTTCGATCCCGAAAAGAAGTGAGCATATGACATTGAAGGTTAAGGTCTTAATTAGGGGTTGCACCTACACCATTGCAAGGAAAGAATGTCAACAAATTAGATGTATACATATATGAATGACTCTAGAATTGCCAATGAACAAAAAATTCATACCTTGATCTCAGTTTTATCATGCCAATGCTCTTGAAGATTGTGTTGGACCTCTTCATCGATTTTCGCAGCATATTTCTTCAATGCGTCAAGCTTCAAATATGAAAGCAAAGCTGCTCTAACTAGGGTATGATCATGGCCAATCAACTCGAATATATTTCTCGAGCCCATGATCCTCGTGGTTGATGGTGGTTTTGAGCTTGTGAGTGCCTTCCCATCAGAAGTGTATATGAACCTATTTGCGCTGGTACCGTGTAAAACAACCGTTGAGTATCCAAATAGATTAGCTTTCCATATCGGACCATGTTTAGAAATTCTCTTTTGAAACCATTCCTCGACCATGTCAGCTTTCAAAGCATTCAGAAGGTCGAGGGTTTGCCCTATCATGGGCAATCCTAAAGATCCTGGCGGAAGCCTACCCGAATACAACTTTTTACCTCGGAAAAGAAAGAAAACGGAAAGTAAAAATAACATGAAAAATGACAACATTGTAAAGAAATTGAATTCCATTGCTAGAACACAAGCTAGTTTGGAAGAAGTACTTGTTTTATAGAATATTGTTAATATTGAAGGTTGAAATTTTTTTTTATTAGTCTGCTTGATAAATATGATATATGATATGTTTCGTTTAAACTTCTTACTACAATTCATTGCACATATAGTTGCTATGTCAATTCCAATGTTTAATTATAGCATGTTTTTATAAATTTATCTTTTTTCCATTAATATGATGTAAGTAGTTTTTTTGCACGTTAATTTATTGGTGTTCGGCTTCATTGTTGTAACGAGAAGACTATTAATTAAGTCAAAGGTACATATTTTGATATCTATATCTATACTACTTTATAATGTATTTAAGACTTTTTAAAGAAAGAAGTCTTAATTTTTTAAGCCTACACATCTTACTATCATTAGTAATTCATATAAGTAAATTCTACACTATAATAATTGCATTATAATGTACACTAATGACACATTAAATTTTAGTATTAAAATAGATGTTACAAACTTACAATAATACAAATTATAGTTGTAATTTTTATCATATACATTCAAGTTATACAAAGTTCAAATGAGTATAAGTATGAATATCTATTATAATATTGATATACTTTACGAAAATTCAAATATACATATACTCTTTTCGAACTATCAAAGGGGTAAACCGTCAAATACTAACTCTCATTGCATACCGCTTAAAAATCAAGGTACGAGAAAAAATGACATGTTAGATACCACCGCTGCTTTGGGCGGGTACTATGCTAGTTATCACTTATTTGTGCTCTACATATGTAAGACTGATATATATAACATCAACTTTTCAAAGTATAATTTTAATTATTCAGCTTATCTGAAAAAAAAAAAAAAAAAAAAGAAAAGAAAAAAAAGTTGGATGGAATTGTTTAAGCAATTATAATTTCCTAGCTACTTCATCCATTTGCATAATCAAGTTAACATTTGGACTGTTTTTATATATAAATCATCGTATAAAAGCAATAAAGTTGTACATTAAGCTATTAGTATATGAGTGAAATAGATACATGATTACTTGATTAGACCATGGATTAGTTATAATGTTGACGATCGTCCATTCACTTGTGTCGGTCATCCTTTGGTACGCACTGTGGTGACTAGTGAAGATATTGGCCATATGGTTTTGGCTAAGTGAAATTGCTATCTGAAAACCCGGTGTGTACTTGTTATCGGGCGAAATTTTGCTCTCCAAAGCAAATAAGCTTTAAACAAACACCCTCCATGTCTCAATTCAATTCCATAAACATGTACCGAGTGATCATTCTTTCTTAATTAACATTCATTCATTCATTCATAATCATCAGTTATCACACCTTTTTGTTATTGCTTTTAGCAATAAGTGATGTTAATAATACAAAAAGATGGTAATGTAGTAAATAACTAGTTTTAAACCCACACGTGCGCGTGTCGCTTTAACATTAGTAAATAGTAATATTGCGTAAATGTATATGTGTGTTATTTTTTTTTTGGAAAGCGTATATGTGTGTTATTATCCCATGCGTACATTGGGTTTAGTATTATCTTTTTAACCTGAGCTTTTTTATGCGGATTAAGATTATAAAGAAGAATAACGTGAGTTGTTATTGAGCATGGGTAGTAAAAAAATTTTTTTTTGGAGACATCCTTACTTAATCTCAATGAATAACATGAGTCATTCGTATATGTACAATCTTGTGTATTCATTTACATATTACTGTAATTCGTGCTTTCATTATGATTTTTGCAATTACTTCCATGAATATTGATTTTATATATATAATGATAATAATATTTATAAAAAAAAACAACATATTTTTTGTTTTTGTAAAAAAAACTATAAAGTTTAGCAGGCATAAAGTCGTGGGATAATTATTCAATTCATATAGTTATTAAAAAAACACTTAAGTATTTTAACAACCCTTAAGGGTGAGCAAGGAGCGGTTTGGAACGGTTTTTTTTTTTTGCTAAAACCAAACCTCGAACCGATAGTTTGGTTTTTAAGCTTTTTAAAATCAAAACCGGCACTAAAAGTTCGGTTTGGTTTTTTCGGTTTTTGGTTTTTAGCGGTTTGGTTTTTCGGTTTTTTCATTGAAGTGCCATCTTTTCTGCATGTTTGGAGTCACTTTCGCAAACTACTAGCGCAAATCAAAATTACATGTGTATAAATTGAATATTTTGTTGATAAATACTAAGATCAGATAACTTGCATATAAAGATGAGATCTACAAACATATATATAAATAAAAAATAAATAAAAAAACTAACTGTACGAATTTATTATAGTGTTACTTAAATACACACGCTATACGAATATATAATACACATGTCTCTTATGTTACGATTTTTGTGATTGCTTATTGATAAGGTTTTAAAAGGTACCATTTTGAGGGTCGTTTAAGTCCTTATTTGATCACTTTGTATCGCTTATTGCTTAATATCGCCCTTTTCACTTTTTAGGTCTCGTGATGGCAAAATGTCGGAATGGCACTTATTTGGACGAAAAGGCGAATATATGAAGAAACCGCCAAAGTCGAAATCGAGACACTCACGCTTCTTTGAAGTTAGAAGGCGACGGCGGGTGCTATTGGCGACGCCGTCCCAAGATTTCTGGGGCGCCGAACCCAAAACTCGATTTTCAAGCGACGACGTCCGGTGGTAAAGAGTAGGCCGTCGCCACTCGGGCGGCCTAGATGCAATCCGCACGACGCCGGTCGAAGAGGACGGCGTCACGGACATAAGGTGACGCCGTCGCAAGGTTAACGTGGCGACGAAACCTAATGGCGGCGACACGACGGCGTCACTAAACATAAGGTGACGCCGTCGCAATTGTAATCTTATATATAGAATCCGAATTTTCGGTCTTTGTGTGGAGAGTCTTTGAGTAAAACCTAAAACCGAACCTAAGGTGTCTTGTACAAGATTTTAGGGTTTTAAACCCTATCTTACATCAAGATAAGTCTTTACTTCATTAATTCAATTATGTCTTTGATTATTTGTGTGTATGCTTGCATGTTCTCCATGTCCGGCTAATTTATTTGTGTGTTTGCTTAGAAAGTATGAAACTTAATTATTGAATATTGATTGGTTGTTTCTTATCTTAGTTGATTAATGATCTAGTAATGCGATAGGCCATTCGTTGTGTACTTAATGCTTGATTCATCTTTGTGAACCTTAGAATATAATTACCTGAGTATTTGTAGGCTAAACCATCCAAAGAGCGCCTTAGAGTAGGAGTTTATCATCCCTAGTGGGTTTGTAGGCGAGACCCTTTGGTAAGTTCAAAGAGTTAGGGAGAAACGATACCCTACAACTTTAGACACACAACGCTACTAAGAATAAGACGTGACAACTCAACCATCAATAGGAGATAATTAAGGAGTAATACAATCTAAGTAAACACATCTTTAAACTATCATACGAGCACACATTAATTAGACATAGACTCCCACAACCTTAGTTTAGATAATTAGATAATAGTAGAGTAATCGGTGAAATACCAACCCCCCAAATCCAATACCCGAGATTCGTACCTTTCCATTTTCATAAAACATAAAAGATAAAAATAATCTTCCTCAACCTTAACCTTAGCGTAGTAACTCCTTACTAGCATTCCTATTCCCAGAGAACGATATCAATACCCGTGGCTTACCTTAATTACTACACTACAACGATTAGGTTCACTGCCTAGGGTGTTATAAAACTTGCTCGAAGAAAAGGAAGTTTCCTTGACCCCGAACGACGCGTGTAGCGTTATCACTTATATCAAAATTAATATTTAGTTTACTAAATATTAATAAAGAGCTATTCAATTTTGTAGTTTGGATTTTAATATAAGGATTTTGCTAACAAGTCCACACTGAGCAGAGGTTAAGGTGTAGTTAATAAACACAAACTTTCTTAATTAACAAAAAAATGCATAAATACACATTAAATGAACTTGGAAATTACTATATTTGAACATGTTTTTCACTTGATTAAATTAAAACATTCCTTTTGTATACCGATTAATTTGTGCCCACAAGGCAGATGTTAGCAAAACCCTTCATATAATACTATAAACCGAACTAAAACTTTTGTTTTTTTTAAAAACAAAATCCGCACCATCAATTTTGTAGGACCGAGAATATTGAGACTTTATGTGGTTCGAGAGGTTGAGGTTGGTGGTTAAACATGGCATACATGGTTATAGTTTTGGAGAGAGAGTAGAGAGAGGGCGGATAAAAGAGTTTTATTAATATGATTTTCCCACACCCCTCATGGAGAGCCATGAGGGGTATTTATAGGCTCATTATAATATGACTATCCTACTTGTATAATAGTAGTCCCTGCAGGCACAACTAACTACATATCCAGTCCAATTCACGTGTAAGACGCTATCATTACAAATAAGCGAGGCTAACAATTTTTAAATTGGTTCGGTTTTTTTTAACGGTTTTTTGATTTTGTTGCTAAAAAATGTGAGAAATCGTATGAACTGACAGCTATGTTGTCAAATTTCAGGAATTATTATCGGTTAACCCTTTAATAAGTCCTGACGTTTGAAATAGCTATTAATGCCAGACTCATCTCGACTTGCCATGCTTTTAGAGCACCACAATATAAACTGGTTTGGTTTTTTTGAACGTTTTTTTGATTTTGTTGCTAAAAATGTGAGAAATCATATGAATTGACAGCTACGTAGCCTGACATTTGTAATAGCTATCAATGCCACACTTATCTCGACTTGTAATGCTTTGAGGGAACCATAATATATGAACAAGAAAAACATATATTCCTAAACTGATGTGGGATTGAAACCTGATACATCATTGTAATTTACCAGTAATAACCAAGGTTGCAAAAATCGCTAGGCGGTAGTTGGGCGGACGGGCAACGCCTAGCGATTAATCGTTTAGGCGGGGATTAATCGGATTGGACTTTTTATATATAAAATTATAAAAATTTGAAACTATATGCCCGATTTGACCGATCTAGCCGATTTTTTACCGATTTGTCCGATTTATGCCTCATTTTTCCGATTTCTATATGATACGCATACAACGCGCGTTCGGGGTCAAAGGAAACTTCCTTTTCTTCGAGCAAGTTTTTCAACCACCTAGGCAGTGAACCTAATCGTTGTAGTGTAGTATTAGGGTAAGCCTCGGGATTGATATCGTTCTCTTGGGGAATAGGAATGCTAGTGAGAAATTACTACGCTAAGGTTGGGGTTGAGGAAGATTATTTTTTATCTTTTTCAAATTTTTTAGAAAATTGAAAATACGATCTCGGGGTATTGGATTTGGGGGGGTGGTACTTCTACCAATTACTCTACTATTATCTAATCTAGTTAACTAAGCTAATGGTAGTCTATGTCTAATTAATGTGGGCTCGAATGATGATTAAAAATGTGTCTACCTAAATACTATTACTCCCTAGTTATCTTTTATTGATGGTTGAATTGTCACGTCCTTATTCTTAACGCGTTGTGTCTTCTAAGGTCGTAGGGTATGCTGTTCTCCCTAACTCTTTGAGAATACATTAAGGTTATTGTCTACAAAATCTCTAGGATTCATAAACTAACTCTAAGGTTATCTTTGGATTTTTAGCCTACAACAACTCTAGGAGATTATAAACTAATGTTCACAAAGATTACTCAAGCATTAAAAACACAACGATGGCCTATTGCAATCTTAAGCCAATTACAATTAAGATAAGAGACAACCAATCAATATTTAATAACCAGGTTTCATAGATCTAAGCAAACACACAAGTAAATTAGCCGGACATTGTAAACATGCAAGCATACACACATACAATCGAAGACATAATTAAATCAATGAAGTAGATTATTTATCTTGATGTAAAATAGGGCATGAGATCCCTAAGATACTGCCCAAGACAAACCAAAATCGTTTTTAGGTTTTACTCCACAATTCTACCTCTCTAAAAGTCTGAAAATCGAATTCTATATATAGAGTTACAACTGCGACGGCGTCACTCTTTAATTGTGACGCCGTCGGATCGCCGCCATTAGGGTTTCGTCTTGACCAAGTCAACTTTGTGACGGAGTCACGTTGTGGTTGTGACGCCGTCGGCTTCATCTTCGGCGCCGTGCCCGAATCGGATCTAAGCCGCCCGAGATGTGACGCCTACTCTTTAAAGCTCGACGCCGTCGGTACAAAATAACAATTTCACTCCGAGCCGTCGGCCTTTATTTGTGATGCCGTCGGGTGCACTTCTAGCATCATTCCAGCATTTTGCCTTCAAGAGACCTAAAAAGTGAAAAGGGACGAAATTAAGCAGTAACGGATATAAAAGTGGTTGATTAAGGGCTTAAATGACCCTTCAAAAGTGTACCTTTTAAATCCTTATCAAATATCCCTACACTTGGTATTTGCTAGTCCTCAAGCAAATGTACTTTTGGCCAATTAATTTATAAGTTAGGGGGCATGAAGCATTGGTTTAGAAAGGGGGAGATTGTTAATACAAATAATAACAAAAAGGGGGAGATTGTTAATACAAATAAGCCGTAAAAATGTTTATTTATATTTTACGATCTTCTAATTTTTTGTCGATAACAAAAGTAAAATCATATTAACGAAACAAATAAAATACGTAAATGGTTTGAACTAATAGTTTTATAACACACTTACGTTTTCATATAAAACACTATAACAAGATTAAGTGATTTTATATTGGAAAGCCTACCTTCGTATTAGAAAGCCGACCTTCGTATTATTTTTCCTACCTTCGTATTATTTTTCCTACCTTTATAACACACTTATGGTTTGAACTAATAGTCATCATCAAATCGGTATTGGAAAGCCTACCTTCGTATTATTTTTCCATCTATAAAGCTCCGGTTTCGGTTATTGGATGTTTGGAAGGAATTATTCGACGATTCTTGTGGGGGGATCGGACGAGGTCAGGAAAATGAATTGGGTGGCTTGGGAGGTGGTGACTTCTCCGGTGAATAGTGGTGGGCTTGGCCTTCACAAGCTCGGGGACGCGAATGTAGCTCTAATTTCCAAGTGGCTTTGGAGATATAGGAACGAACCCTCGAGTTTGTGGCGGAGGGTAATCGATGCGCTACATAATGAGCGGAGGGTGTGGTCGACACTACCGGCAAATCAATCATTGGCTAGCCCGTGGTGCAATATTGTGAGAACGATCAATAAGGTTTGCGTCGCGGGAACTAAGTTGCATCAATTGATTAGAGGTAAATGCGGCAATGGGAAGGAAGTCAGGTTTTGGCTTGATACTTGGGCCAAAGATGAACCACTTAAAGATGTATTTCCTAACCTATTTAAGGAAGAGAAGAACAAAAAGAGCTTGGTAAGTGAAAATTTCTGCCCCACAACAAAGACCTTTAAGCCCATCGAGCTTGGGCCTATAGACAGCGGGCGGGCCCAGATCTTTGAGGAAGAACAGGAACTGGATCGAGTCTTGGCGGGGCTACAACTTAACAACGAAAGTGATAAATAGGAATGGAGAGGCAAGGATGGGAAGCAGTTCAGTGTACGGGGTATCAAACAGTTCCTTAATAGCGACAAGGACAACCGTGGAAGGTTCGTGTTCAAGTGGGTAAAGTGGATCCCGAGTAAGTGTAACGTTTTCATGTGGCGACTCGGTTTGGATAGGCTACCGACCGCGAGGCATTAAGGGTAAGAAATTGTTTGTTTGGCTCGACTCTGTGCGGACTTTGTGAAGCAGAATAGAGTCCGTTGAACACCTTTTCGCTCATGTAAGCGGCGACGGAGTGTGGTATCGGGTGGGACAATGGTGCAAATGTCCACAGCTTTTCTCGGTTTTCTACCAAAGATCTTTTCGAGGCTCACTCATGGGGCGACTTGGGAAGACAGAAGAAAAAGGCCCTTAAAGGTATTATTGTTTTAGCATGCTGGAGCATTTGGAGGGCGAGGAATGATGCAAAGTTTAACGAAAAGAAGACCGACGCTCAAAAGATTGTAAATGATTGTATGTCTTTCGGTTTTCTACCAAAGATCTTTTCGAGGCTCACTCATGGGGCGACTATTAGTCGACATAGTGTACATAGGCCCGATAGTCCTCCTCTTGTATTTAGGCCTAGCCCATATGTATCTAACCTAGAATCATCTCTTGTACTCTATATATTGTAGCATGTTTATGGAATGAGACAGACAATCAAATACACAAATCAATATGGTATCAGGCTAAACATAGTCTCGATCCTAAAAATAATCACCCTCCTAATATCCCTCCAATTTCTGTCTTCTTCCCTATCCCTTTTCTTAAATCTGCCGCTCCTCTTCTAACCCTAAAAACGATTTTACCACATAACCAAAGATGACAAACGATTCTGCCCCACCACCACCACCTCCTACATCCGCTGACAAGTTAATTCCATTTAGTATCACCAATAAAGTGCCCGTAAAGCTAAACCTAGAAAAACATAACTACACATCATGGAGTTCTTTCTTCAAAATCCATCGATGCGCCAAACAATCAAGCTAAATCACACAAGCTCGCCACTTGTGAATGGCGGACCGTAACCGACTTAAAACCGCTTGAGCACGAATGCAATGAAGATCCGAGGAGTATAGAGTCTCCCGGTCGTTATGTCCCAAATGAGCTATGCAATGGATCAATCAACGAATAGTGATCGAGGAATTTGAACAAAGAAGGAATTTGTGAATTATATTATAACTACAAGAAAAGCCAATAAATTACAACGGCTTAAATGCAAATTAAAGAAAATTAAAAAGATAAAATCTATTAAATAAATGCTATCACTATAATTAAAATGATGTTTTTGTTTTTATGTTTTTACGAAACTGAAATTAAAATCTACGCGACGTACAAAATAAAAAGTGAAACTAAATCAATATTAACCCTAAAAATATGAAAATGAAGTTTTTACAATCCTAATGATAAAAGAAACTTTTTAGAAAAAGAAAACTATTTTTATAACTAAATAATTAATTATTATAAATTAAAAACTATTTTTAACTATTAATTAATTACCTAAAATACAAGAAAATGTGAAATAAGGCTAGAAAAATAAAATTATGAAATGGAAAAGTCTAAAATATCAAAATAGAATTTTCAAAACTATTTTTGTAATTTTCTGATTAATTTTCTATTTTCTATGAATTTTAAACTATTAAAAACTAATTAAATCACTAAAATTTACCAAATGAACTATGAAAAATATGGAAAATTACTTTTTCACTTTTATATTTATCTAAGCCTAAGAAAATGAAAACTTATTTTTTGAACCTTTTCGAATTTTTTGTATTAAATGCTATTTAAAAGTGCTAAAACTAATTAAAATCAAGAAAAATAGCAAAACAGCTAGGAAAAATCTGAAAATTTCAGGAAAACTCTAAAATTATATTAAGAAGCTAGGAAAAATAGAAAAACAGTATGTTATGTGGAGAAAATTGAAACTGATGAATCAAGTGCTTATTGAAATAAGCACTTGATTAGCAAATGAGCAAATAAGCTACCACACTGGAAACAGAAACTATGGAATACTAAAAATGACCAAATGAACTAGAAATCAACAAGCTATAACTGCTGAATATCAAAATACAAGGATTTGATGATTATGAGAATAAGCTAAAAACAGATTCTAGGTGTCAACTTGCAGTCCTACAATAAGCACCCAACTAAGCTACAAACTAAAAACCAATGATAAAGTTCTAAACTAGACCTAAGTGACTGCTTATAATCAAAAGACCAGCCTTTGACAAGCTTCAATAAGCTCTGTGCAAGCTTGGCTAAAACTGAGAAAATCACTCAGTTAGTTCTGAGTTGGAGCAGGGCAAATGAGGCCTGTTTTGAGCTTATGCACAAGCTCAACCAGAGGGCTTAAGCTAAAAGCAGTTATAAGGTCTTAAAGACCACCTAGTGAACTACTTGTAGACCAAAAATCAGACTCTAAAAAACTTTAATGAGTCCTGTGCAGATGCTGCAATGTCTGCACAAAACCATTTTTTGCACCATTTTGACTTTTTGCAACAGATTAAAATTTTGACTTTTTGCAACAGATTAAAATTTTGACTTTGGTGAAGTTTGGATCCAATTTAATGACTAATGTTGATGTGTTATGATGTAATGAACACAAAGCAAGCTATAGTTAACACTTTTAAACTCACATCCAGGTTTTCCAAATCAAAATTTCCAACAGTTTAACGATGAAAGATTTAGAACCAATTTTGACTTTTTGAACTAACAGCACAAGATTGTGACTCAATGAGTTACTTATAGCTAAATAAACTTGAGCCAACAACAAGATCGCCATCGATAGGCTTGAGGCGATTATAACGATGAACCAAACACACCTTAAACTCCTAATTTGTAATGAAAACTAATCTAATCTTTAATCCAACTAATTTCTTGACCAAACTAAGCTATGTTAACTTAATGAACACAAATTGAACAAGTTTTATCGATTATACCCACAAACACAGTGTATGCAATAACTTGAGAATTACTTACTATAAGTCCCTAGCCACAATGGCACGCCAACCATGAAACCAAGAACACTACCCTAATTTATTCAACCCATCGCTTCCATTTCAACCCATTTCCACTTTGAATCAACCCATTCCAATTACGCACCCATTATGCTCCAAGTTTGACTTGTGTTGACTTTTAACAACTTTGATTGAAATTGCTTTGAAACTTAAAAGTGAGCTCACAATAGCTATGATAAGCTAGTTTGAGCTTGTTTGAGTTTATAAATAAGCTTTTGAAGCTTATTCATCGACGGATATTGAAAATTCCAACAAGAATACGTAAACATGAAATTATGACTAACACTTGAATTGAGATTTAAACTGAGTTGCAATACACTTGAGCACTTAAGTTTAATACAATTTAACAAAATAATACAAGTTTAACACTGAATTAATAACTTGACATAAAAAACGACATAAGAAAGAAAATAAAAACTAGAAGACTCCTTTTCTTGCTTCCCTTTTTCTTTCTTTTATATCCAAACTCCTTTGCCTATCTCTTCTGATGAAATCCCACCAATCCTAGCCATTGGATGGCTCAAAAATAATCTCAACCGTTTAAATGGACTTTTGGCGCCAATTTGGTTTTCTGCCAATTGGGGGTTGAGTGAGGTGTTAGGGGAGCATTAATTGAACCTTGGATGTTAGCTAAGGTGGGGGGACATGGTGAGGTGATTGGGAGGCTGGGTATGGTGGGCAGACAAGGGGAGGGAAAAACGGGGAAAGGGGATGGTTGGTTTGGGTTTGACTGGTTTGACCAGATATTAGAAAGGGGGGTCAAATTGTATTATGACAGGGGGCCAGAATTGGTAGGTAGGCCAAAAAGGTTTAAAGGGTTTAAAACTTCAAGGACTAATGTTGTATAATCTGAAACTTGAGGGGCCTAAGCTGCCAATTCATCAAACTTGTTTCAAAGGACCAAAAGTGACAACCTTCAAAAGTATAAGGACCAAAATTGCCATTTTGCAATTTTCCAGGGGCCATTTCTGCCAAAATTTAAACTTGAAGGACCAATTTTGCAAATTTCTCAAACTTTGTATATTTTTCACCAAAGGACTTATTTTGACAACTTTTGATTTTAAAGGACCTTTGGTGACTTTTGCTTTTGAAATTATGGCTCGTGGACTATTTTGACAATTTATGAAACTTGGGGACTAAAGCGCCAATTTTGCAAACTTGATACGTTTTCATCGATTTTGATAATTTTGCATTTGAAACACATAAAACACCGATTTGTGATATTTTGATCATTTTGATGTGTTTACGAGTGTTTTCGATGATTTTGCGGTTTATATTCTACAAAATGATGAGTATTTAGACACTCATCAATCCCCATCTCGAGATGTTGCTAGTCCCTAGCAATGATTTGAGAAAACATAATGGATTTTAATCTCTTTACCAAAAGCCATCACTCGGAGTAGCCAAATGTTTTAGTTCAAGCAAGAACCATGGTACACCGATAACCATCGATTTATTGGCAAATCATAAACCATATAACGGATTTGATGTGTCTTTACCGAAGCCGTACCATACGGACTAGCCAACTCTTAGATAAATTATCAACATTATCTTTGGTGAGTCGATTACCAATTATGGTTTTCCACGCCTTTACCACAAGCCATAATCTTGCGGGCTAGCTAACTCTTCACTTTTTAGGATATGGTAAGTTGAGAACCATACAATTTTGGGCAAATTGCAAGCCATATAAACGGATTTGAGAAATCTTTACCAAGAGCCGTTTGCTCTGGATTAGCCAATCCTTTTGTCTTCTGAGACATGGCGGATGATAACCGGATGAGAAAGTGTAGAACACTTACTCCAAAAAAATTTTGGCCAAAACGGGATTAGGCGGTATAATTACATGATAAAATTCGTGAGAATCCCCCACACTAGAGATGAATATTGCCCTCAATATTCAAAGTACCGCGGTTATGCGAAACAAAGAACGTGAAAGGGAAATACTAAGGCCATTATTTAGAAAGAAGATTTTTTTTTTTTTTTTATTTATTTTTTTTTTGGAAGACTTTATATACAAAACATGTGGGCAACCCCCACACTAGGGTGGTAGAAAGAGGTAAGAAGACGTAAATATGGGTGAAAACCCATATGGCATGCTATCGTTTTTGATTCCCGAGTCGCTAGCTTGACTCGACCCGTATTCATTTGTTCATGGGAAAGTAACGTGGAAAACCAATCTCGATCGGACTTTCGTTCACAATGTTAATGAACATATGAACATCGAAAGTTCCACACCGACGAGATATAACCGCGGTATTGTTTAATAGTAGACACTATAAGGGATGATACGGGGTCAAAGATGGTGTCCTCATTCCCGAAAGAGAAAAGGAAAGAGCAACCACACCATCTGTGAAGAATGGAATAAAGACGTACATGAGAATGCATGTCCATTCCTCGGAGAGAAGCAAATCACCGGTTTGACATCTTTAAGCTTAAACTTGAAGCTTAGATGGTGATTGTCAAGAAGATGTCCGGGAGGAGGGTGGAAATGGTTCTTCAATCAACGGACTTTCCGAAAAAGAATGTCTCCTCCTGATCAAGGTAAGTGTTATCAATTCCGTTGGAATTGACTCATCACTAAGAAATGCATCGACTTCATTCCAAAGTTGTCATCTTCCTCATCGGGAGTGAGAGAAGGAATGGAAGAGTCGGGAATAAGACTAGAAGATGATGGATCATTTTGAGCAATTCATCAATGGGAAGAATGTCTCCCATTGGATCACAAACATCATCATCCAACTCGGATGAAACGAAGAGAGTTTAGTTTCATCCACGAGTTAACAATCTCGATCGACAAACGATGCGGAGGTGAGACAAGTGGTGTGCTCTTAGAGCTAGCAGCTTCACCACTTCCGATGAAGTCTCCGATTCTAGATCATCGTCATCATCAAGAACACTCTTGACTTCCACAGTACGACTTTCAAACCATTTGTTTGAACCAGGGTAATTTTCAAAGCTTTGAGCTCAAGACGTTTTGAAAACTCCTTTAACCGTGAAGTTTGAGAGTGTTGCATTGAATCTTTCGATCTTTGATCAATTGTGGCAACACTGCTTGTACGAGGTTTGGAGTTCGGTTGATATTTAACGTGAGCTCTTCGTTGTCAACCCGAATGGTCAACTCTTCACAAACACATCAATCGAGCACGACTCGCTCTCAAAAAGCTCTCCCTAAGATGAGGGAACTCTAGGATCCGCATCAAGTCTACTACAACAAAGTCGGCATGAAAGTGAAACTTTCCCACTTTCATCACGACATCCTCGGCTATCCCAGTGGACGAGTTACTGTGCGGTCCGCTAGCTCGAGTGTCATACGAGTGGATGAAAGTTCGAGGAAGAGATAGTTTCTTCCATCTTGAGAGTGGCATGAGGTTAATGCTAGCGCCAAGATCGCCAAGGCGGAGCATTGAAACATCCCCAAGAAATCACACGGATTAAGAACCCGCCAGGTCTTCAAGCTTTTCGAAGCTTATTAAGAATGGCGAGCATTGTTCATTGAGAGGAGTTTTAGCCATCTCGATAGCTTATCTTTGTTGGTGAGTAAGCCTTTAAGCGTGGATGCAAATTTAGGCATTAGAACGAGCATCAACGAAGCTTATATCAAAGTGAAGCTCATTGAAGATTTGGAAAAAATTTCCATTTGCTCTTTGTTTTGTCTTTGAGCTTCTCATCATTCATTCTTGATGGGTAAGGAAGTCGACTAGACTTTTGAGCCGGGATGGAAGTGTTTTCGGCTCAGATTTTTCCTCGGAACATCGGGTTCCGGACTTAAAGCTTGGACTACCGAAGGTGGGACGTGTCGCGATGCCGTGGGCTTGAATAATGCACCTTGTCCGTTGTCTCCTTGGTAACTTGACTAAATGCCACGGGAGGAGGGGCATTGGAGTCGAAGGTCCATTGTGCGTCTTACCACTACAGTGGTGACGGCTTTCAACTCGGCATTGGGATTGGGAATAGTATTGCTCGGGAGTCCTCCAGAAGATGGCGAAGCTTTATTCATATTCATGTTCTTGAAACTGCTCATCATATTCTTTAACTCATTTGTCTGCCGAGACATTGTGGTATCAATTTCCTTTTTAAGCTCAACTCTCATGTTATTGATCTGAGTTTGCATTGAACGCATGTTTGACTCAGTCATTTTCATGAAGTCATTTGGCATGGGAGCTTGAGGAGGTTGTTGATAGCTTTGATGATTAGGAGCTTGATATGGTTGAGGTTGGTTGAAATTGTTCCGGTTTTGATTGAAATTTTGAGAGTTATTGAAATTTTGTCCTTGATTCGGAACAAAGCGATTTTGATTTCCATGGTTTTGATTGCCATGGTTTTGCATGGAGGAAAACCGGTGGTGTCATACCGCTAGGTGCAGTAGTGAGGATCACCGTGGTCGGTATTGATTGTGGTTTACCAAGCTACGGGAGCTTGGTAAAAGGAAGCATCGGTTGCTTGACAATCATAATCGCATGTGGACCACTACAAGTTTCACACACCTTGTTTACGGCTTTGACCGGCTCGAGCTTATGAATTTCGCTTTTGATTTCCTTAACATCCTTAATCATACAACGGATGGCATCCGTTAGAGCGACTATCGAGCCGCTAACTTTCGGAAGAGTTACTAGATGAAGAAGAAGGGGTTAGGAGTATTGACTTTGTTGCGAGAAATAGGAACTTTTGATTTCGCTCGCAAATCTCAATCACATCTTTAGGTCTACGATTCAAGATATTGCCGCTGCTGCACTGCATTCAAGGAATCTTGATCATTACCGTTCAACCCATTGTAAAAGATATTGACTTGTTGAAGCTCGTGAATTCATGATGGGGCATTTCTGAGGAGATCTTTGAATCTCTCCATGCCTCTCCAAAGTTTTCATCGAAATTTTGACGAAATCCGAAATTTCATTTTAAGATTAGTCGTCTTTGATGGAGGAAAGAAATAATTCACAAACTTTTGAACAAGATCCTCCCAAGTTTCGATAGATCGAGGGGTTCTTTTTCCACCAAATCCGGCTGTCCCTCAAGAGAGAATGGAAAAGCATCAACTTGATGACTTTTGTGGAACATCCTTGAAATTGATAGTTGAAGTCAACTTGTTAAACCAACGGATGTGTGCATACGGGTCTTCTCGATCAAACCCGTGGAATTGATTCGTGACACAAGTTGGATCAAATGTGTCTTCAATTAAGTGATCGAATTTATAACGGGTAAACGATGGCATCTCCATAACCCTCGGTGGGTGCACGGAGCATTTCCGCCATAAATGCGTTAAATACGCCATGGTGTTGCTTGAAATAGTGCGAATCTCGGGTTCGACTATTTGGGCGACGCTCACGAAACGTCTTCTTGGAATTTCGCTAGATCACGAAAGGACTCAATGATCTAGAAGAACGAGTGCGCATGCACTAGAATTAACTCTAAGGAAACTCGAGCTAAGGAGAGAAATGGAATTATGAAAATCTTTCGGATGAGAATGAGAATTATGAAGACGTTTTATAAAAATCGGGGTGAGAAGAATCTTTATGGGTTTTCGGTTCAAACGTCGATATCACAACAAAATCAATTAACACAAATCGAGGCAAAACAACGATGAACTTAACCAATAATCCAAGATGAATGGCTTTTTGAAAAGGTACACCAATCACAAGGACACAAAGGCAAGTTTTAAATCTTTAGTTCGGGAACTTATTATGGTCGCACCCCAGTTAGGTAGTGCCTTGCCTTGGTTTTCGTGGTAATCTTTTAAGTTGTTATTATTAAAGAAAACGCGATTCTTTTGTATTTTATTTTTGATACATATATAGAAACAAAAGGAAAAATATTTTGTTTTTTATCGTTTTGGATGTTTTGGGTTTTGGATTTTTAAAAGAAAATATGGATATATATATAGATGATAGATGATGGATGATATAAACAAATGAGTGAGTATTCAAACAACTAATCGCTACACGGAAGATAGATCAAGACAACTCCCGGCGTGGCGCCAAAAATTTGATCTTGGCATGACAGTCAAGCTAAATCACACAAGCCCGCCACTTGTGAATGGCGGACCGTAACCAACTTAAAAGCGCTTGAGCACGAATGCAATGAAGATCTGAGGAGTATAGAGTCTCCCCGGGTCGTTATGTCCCAGCGAGCTATGCAATGGATCAATCAACGAATAGTGATCGAGGAATTTGAACAAAGAAGGAATTTGTGAATTATATTATAACTACAAGAAAAGCCAATAAATTACAACGGCTTAAATGCAAATTAAAGAAAATTAAAAAGATAAAATCTATTAAATAAATGCTATCACTATAATTAAAATGATGTTTTTGTTTTTATGTTTTTACTGGCCGAATTTAAAATCTACGCGACGTACAAAATAAAAAGTGAAACTAAATCAATATTAACCCTAAAAATATGAAAATGAAGTTTTACAATCCTAATGATAAAAGAAACTTTTAGAAAAAGAAAACTATTTTTATAACTAAATAATTAATTATTATAAATTAAAAACTATTTTAACTATTAATTAATTACCTAAAATACAAGAAAATGTGAAATAAGGCTAGAAAAATAAAATTATGAAATGGAAAAGTCTAAAATATCAAAATAGAATTTTCAAAACTATTTTGTAATTTTCTCGATTAATTTTCTATTTTCTATGAATTTTAAACTATTAAAACTAATTAAATCACTAAAATTACCAAATGAACTATGAAAAATATGGAAAATTACTTTTTCACTTTTATATTTATCTAAGCCTAAGAAAAATGAAAACTTATTTTTGAACCTTTTACGAATTTTTTGTATTAAATGCTATTTAAAAGTGCTAAAACTAATTAAAATCAAGAAAAATAGCAAAACAATTAGGAAAAATCGAAAATTTCAGGAAAACTCTAAAATTATATTAAGAAGCTAGGAAAAATAGAAAAACAGTATGTTATGTGGAGAAAATTGAAACTGATGAATCAAGTGCTTATTGAAATAAGCACTTGATTAGCAAATGAGCAAATAAGCTACCACACTGGAAACAGAAACTATGGAATACTAAAAATGACCAAATGAACTAGAAATCAACAAGCTATAACTGCTGAATATCAAAATACAAGGATTTGATGATTATGAGAATAAGCTAAAAACAGATTCTAGGTGTCAACTTGCAGTCCCACAATAAGCACCCAACTAAGCTACAAACTAAAAACCAATGATAAAGTTCTAAACTAGACCTAAGTGACTGCTTATAATCAAAAGACCAGCCTTTGACAAGCTTCAATAAGCTCTGTGCAAGCTTGGCTAAAACTGAGAAAATCACTCGATTAGTTACGAGTTGGAGCGAGGCAATCGAGGCTGTTTGAGCTTATGCACAAGCTCAACCGAGGGCTTAAGCTAAAAGCGGTTATAAGGTCTTAAAGACCACCTAGTGAACTACTTGTAGACCAAAAATCGACTCTAAAAACTTTAATGAGTCACATGCGAGATCTTTGCAATGTCTGCACAAAACCATTTTTGCACCATTTTGACTTTTTGCAGAGATTAAAATTTTGACTTTTGCAACAGATTAAAATTTTGACTTTGGTGAAGTTTGGATCCAATTTAATGACTAATGTTGATGTGTTATGATGTAATGAACACAAAGCAAGCTATAGTTAACACTTTTAAACTCACATCCAGGTTTTCCAAATCAAAATTTCCAACAGTTTAACAGTAAGAAAGATTTAGAACCAATTTTGACTTTTTGAACTAACAGGCACAAGATTGTGACTCCAATGAGTTACTTATAGCTAAATAAACTTGAGCCAACAACAAGACTGCCACTGCATAGGCTTGAGGGGCAGTTATAACAGTGAACCAAACACACCCTTAAACTCCTAATTTGTAATGAAAACTAATCTAATCTTTAATCCAACTAATTTTACTGACCAAACTAAGCTATGTTAACTTAATGAACACAAATTGAACAAGTTTTATCGATTATACCCACAAACACAAGGTATGCAATAACTTGAGAATTACTTACTATAAGTCCCTAGCCACAATGGCACGCCAACCATGAAACCAAGAACACTACCCTAATTTATTCAACCCATCGCTTCCATTTCAACCCATTTCCACTTTGAATCAACCCATTCCAATTACGCACCCATTATGCTCCAAGTTTGACTTTTGTTGACTTTTAACAACTTTGATTGAAATTGCTTTGAAACTTAAAAGTGAGCTCACAATAGCTATGATAAGCTAGTTTGAGCTTGTTTGAGTTTATAAATAAGCTTTTTGAAGCTTATTCATCAGATTTGGATATTGAAAATTCCAACAGTAACACAGAAACATGAAATTATGACTAACACTTGAATTGAGATTTAAACTGAGTTGCAATACACTTGAGCACTTAAGTTTAATACAATTTAACAAAATAATACAAGTTTAACACTGAATTAATAACTTGACATAAAAAACGACATAAGAAAGAAAATAAAAACTAGAAGACTCCTTTTCTTGCTTCCCTTTTTCTTTCTTTTATATCCAAACTCCTTTGCCTCTCTCTTCTGATGAAATCCCACCAATCCTAGCCATTGGATGGCTCAAAAATAATCTCAACCGTTTAAATGGACTTTTGGCGCCAATTTGGTTTTCTGCCAATTGGGGATTGAGTGAGGTGTTAGGGGAGCATTAATTGAACCTTGGATGTTAGCTAAGGTGGGGGGACATGGTGAGGTGATTGGGAGCCGGGTATGGTGGGCGAGACAAGGGAGGAAAAAGCAGGGAAAGGGGATGGTTGGTTTGGGTTTGGTGGTTTGACCAGATATTAGAAAGGGGTCAAATTGTATTATGACAGGCGAATTGGTAGGTAGGCCAAAAGGTTTAAAGGGTTTAAAACTTCAAGGACTAATGTTGTATAATCTGAAACTTGAGGGGCCTAAGCTGCCAATTCATCAAACTTGTTTCAAAGGACCAAAAGTGACAACCTTCAAAAGTATAAGGACCAAAATTGCCATTTTGCAATTTTCCAGGGGCCATTTCTGCCAAAATTTAAACTTGAAGGACCAATTTTGCAAATTTCTCAAACTTTGTATATTTTTCACCAAAGGACTTATTTTGACAACTTTTGATTTTAAAAGGACCTTTGGTGACTTTTGCTTTTGAAATTATGGCTCGGGGACTATTTTGACAATTTATGAAACTTGGGGACTAAAGCGCCAATTTTGCAAACTTGATACGTTTTCATCGATTTTGATAATTTTGCATTTGAAACACATAAAACACTGATTTGTGATATTTTGATCATTTTGATGTGTTTCGAGTGTTTTCGATGATTTTGCGGTTTATATTGTACAAAAATGATGAGTATTTAGACACTCATCATCCACCTTGGAAGTCTTGGCCTTAAATCACACATTGAAAACAAACCAACTGAGGCATCATCTAGTGATCCGGAATGGTGCAAACTTGATGATCTCATCAAGATGTGGATCCTTGCATCCCTATGTGACTCTCTCCAAGAACAAGTCGTGTCCACACCGGGTAATGCAAAGGATTTATGGGACCACCTTGAAAAGCTTTTTCACGATAATAAGGATGCTAGGGCAATAAATCTTGATAATGAACTTCGTTCTATCAAGATCGGGAGCTTGTCCATCAACGAGTATTGCACAAAAATCAAATCCATGGCGGATAGACTCAAGAATCTTGGGTCCTCGGTAAGTGAAAAGAATTTGGTGATTTATGCGGTTAATGGTCTTGACTCTAGGTTTACTACAATCGTTAAAATCATACGCCACCGGGAGCCACTACCAACGTTTGAAACGACAAGGAATATGTTGTTGCTCGAGGAGTCCACCTTACATGAAGCTGCTACAAACACAACTACTTTTGATAGTAGTAGTTCGGCACCCACTGTCCTTTGGCTACCAAAACAGAAAACAAAGGTAACTCTTCTACCAATTTTCATAAGTCCGAAAGCCTACCACAATTATGCAACCATTTTAATAAGGGCACGTGCAAATTCGGTGATCGTTGTAAATTTATACACGACCACCGAAACCGAGTTGGTTTGACAACAAAACTGAATGGGGGGAATAACATTGATCGTACTGTGTCCTACATACCACATACTCGTAACATGCATCCAATGATAAATTCAAGTCCACCATGGACTCCCCCTGGTATGTACCAGGCACGTGTAGCCCAGCACCAAGTACACCAAGCCCAACGCCTAGCCAATCAACATAACCAACAGGCTTTTGTCACGGCCCAATACACCCAACCCCAAATTGCACAAGCCCAATACCTTTCCAGCCCCCAACAGCAACCACAGCAGGCCCAGGCTCAATATGCTACACATTTTCAACAGCAGCCTAACTCTTATGGAATCCTTGGTCCCGCACCCGCCTTGTACCCGGCTCAAGCTACCTCACTTCCTAGTGCATTTAGCACTATGACTTTACAAGACCCGACGTGGAACATGGATACAGGTGCTTCTTCCCATTTAAATTCTAACGCAAGTAATTTAAGTACAATTTTTAACAAACGTTTATTCCCATCTGTGCACGTTGGTGACGGAAATTCTATTCCCGTTACTAACACAGGCCATAGCATTATTCCATCTTCTCATCGCCCACTTCATCTCCATAATGTCCTTGTCACCCCCAATATTATTAAAAATCTCATTTCTGTCCGTCAATTTACTAAAGATAATAATTGCACTATCGAATTTGACGCTTTTGGTTTTTCTGTGAAGGACTTCTGGACTCGCCATATCCTCCTTCGATGTGATAGTTCAGGTGATCTCTATCCCGTTACCAAGCCGTCTACCATTCCTACCGCTCTTCTCTCAACAAGCTCCTCCACGTGGCACCAACGCCTCGGTCATCCTGGTGACGAAGTGCTACGATCCCTTGTTTCTCGTCAATTTATTTCATGTAATAAAGAAAAGTCTCCACATGTATGTCATGCATGCCAACTTGGCAAACATGTGAAGCTTCCTTTTCATAGTTCTAATTCAATTGTTGAACGATCTTTTGATATTATTCATTCCGACTTATGGACATCTCCAATTGTTAGTAAAAGTGGTTTCAAATACTATGTCTTATTTCTTGATCATTTCTCTCATTATTTGTGGATTTACCCTCTTCGTCATAAATCTGACATGCTTGATAAATTTTTTCATTTTCGTAATTATGTTAAGAACCAATTTAAATGCGAAATAAAAAGTTTCCAATGTGATCATGGTGGTGAGTTCGACAATACCCGCCTACATACTCTTTTTGCTAACCACGGTATACAATTTAGATTTTCTTGCCCCAAAACCTCTCAACAAAATGGCAAAGCGGAACGCATGATTAGAACCATCAACAATGTCATTCGTACGCTCTTGTTTCAAGCTCACCTACCCCCCACCTTTTGGGTCGAGGCCCTAAATATGGCCGCATATCTCCTCAACCTTTTACCATCTACCGCCATCAACAACGAAATCCCTTACACACGAATTTTTCACAAAGCACCTGACTACTCTAACTTACGTATATTTGGGTGTCTATGTTACCCTCACCTTCACTCCCCCCACAAACTTGCCCCACGTGCAACACCGTGCATCTTCTTGGGATATCCCGCCTACCACCGTGGCTTTCGATGCCTAGACCTTGAAACAAACAAAATTTTACTTTCACGACACGTCACATTTGACGAAACCCAATTTCCTTACCGCTCAATGACACCCGAATCTCCACCTTCCTACACCTTTTTAGACCCTACACCGTCCCCCCTACTTAACCAAGTGCTTTCTAATTCCCCATCACCAACTCCACTACAAAACGTTCCTAATACCCATCATGAGCCCATTACACCCCCTACTCACACAAGCTTACCCAACAGCCCACCACCTACAACTCAACAGCAACCAAACAGCCCTCCAACCGCACCCCAAATTCAACCATCACCGGCTCAGCAACCTCCCACAACCAACCCCGACGCCTCGACCCAACCTACACAACATCCCACCGAACCACCCCGCACTCACCGCATGGTCACTCGGTCTCAATCAGGCATTGTCAAACCCATTGAACGTCTCTCGCTTCATACCTCTCCTATCTCGCCCGTACTTAAATCCCCTTTCCTCGCTCTTCAAAACCCTCATTGGAATAATGCTATGTATGATGAGTATAATGCGTTAGTTAAAAATGGTATTTGGATTCTTGTACCACGGCCCTCTGGTGTTAACTTGGTGCGATGTATGTGGTTGTTCAAGCATAAATTTCATGCTGACGGGACTTTGAGTCGTTATAAGGCTCGTTTGGTCGCCAATGGCAGCTCTCAGCAACTTGGTATTGACTGTGATGAGACCTTTAGCCCGGTAGTCAAACCGGCTACTATCCGCACCGTTCTTAGCCTTGTTGTATCTCGCAAGTGGCCTATTCATCAGCTTGACGTTAAGAATACTTTTCTTAATGGGGATCTATCTGAGACTGTATATATGCATCAACCGTCGGGATTTGTGGACTCTCGGTACCCCCATCATGTCTGCCTTTTGCAGAAATCATTATATGGACTTAAGCAAGCACCTCGTGCTTGGTTTCAGAGATTTTCAGGTTATGCTACTCGAGTTGGATTTTACCATAGTCGTTGTGACTCTTCATTATTTATTCTTCGACAGGGATCTCAAGTAGCTTATTTACTTATCTATGTGGATGACATTGTTCTTACAGCCTCTTCTACTGCCCTCCTACAACAGATCATTGCTTCCCTGCAGTGAGTTTGACATGGTGATCTTGGGCCACTTAATTATTTTCTTGGTATTTCGCTACTCGGCATTCTCTGGTCTTTTTCTATCTCAACGAAGTATGCCATCGAGCTTGGCGTGCTCACATGACCAAGCAGTAACCTTCTCGAACACCGGTTGATCTGAGAATCCAAACTGGGTCCGAAGGTATTCGATTCGAGATCCTACTTTATATCGCAGTCTTGCGGTGGTCTTGATATCTCACATTTACGAGACGGATCTCTCTATCTTGTCCAACAGATATGTCTTTACATGCATGACCCTCGCGAGCCACATTTAGCTGCCCTTAAACGTATTTTACGATACGTTCAGGGGACTTTGGATCTTGGACTTCATCTATATTCATCCTCTACCACCTCTCTTGTTGGATATACAGATGCAGATTGGGCGGGTTGCCCATCCACACGACGGTCTACCGAGGATCTTGTGTCTTTTGGGCGATAATCTACTTTCTTGGTCTTCAAGCGACAAGACACCATCTCCGTTCGGGTGCAAGCCGAGTACCGGGTGTTGCTAATGTTGTAGCCGAGACCGCATGGCCAGTAACCTTCTTCGCGAGTTGCATTCTCCTCTCTCTACAGCCACTCTTGTCTACTGTGATAATGTTAGTGCCATCTATCTGTATGCCAACCCTGTTCAACATCAACGGACCAAACATATTGAGATTGACATACATTTTGTCCGTGACATGGTCACTGCTGGTCGAGTTCGCGTTCTCCATGTACCCTCCCGCTATCAGTATGCAGATATCTTCACCAAGGGACTTCCTTCAGCCTTATTTGAAGAGTTTCGATCCAGTTTGAGCGTCCGACTTCCTCCCGCTCTAACTGCGGGGGAGTATTAGTCGACATAGTGTACATAGGCCCGATAGTCCTCCTCTTGTATTTAGGCCTAGCCCATATGTATCTAACCTAGAATCATCTCTTGTACTCTATATATTGTAGCATGTTTATGGAATGAGACAGACAATCAAATACACAAATCAATAGCGACTTGGGAAGACAGAAGAAAAAGGCCCTTAAAGGTATTATTGTTTTAGCCTGCTGGAGCATTTGGAGGGCGAGGAATGATGCAAAGTTTAACGAAAAGAAGACCGACGCTCAAAAGATTGTAAATGATTGTATGTCTTTCGGTTTTCTTTGTTTTAAGAATAGAGTAGGTAATTGTACGCTCACTTGGCAGGATTGGTGAAGTTTCAACCTCATGTAATAATTGTATGTAAAGGGCGCCGCACTACTAGTTTGTAGTGCCTTTGGCGAGTTGTGAATGAAAGTTACCGTTAAAAAAAAAAAAAGTAACATCGGATGTTTAATAATTTTTTTAAAGACACATGTAACACAAGCAACCATCACCATAACTTCAATGCCAATTTGCTAAAATCAATAGCACCAAACTATATATACAACAAAAGTTCTTTTCCTCGATCGATGCGGGTTTGAAAACCTTATATGTGTACTTTTAAAGCATCCATTATTAGAGGTATAAGTATAGGTCCAAAAGCTTCATTTTATACTCATGTGGAATGAAAAATGTCCTAAATGTTAGACCTTTTCATAATCTTAAGAAATTTAATGCATGTGTTTTGTGAAATAATTATAAAGCTTTAAGATGTTTATAACATAGTAGAAATATCTTTATTAATTCAAAAGATCTAAAACTTATTGATGAGGCATGAAAAAATCTAATTTATAAAACTTTATAATAGTTTACCATAATTGATGCTCTTATACATACTAAAGTTAAAATAGGATATTTTTCTAGTTAAGATCCGGTATGTCATATTAATACTAAAGTTAAAATGAAGGCACTTTGTCGATGACTTGGTATGCACTCGTTAAAATATAAAGAATTGCACTCGTTAAAATATAAAGAATGAGAGTTCGTACTTGTTAAAATATAAAGAATTGCACTCGTTAAAATATAATGGTTATTTAATAATCTTTTTATAACCACAATGACACTATAACCATCAACATAAATTTGATATCAATTTTTGAAATGTCATAGCACCAAAATATATATACAACAAAATTCTATTTCCTCAACCGATGTGGGTTTGAAAACCTTATATGCTTTATATTTCATTATTTTTTTGTTGTGTAACATGCATTCATAAATCATCGCACCTTATATCGTCACCACCAAATTCAATCAAGTTCATTAAGTGACGTACAATACGCATTCACTACTTCCTAATTCTACTTACGTTCATACGCACTTATGAATTATGATACCGCCAACTTACTCGATCCAGTTATGTGAGCATTTGGTGTTGGCACTGATCAGAACATATGTGAATGTGGGGAGATGACCGATCATTATTTACTCATGGACTCATGGTACGTTCATATTAGCCTTGCTTTTAATCATCTTTATTATTACCAATAGGAAACATTTATATGATCAAATTCATGTTACCTTTGATGTATCTAAATGATCTATATTTGTGAATTACAAAAGAGCCAAAACAATGTTTATGTTGACCATGTTCTTGTTACTTGAGAGCTAAACAAATTCAATGTTCGTCTAGCAGTTAGGATATCTTGCTTTCACCCTAGAGACCCTGGTTCAATTCATGGCAATGAATTAAGCTTAATAAATGCTAGTTAACCATTGCCAAACTCATCATTTAAAGCTTAAAAGTGTGTTAATGTCGAGGCTCAAATTCGATGTTCATAATTATCAAGCAACTATAATGCGCATAGTTCATTTATGGCTTTAACATTACTTTGGTGGTTAGGTAACAATTGAATGAATTTTCTTTTTTCTTTCTTTTTTTCTAAAAAATATTTTAACTAAAAGAGCCTTAAATTTCCCTAATTTGGCCATAAAAAATAATAAATTCATTTTTATCTATTTATGTATGAAAAAGACAAAAATACACATGTACTGATTTAATAGTAAATACTTTTGGAGCAACTTGAAAATATTTTAGAACAAACGATTTTGATACTTATTCTTCATGACAACAAGGTGTCTCTTTCCCCGACCCTAACCCAAAAAAGAAGATCAAAACAGCTAAATCAACACGATATCTGTAGGTAAAATCCGATTAGGTTTGATGTTGATGCGTTTATTAATAGCACATATAATTGGTCAAAAGCAAGGCACACACGTTTTGGTTATTATTTGCAAGATTGATATATGAATTGTGTGATTAATTTGTGATATAGTGGTTATGTTAAGTTTTTTTTTTTTACCAATTAGATGGCTTTCTTTCTTTTAAGTAGCAAAATTCATCTCCCTTATCGGTCCAATTTGTTTTTGGCTAAAAGGTGCATTTGCAAGATTTATTTTTAATTGAAAATATGTGAGAATTGTACGAATTGTTGGTTGAGTGTAGTGTGAGTTATTATTAATGAACAATTTTATAACTCCAAACTATACATATAAAAAAATGCGAGAAATTGCAAGAATTGTTGGTTAGAGTGTAGTAAGGAGTTATTAAAAAACAACTTTATAACTCGAAACAACACATATAGAAAAAATGTTTTATTAAAAAACAATTTTATAACTCCAAACAATACATTTAGAAAAAGAAAAAATAGAAAAAATGTCATATTAAATAACAATTTTATAACTCCAAACAATACATATAGAAAAAGAAAAATTTCTGAAAAAATGTTTTATTAAAAACAATTTTATAATTCCAAACAATACATTTAGAAAAAGAAAAAAAAAAAGAAAAAAATGTCTTATTAAAAAACAATTTTATAACTCCAAACAACACATATAGAAAAAGAAAAAATATGAGAAATTGTATGAATTGTTAGTTACGTGCAATTCAAAGCTATAAAAAACAACTTTATAGCTCTGAACAACACACATAACCATTAATATCACACACACTCAACTAAAAATGTTTTATTAAAAACAATTTTATAACTCCAAACAATACATTTAGAAAAAGAAAAAATAGAAAAAATGTCTTATTAAATAACAATTTTATAACTCCAAACAATACATATAGAAAAAGAAAAATTTCTGAAAAAATGTTTTATTAAAAATAATTTTTTAACTCCAAACAACACATATAGAAAAAGAAAAAATATGAGAAATTGTATGAATTGTTAGTTACGTTCAATTCAAAGCTATAAAAAAACAACTTTATAGCTCTGAACAACACACATAACAATTAATATCACACACACCTCAACTAAAAATGTTTTATTAAAAAACAATTTTATAACTCCAAACAATACATTTAGAAAAAGAAAAAATAGAAAAAATGTCTTATTAAATAACAATTTTATAACTCCAAACAATACATATAGAAAAAGAAAAATTTCTGAAAAAATGTTTTATTAAAAACAATTTTATAATTCCAAACAATACAGTTAGAAAAAGAAAAAAAAGAAAAAATGTCTTATTAAAAAACAATTTTATAACTCCAAACAACACATATAGAAAAAGAAAAAAATAAGAGAAATTGTATGAATTGTTAGTTACGTTCAATTCAAAGCTATAAAAAACAACTTTATAGCTCTGAACAACACACATAACAATTAATATCACACACACCTCTTATATAAAGAATAAAAACTTGTATTCCTCACTCATGTGGGATTGAAAATCTGATACTTTATAATTTTTTTTTTTTTTGCAAGATATACATTATTTTCTTCACTTCAAATTCACGGTCATATATATATTATATATCGCGTTCGTTTTTCTTTGATCATCACACCTTATTCCGTCACTAGTTACTAACTCAAGTTTGAATGGTGGGAGTATCTACGTAATGGCACGAAAAATGTAACATTTCTTTCTATGTTTTATTTCAGTATTCATGAAATGTGGACTTAATAAATTTGAGGTGGGTCTTTAAAGAAAGACGGCTATTTTGTATTTGGTTTAGAAGCGATATTGGAGGCATTAGATCTTTTTTGTATGAAAAAGGGCTTACGACTACGTGTGAGTCACCAGAAGCAATAGAAAATGTGAATGGGGAGGATGGTGTCTCGTGGACGGTAAAAGATTAGGTAGGGAAGATTAAATAGAGTATGATGAAATGTAAAAACGCTATCATAAGGCATTTATCAAGATCAAGGAATGAGGTAGCAGATTTGTCAGCGAATCAAGGGATTCAAAGGTTTAAAGAATTGGTTTTATGGGTTTGAAGTGGTGCTATATGCATCCTATGTCGCTAAAAAGTGCCAGACGCGAGAAGTCCAAAGTAGAGTAGTGGATGAATTGTCTCTTGAATGCTAGAGCAATATTTTTTGCGTCAAATTGATAATGTGATATGAATTCCTATGGGACGAAATACCATCATCGCAAATAATGGAAGTTTGATTGATCGACTTGGTCTTTACGAGTTTGCTGGAGCTGTGTTTATGAATGTCGAGTTGTTTGATATGTACGGGAAGGTTAAGCATGGTATTTGTGGTTTTTTTTTTCAATGTCTTATAAATGACTTTTCTTATGGATCTGTGCCACCTTTAGTTAAGGCATAAGGCATAGGCACACGATTCTAACTTTACTTTTTTTTTTAACGGCAAGTAACGATTATAACTTTACTACACTATGAATTTCATATTTATTAATTTACAACACTATCAAAACTCTTTTAACGCTAAAAAATGATTTAGTACATATATTGGAGTATCATTTAGTGCAACAACATGCAACAAATATCTTTTATTTGCACTATTATAGTGTAAAATTTGGATGCTCTTATAATATATTTATAGCTTTCTGCAATTTGTGTTGTGGGTATTGGACTTATCAAACGATTGAAACACCACCAAACAAACAAAATTTGTGGGATGCGAATCGACAAAACATATAACGTGACAATCAACGAGATGGTATCAGAGAGATATAATTATTGAGTACACGCAACAAGAATTTAGTTTACAATTATAATGAAAAAGCTATATATTACATCGAAAAGGCTGGACCAGTTAAGTCCATATATCCTAAGCCCATGATTTCAGTTTCTGCCCAACAAGAAACGAGCCTTTGTATACTGTAAGAGCCGGTAGCCAACTGCTTGACCTCATATTTATAAAATATTACATATTATTATATTTATATTGCCGCAACTATGTATGAGCAATACTATTTTTATATCCAATAATAGTTATTGCGTAAAGTTGACCGCATCGCACAATTAATGCCTTTAGTTCATAAAATGATAAATAGTTATTGCTTAAAGTTAACTGCATCACACAAGTAATGACTTTAGTTTTTAAAAAGCACAATAATGCCTTTGGTTCTCAATATCAATAATAATACTAATAATAATAAATTAATAATAATCGCTTAAAGTTAATCGCATCGCATAAGTAATGCCTTTAGTTTTAAAAAATAAAAAAATTAAGAATTTGTACAAGTTACTCATGACGAGCACAATTTTTGAGTTGCAACAACCGAAAATCGTGCACATAACGACTAACATGGCACTAACCTCAAATTATTAGTATGAATACCGTATAGCATATAAACAGTGGAAGTTCTTGCTCCTCAACCGATGTGGGATTGAAAATCTATCCCATCTTAATACCCTTTCTAAATGACTAAACACATTCACTACTTCCTAATTATAATCAGACTCTTCAATTTCAGTTCAATAACGAACCTTGAGATATTTATACGAATGGTGTTGATCACAGTTAATGTTAGTGGGGTTGTTTATGCGGACAATGGTCGTAGCCTCGGAGGTCTGCTAATGTGATCGACACAAAAGTACCATTTTGCCAAATGCATACCATCACTTGTGCCATTCGTGAGCCAAAAGTACCATTTTGTGTTCTGAGTCATTGCATTGGCTCACGCCAAATGCATCTTTATATCTTTTTTTTTTTCAATTGTATTGTTCACTTATGGCTTTAACATTACTTGGAGCAAACAAAACGTGTGTATAAAGAAGAATCTTTTATTTAATAAAAGAAAAATCTTTTTGACGTAATGTTTTTTGAAACTTTGGTGGTTAGGTAACAATTGAATGATTTTTTTTTTTTTTTTTCTAAATAATATTTTAACTAAAAAAGCTTTATGTTTTCCCTAATTGGCCATAAAAAATAATAAATTCGTTGTTATTTATTTATGTATGAAAAAGACAAAAATACACATGTACTTGAGATTTAATACTAAATAGTAAATACTTTTGGACCAACCATTTAGAACAAAACGATTTTGATACTCCCATTCATCATACATATACACCACAATCCTGTCCTTGGCTATCCACACTTATTCTTCATGACAACAAGCTGTCTCTTTCCCCAACCCTAACTCGAAAAAGAACATCAAAAAAGCTACATCAACATGATAATTGTAGGTAAAATCCAATTGGTCAAAAGAAAGGAACAAACGTTTTGGCTATTATTTGCAAGATTGATATATGAATTGTGTGATTGAATTGTGATTTAGTGTTTAGCTTTACATATTAAGTTTTTTTTTTTACCAATTAGATGACTTTATTTCTTTTAAGTAGCAAAATTCATCTCCCTTATTAGTCCAATTTGTTTTTTTTGGATAAAATGTGCATTTGCAAGATTTATTTTTAATTGAAAAAAATGTGAGAATTGTATGAATTGTTGGTAGAGCGTAGCGTGAGTTATTATTAATGAACAATTTTATAACTCCAAACAACACATATAAAAAGAATGTGGAAAATTGCATGAATTGTTGGTTAGAGTGTAGTTATTAAAAAACAACTTTATAACTCGAAACAACACATATAGAAAAATGTCTTATAACACGTATAGAAAAAGAAAAAATATGAGAAATTGTTGGTTAAGTTCAATTCTAAGCTATAAAGAATATTTTTATAGCTTTAAACAGCACATACCATCAATATGACACTCACCTCAATAAGCCATGCTTTCACAACACTACAATATATAAACAATAAAAACTTGTATTTCTCACCCGATGTGGGATTGAAAATCTTATACTTTATGGTAATAACTAATAGTCCTTTTACAAGATGTACATTATTTTCTTCACTTCCATTCCACGGTCATATATTATATATCGCATTCGTTTTTTCTTTGATCATCACACCTTATTCCGTCACTAGTTACTAACTCTGAAGTTTGAATGGTGGGAGTATATATCTACGTAATGGCACGTAAAATGTAACAGTTTCTTTCAATGTTTACAGTTTCTTTCTATGTTTTATTTCGTATTCATGAATTGTGGACTTAATAAATTTGAGGGTGGGTCTTTGATGAAAGACGGCTATTTTGTATTTGGTTTAGAAGCGATATTGGAAGCATTGGATCTTTTTGTATGGAAAAGGGCTTACGACTGCTTGTGACTCACTAGAAGAAATAGAAAATGTGAATGGGGAGGATGGTGTCTCGTGGACGGTAAAAGATCAGGTAGGGAAGATTAAGTTGAGTATGATGAAATGTAAAAATGCTATCATAAGATCAGGGAATGAGGTAGCAGATTTGCTAGCGAATCAAGGGATTCAAAGGTTTAAGAATTGGTTTTATGGGTTTGAAGTGGTGCTATATGTTATCAAGTTCTGACTAATTTGGGTAAGATGATCACTACTGCATCCTGTGTCGCTAGAAAGTGCCCAACGCGAGAAGTCCAAAGTATAGTAGTGGATGATATGATATGAATTCCTATGGGACGAAATACCATCATCGCAAATAATGGAAGTTTGATTGATCGACTTGATCTTTACAAGTTTGCTGGAGCTGTGTTTATGAATGTCAAGTTGTTTGACATGTAGGGGAAGGTTGAGCATGGTATTTGTGGGATTTTATTTATTTATTTACTAGTTATAATACCCGTGCACGCACGGGGTTTTTACTAATATTTTTAATAATGTATTTTTATGTATTAAAAAACAAATAGGTTATTTTCAATAATGTATTTTTTGGTGAGAATAAAGATCCGGAAGACTTGGAGATCATAGTGAATGTTTCGCCAGCCAAATGAGTAAGTAATGCACCTTTTATGTCCTTCAAATCACGTTAAAACATACACGTAACCTTGTAGACTTATCGTGTATCTCTGTCTTGTGTTTGTCCAGATACAACGTTATGCCTTTTGGTGACATGGTCTGGGTTGCGGAAATATGTAAATAACATTTACCAATTTTAGTTCTCAATAGAAAAATACCCCTTTGATGTCTAGGATAGCACAATGCTAGGACGAGCAGTTCTCTTAGTCATTGTTTTATTACATTGGTAAAAGAAACTTGTGTTATTTAGAGGGACCTTTAGTTTACTTTATTCATGGATTTTTTTTAACCAATAATGTAAACACAAACAAACAAACACTGCAAATTATAACAGTAACAAAACCCAAACACTACGAAGAACATGTATGGCTATCTAACCATCAAGTGCTATCAAAGCAACCAGTAGTTGGTCTCTTTGAATACAAAAAATCACAAATACCCGAAAGTTATTTGACCTCGTGGCTCAAATCGTACAACCATCTTCATCAGCATGATCAACGTTTTCTCCTTTTCCCTTGCATTCTTTTTCATCATCTTGTGGCACCGCAAAAGCACTCTAAACATCGTATTAACATCAAATATCAATATCAATACCAACATCAACCTCAACATATACAAAAGCATGACCTCATATTTCTTCTCAAGTTCTTTGAGCCTATCTAGTTCATACCAATGAATAACAAACTCCCCACTCTCCTGCTGCTCCTCATAAGCAAATATGAATTCCTTGTGGGAGTCCTTCATCAGACATGTTACTTCCCTCTTGGTTAGACATCTTTTATAGACATTTCACTGTATCAAAATCTTTCCCTTTGTTATCAACTATCTAGTTTTCGCATTAAAAAAATAGCTAAAATATGTGCTAGACTGCTATTCATTACATGCATCATCTTATATGCAACTTAGTCTCCTATTCACATCCATATTCAACCATTTTTCTTACCCGGTTTTGACCCATCACCAGGTCACCACTTTCAGCCACCACATCACCCAATTTGACCTGTTACCCAACCCAACCCAACCAACCCTTCCATTTTGCCACCTTTAAAAAAAACTTCAGTAGTGTAAAAAGCATATTAGTATACATAAAAAATCATACTACTATATTACGTATCCAAAAAAAGCAAGTCTGCCCTTTGAAATCCTTTTTATATTTACCACCCTTTTTCTAAATGACCAAATTACGCAACATTCAACCACCTAAACATTTCGCATATGATTCTTAATATCACGTCCCATATAAGACTTCTTTATAAGAGTACCTAGTACATGTTCCTAAGTTGCTTTTGGTGAGTTTTAAAAACGGTCATGAAACAAAATCACAACTTTTGATAATTGATGTCCTGCTTCTTTGCTATATAGTGAATTAAATGGCTTGGTTGGAATCCTACATCAGATAAAGCAATATCTTGGTGCAATAACAGATATTGGTGGCGAGGATATAAAATTATATCAGTTGAACTATAAGAATCCAAATTTGAAAATACCTTCTCATCATCAAAGTTCACATGACCATACTTCACCTTCCCATGCAAGTTGTTTGCAACCTTCTTCCAATCAGGAGCAAGCTTCTTACCATGATCTACACCAGAAGAAAAGACGGATATGAAAATGTTCAAAAAAACGTTGGAAATAGTTATGTATAAGCAGCACCATATGCTAAACCCATATAAAGAAACAAAAACTAATAAAGCCGAATAAGATGCTTATAATCTTATATGATTCACTTACATCTCTGAGCAATAAAAAACATAACAATTTATTTTTGGAGCCTAAAATATGAAACACATCATCAGCTACTTACGTTTGTTTAACCATATTAATATTCAACCATATGATGCATAAACCATATGGGTGATTGGCTTGCAATCTGATTACAATCATTTCAATATTAAGGGGTGTTTGGGTTGCTTATGGGAATTGCTTATTGATTTTTGACTTAAAAACAACTTATTCAAAACTACTAATTTAGCTAAACAAATAATCAGATTACAAAATTTAATAAGCAATCTCCAACACCCTCAAAATTTCTTATTTATAGTGTCAAAACACAGTAGCAGCATGATAAACAGTTTTTTCAGCAATCCCAAACTTGAATTATATAAATCACTTTTAACTCATAAACCAGTAATAATGTCGCGTAAAGCCAAAGATTATGCCGCGTACAGTTCCCATGAACCATGTTGTGAAATGGGGATGGTGAGGTTGATGATGGGGTAACGGGTGGGATGGGTAATGGGGATGGGATTTTAGATAAGTTGTTGTCGTTTGCTAAAATGTTGACTCGGTCTAACGCGAATAATGGCGGGGAGTTCAGTGTGCCTAGGTATTGTGCCGAGACTATATTTCCACATTTGGATTACGATGTTGATTCCCCTGTTCAGACTATGGAAGCTAAGGACATTTATGGTGAGATTTGGAAGTTTAGGCATATTTTTAGGAGGACGCATCTTTTGATGACTGGGTGGAGTAGTTTTGTAAACCAAAAGAAATTAGTCGCTGGCGATTCTATCGTATTTGTGAGAACCGAGAATGGGGAGATTTGTGTTGGGATTAGACGGGCTAAGATAGGAGGCGTCAATGGTCCTGAATTTCTGCCTGGTTTGAATTCCAATCCTAAGAACACTGTTTCGTTCTATGGGGCATTTCCTTCCTACTTGCGTGAAAATGAGAATAAGTTGATGAGAAGTGGTAGTAATAGGAATATGAATATTGATTATGGTGGAAGGGGAAAAGTGAGGCCTGAAGACGTTATCGAAGCGACATCCCTTATTTTAGAATGCTTATTACCCATGTGCATCCACTCCGTTATCTTGTATTAAGGCTTCAAACTTTGACTGCTTCGCTGAATAATAAGTAGTGCGCTGGAATGAGATTTAAAATGGCTTTTGAAATAGAGGATTCATCACGTATAAGCTGGTTCATGGGAACTGTAGCATCAAATGAGTAAATAAACCGCAAATGGGTAACACTAACTTCTGGCAGGTTTGTGCTAGGGGTTTCAACTCTTTGTTGACATATAATAGTGCATCATTAAGTGTATTTGAGAGGTGACCCAAGTGCAGGTGGTTCTGTTAGTTTTCGATGGGAAAATGACCTTTTTATTGCAAAACAGAAAACCTGAAAAAATTACCTTTTTATAACAACAATTAGCTGCTTATTTATATATTACTCCTATACACTAAATTAAAACCAAATTCAATCACAAAGTTAACCAATAGACCGCATTCAAATTAAGGTCGAACTTTGTTTAACATAAAATATGAAAGGTCTAACCAATTTTCAAGCTTTATTTTGAAGTATTCTAAAATGTTTCTTACCTCTTGCCTCATTTTGTCATCACTGAATCCATACCGTCCAGGTAATCTTACTACTTGTGAATGCAGTGAGGTCTTCGGGAACTAAACAATCATCTAACAATACACCTGTAACAAAAGAAATACTGAATTAAGACACCACATATGAGATTGAAGCCGATAAAGCTGACACACCTTTAGTTCAAACTCAAACCACTTATGAAAAAAAGATCTTTAGTATATTCAGACAATAAGTAAGGAAAGCAGGTTTCAGAATACAAAGAAGGGCAACTTATTTGCGTTTTCAGAATGCAATGAGTCCTTAAACTCTTTACTGAACTTACCGTATCCAAACTTCAAATGGTTTCTTAAAACACCGTATAAAACAACAGCTAATGCCAAGGATTCCGCAACAGCTAATCCCAAGTTTGTTCAACTACTGAAATACCTAAAATGCCCACGACCGCATTTACACCACATCAAACATTCATATTTATTCAGAAGACCTTATTCATATATATTCATACATATACCTTATTAACGAACACCAAAACGAAAGAAAAAATGTTATATGATCACATTCGACTAACCTTTGTGGCAGTCGCACCTTTTAAGTGTCCAATAGTCTCCGCAGTCGCATCTTTCCCTTCGATAGCTTTCTACACAGAGGAGTCCTTAGCAGCAGCCGCCTTCTCAACCGTATAATCTTTACTGTCGGCTGCCTTATCGTCTGTGTAGCCCTTGGTGGCGGCGGCCTTGTTGACTATCTATTTTTATCATCAAGCCAACCTATAATATCCCATGCAGCCTCAAATATCTCCCCAAGTGCCTTCAATGTGACCTACGGCAAGAGGACATATTTCAGTTTAATATAGTGACCAACTATATAATATTTCAAGGATCTTGGAACCCCAGTATCTTAACGCCCCAGTTTAGACCACCATTTCTGCTTCCCTAACAATACTTGGAACCCCAATATCTAACCTCACTGTTTAAGCTTAATTTTGTATGTGATCTTGGCTTATTTATAGTTATATCAAAAAGCCCATTTTTTCCAGCTTATTTTCAAACATATGACCTAATACAGGGAGCGTTTGGATCAGCTTATTTAGCGTGCTTATGGGCTCATTTGGTTTAGCAAAGCTGAAAATCTCACTCTTTGGACCATTATGAACTTAGTTAAAAGCTGTTATAGGTGTCTTTGAAGTGTATCAGAATTCAGAAGTGGAAACATTTGGGTTCTTTTGCTTTTGATTCATTACGTAAAACCAACAAATGAAAACTGTCATACTGATTTGTGACTAAAAATTGGATGAGAACAAAATTGATAACACGTTTGTAAAACATATAGATGTAATACCAGGAACCTAATAGCTTGTCTTATGTGATTGAGCTCATCCCAGGCTGAACCTGCATATTGAAATTTGATGAATTTAAGTTCTTTAGAGAAATTCCTCAAAAGACACGCTAGGAGAGTCGGTGCCAAAATTTAATAGAATCGCACCATGAGCAAATTGCTAGTATCTTGAGTACTTGACCATCTGATTAGATATAGTTGTTGAGCTGCTACTCTGGACGCCAACGGGAAATTTTTATTTTTTTTTTTTTTTTTAACATCTGGCGGTGTTACACCTAGTACATATCTAGGAGTCAGCTCAGTAGAACCGGTAGCATGCACCTGGATGGCCAGAGCTGGGGCTAGAGCCTCTGCATTGTCTTTGCTGGTCTTTGGTCCAGTTCCGCTACCCAAAAAGTCGTCTGCATTTATAAGGCAAAATCAGAAGTCAATGTCTCCATCCAAATCAGAAACACCATTTGTATTCGAACAGTACTATTAAAAAAAAGATAATTACTGATATTTTAACTACAACATTAAAATATCATAACATAGTAAACCATAATAAAAATTAAGAACATGTTACATAAATGGTCGGTGTGCTTTGGCAAAGATTACGGACTTGGTCTCTCATGCTAAATTGCATCAGAATTAGTAAAAGCAATATCAATAAGCAATCCCAAACAACCCTTAAAAGTATTCATTCATTCTAATAACTAATTGGCAACAACCCTTATAAGAAGTTTCAATAAGAAATATCACACATAAAATTTAAAGGCGTGTTACCTTAGAATAAAATGAACTATACCTTTAAGATCTTTTAAGTGAGGTTTTTCATCAAAAAACTCATTGAGCAATTCATCAAACAGTTGGTGACCAAACTACAAACACATCAGATCAGCCATAATGACCCTCAAATACGAACCTAATAAAGCATATGCATAACATTAAAATTGAAATTCATTGAACCTAAAATCTTACAGAATTGATTAATTATTGTTTTCAATCGATTGTTTCAGATTTTCAATGTCTTTTCGGTTGTGTGCTAAAGAAACTTTTAAAAAAAAATCAATTAATTCAGAATCAAACAAATTATCCCAAGAATAAGGAATCTGATAGAACACATAACATGAATTTAACAAACAAAAAAATCATAATATATATACTCGACTTGTATAATAAAAGCAAAACCAAACCACAACTAATCAAAACTTCAAAAGGTTATAAACTTAGCAAATTTATAAAATTCAAAATTCAATGTAATCACCTGTATAAGATCGATCTGGTTTTGACCCGTGGAAGAACTCGTACAAATTGAAATATGATCGGAAAACTCCCTAATCAAAAACTAAAGCTTGATTTTCGTTTAGGGTTTTTACTTGTTGTGTTAGGAAGTGTGGCTCGATAATCGATTGTTTGATGGTTTTGTTTCTTGTAAATTTTAATTTTAACCCTTTAATCTTTTGTAAATTACCCCGTCCGTTTTAAGTTTTAATTGTTTATACTTTTGACACACATACTTTTTACCCAAATTACAAAACAAACGAATTTTTTAAATTTTTTTCTCAAAACAAACAAATTTTTTAGATTTTTTTGCCAAATATAGAAGTATTTAAGGTTTCTTTTATAATTAAAAAACTTTTTAAAAAAATCAAATAAAAAAATTATTACTAAAAAAGGAATGAATTGATTTTTTTGAAATGAAAAATTCCCACTATGGGTTTTGTTTTATTATATAAAGATTTATTTTTTTGTCTTTTATTATGTGTGTCCCGAAGGTGTTATAGGGAAGGTTTGAGTTGTAAAGGGTGAGTATATGGTTTGTTACTTTGTTTAGTGTTATTTTGGGTCTAACTTAGGTTTACTACTATATAAATATGATGGCTTGTTTACTGTATAAGATAGATTGTAAAGATGTAACTTTACTAAATGATAGTAGTATAAATGACTTGTATAGATGACTTGTCTTATGGATCCGTGCCTCCTTTAGTTAAGGCATAGGAACAACATGATTATAACTTTACTACCCTAGATGAAGTTCTTATTTATAACACTATGAGAACTTTTTTTACGTAAATGATGGATCAGTTAAGTCCATATATCCTAAGCCCATGATTTCAGTTTCTGCCCAGTAAGAAAGGAGCCTTTGTATACTGTAACAGCCGGTAGCCTTATGTTGCTATTAATCGTTTTGACCTTATATCTTTAAAATATTACATATACTACATTTATATTGCCGCAACAACGCATAGCAGCATATACCATTTTACATCCAATAATAGTTATTATGTAAAGTTGACCGCATCGCACAACTAATGCCTTTAGTTCATAAAAAAAAATAGGTATTGCTTAAAGTTAACCGCATCACACAAGTAATGACTTTAGTTTTTAAAAAGCACAATAATGCCTTTGGTTCTTAATAATAATAATAATAATAATAATAATAATTGCTTAAAGTTGATTGCATCACATACGTAATGCCCTTTAGTTTTAAAATAAAAATTAAGAGTTTGTACAAGTTATTCAAATGAGCGAATTGTTCGGTTTCAACAACCGAAAATTGTGCAAATAACGACTAACATGGCACTAACCTTAAATAATTAGTATGAATACCGTATAGTTAATAAAAGTGGAAGTTCTTGCTCCTCAACCGATGTGGGATTGAAAATCATGACCCCATCTTAATACCCCTTTCTAAATGACTAAACACATTCACTACTTCCTAGTTATTATCACACTCTTATTTTCAGTTCAATAACGAACCTTGAGATATTTATGCGGATGGTGTTGAACACAATTAATGTTAGTAGGGCTGTTTATGCCGACAATGGTCGTAGACTGCGAACAATGGTCGTAGCCTCGTAGGTCTCCTAGTATTATTTACGACTTTACGTGGCACAAAATATATAATGCTCTCTTTCCGTTATTTTTATTTCATTTTTGTGGTTTGTCATATATTGAATGCTCAAAAGTTAGTTCATGCTTTCTAACTAGTTCTACAATTTGTACCATGTTGGGCATATAATCATCGACGTTTTCTTTATATGAAAAAGAACGAGTTATCAGGTGAACATCAAAAGTTGCTTATATATAACGGCTGCAAATCATTTTACAGAGACGCTTATCGGGGACAACAATAAGGTTAATCTACGCAACAGTTCTTGTAATCTGTCAACACCCATTATGTTACATGCTAACTAAAATTGATACAACAATATGATAATTTTGTTTTGGTCTGCCTTTTTGTGTAAGAAATCTTTAGAACATTGAACAAATCTTCATAGTTATCATATGGTGTGCATCTTTATTTTATGAACCTGACTTTTTTGGGGAATGGTGGTGTAAAGAAGGATATTGGTCTAGTGGGAGTATTTACATCAAAGCGCTAAAGATCTCTTTCTATGTTTTTTTCTTATTTCGTTTATAACTATAATCATGTAGCAAATCATCTCCTCTTTACTAATTATATTCATAGATTATCATTTCATTAGTGTCAAACTGACAACCATCAACCAAAAACCTAAATGAACTATAGAACTAATTAATACAAAATAATGCGAATAAGTTGTGGGCTCAAATATCAATTTGTGAAAAGAAAAAAAACTTATCTAGCTATTATTTTGTTTGACTAATTACCTAATATGAAAGGAGATTAAAAAGTGTAAATAGTTTGTTACTCCTAAAAAAAGTTAAGAACTCATATTAATTCATGTTGAGCTCCTTCACACAAGTTCTCTTGTGATTAACTCTTGTAAAGTAAGCCAACCACAAACATAATATCAATCATAAACTTGGCAATACCTTATACGCCACACCATATAAATAAGTAAAAACTCTTACCTTCATCCGATGTGGGAAAAGAAAATTGATACAAGTAATTACAAAAGTTACCTCTAAAGACATATAGTAACACCTTAGATTGTATAATGCAAACATGATCAATCATGTATCAAATCATATATCATTCACTTTCTGTTAGTTAGCATTCACTCGTAATCATCGCATCGGCCTTTTGAAGTAACTCTAATTTTGTGTTCCAAATCTCCTTTAGCTTTATGAAATGCACCTGATGACCTAAAATCATAGGTCCGCTACTCTTTGGACCACTTATTGTTTGATACAATGAATGTGCAATGAGTTCGAGATATATCATGTATGGAATCACACACGAGTACACAACAATTAGTGGCTCGCTCAATGATAGAGCGATAGTGAACTTGAAATTTGTACTTCTTTTTAACACCCCGTCAAAGCTTTTGATATATAATGAATCGTTCATGTACGTGAAAAGGTTATGAAATAGTATCCATATAATACAAGAAACAAATACACTACTACCGGCTGGAGAAGGTCTTCATTTTTCTGCCATACTTCTTTCGGATATGAACATTTGAAAAAAACAAGTGCCTATGAGAGTCTATTTGAGTCTTATAGAAGCTCCACACTACATCATTTGTCTACTCCCATGTTCGCAGTTTGTGATCTTTTTTTAAACCACTCACTGCGATACTTTCTCTGTCAATTTTTAAACCGCCCACTGTGATTTTTTTTAAACTGCTCACTGTGATACTTTTTCGTTGTCAATGTTTAAACCGCCCACTGTGATTTTTTTTTTGTCACCGTAAAGTAAAAAAAAAAAAAATTTAAGACTTGTATAAGTCAATGATCATTCCTGAAGTTGCCTATATATCTATCTTATAGACAGTCAACAACCACAAACAAACAGCAACTTGAGAGTCAATGATCACTACTACCTATTATGTAACACCAAACTATAAATACAAACAGCAATCGTTTTCCCCAGCCGATGTGGGTTTCTAAACCCAATACTCCATACCAATTATCTTTTACAAAATGTACAGTATTCACTTCGCTCAATTCACCAATCATATCAAACTCATAATCATCATCTCACCGGTGACCACCACCTAGCTTCTTCCATTACCGTCACTGACTGTTCAAACAAATTTATTAGATTAAATGAGCAAACACTCACTAGTCACTACATATCCCTGATATTTTTTATTTTATTTTTGCGAATGGTGGTGATGGCGGTGTAAAAGTTGGAGAAGGGTCCGGTTGGAGTATTTACATCAAAGCACGAAAATTGGAATGGTCTCTTTCAATGTTTTTCTTATTTCATTTTCATAATGTATGTTTATTTCCTTACTCGTTTTCATAATAATATTCAACTTGAGCTCTCGTATGTCCTATTAATAACAAAGTTAACGTTAGGTACTTTGATAATACTCCCTCCATCTCAATTTAATTGTCCGTATTTTCATTTTTGGATGTCTCAAAAAGATTGTCCACTTTCCCTTTTTAGTAAAAACTAGAGAATCTAAAGAGGGAATATTCTATTCGTGTGGTTAAAAATTAAAGTGGCCCCACTTTTATTAAACTTTGTGATTTCTCTCTCATGACAATTAAATTGAGACGGAGGGAGTAATAAAGTTGAGGGTACGTGGTAACAAATCCTTGGACATCAAAGTATATATATAGGCAAGCAAAACATTTTACTAGGATAAGTGATGATGGGAAATTTCGTAAATTCGACCGCTTTTTTTTTAACGATGAATTCCACAATTTATGGGGTAACTTGTCGGTCATTGCTTTAGATCGTAAACTTTTGGATCATTGCCCGATTGTGTTGCAAGACGTGAATTTAGACTTTGGTCCAAAGCCATTCCGGATTTTTAATATTTGTAGGGACGAACCGGATTTTCAACATGTTATCAAGGAGGCATGGAAGAAAGAGGTGAGGAGCTCGAGTCCGGATTGTGTATTCCGTGATAGATTAAAAGATTATCAAGACAAGTCTTAGGGTGTGGAGGAGTAAGGATAGATTCGGTGGTCACAAGGAGAAGATTGATTTGCTAAAAAAGGAAACTATGCGATGAGAATTAGAAGCGGAAAATAGGACGTTTAATGAGGCTGAGCTAAATAATGTTGTTGGAAACAAGGAAGACTAATTTCTTGTAGTGGAATATTGTAATTTTTAGGATAACCTTTGTTAAATTCATAACGGACTTACGAGTAGGCATAATCTTTTATATAATAAAGGAATTACATCATTTCGGAGTGATTTTGTCAATTCATGCTTATTGAAAAAACAATTGGGCCAATAGAAGAGCTCGATGTCGCCACGTAAGCAAAATCATGTGATGTGATTGATTAATAAAAGTCAAAATTAAATTGATTTTGGTCAAACTTTAATAAATTTGGTGGAAAATTTTGGTTGATAAAAATACACATAAAAATATAGGTGTCAAATTTGTGAAAACAAAAACTTAAAAAAAAGATGAGGTAATTAATAAAACTTTAGTGGTTGAATTTTTAAAAATCATATAAAGTTAAGTGTAATATTATAAGCCTCCATATTTTTTAATAACTATGAATTATAAACAAATACCCCCTTATACTTTTTACCCTTTACACTTTATATCTTAAAAAGTACAATGTATATGATGTTTTAAAATAACAACATATAAATTTGCATAAGATTATAAATATCAATTTTTTTACTATGTACGTTCAATAAGGACTCACTTTTTCATTTTTAAAAGTTTAACTTATGTGGACACGAGTTTACATTTTAAATACGGTTAAATTACTGAAAACGGGGAATATAATTATCAAATTGTAAGCACGGGTTACTTTAATATAAAAATAAATATACTTGATTGTACTTATAACAATGACTCATGCAATTTTTATTTATTTATATAAGGATATCTAGAAAAAACATTTTTAAAAAACTTTAAAGAGTATATTTTAACTTTATCAACGCTCTTTATGTGCTATTAAACTTGCATCATTTGTACAACATAATATCAGTAGTGAAATTTAAATAACAACATCAACATCTATTTCAGCTAAATAAAATTAAATCTTGAGTTACGTATTAGAAATCTTTACAAATATTTTATCAAATTCTAATGGATGTTAATGCTTAGTGAAAAACTCGTGCATAAGTATTAGTTGTACTTATATCACAATTTTCATGGGAAAATTTTTATATATGTATATATTGAACTCAAATGTTAAAATAAGGACTCACTTATTTCATTTTTAAAAGTTTAACCTATGTGGACACGAGTTTACATTTTAAATACGGTTAAATTACTGAAAACGGGGAATATAATTATCAAATTGTAAGCACGGGTTACTTTAATATAAAAATAAATATACGTGATTGTACTTATAACAATGACTCATGCAATTTTTATTTATTTATATAAGGATATCTAGAAAAGACATTTTTAAAAAACTTTAAAGAGTATATTTTAACTTTATCAACGCTCATTATGTGCTATTAAACTTGCATCATTTGTACAACATAATATCAGTAGTGAAATTTAAATAACAACATCAACATCTATTTCAGCTAAATAAAATTAAATCTTGAGTTACGTATTAGAAATCTTTACAAATATTTTATCAAATTCTAATGGATGTTAATGCTTAGTGAAAAACTCGTGCATAAGTATTAGTTGTACTTATATCACAATTTTCATGGGAAAATTTTTATATATGTATATATTGAACTAAAATGTTAAAATAAGGACTCACTTATTTCATTTTTAAAAGTTTAACCTATGTGGACACGAGTTTACATTTTAAATACGGTTAAATTACTAAAAATAGGAATATAATTATCAAATTGTAAGCACGGGTTACTTTAATATAAAAATAAATATACGCGATTGTACTTATAACAATGACTCATGCAATTTTTATTTATTTATATAAGGATATCTAGAAAAAACATTTTTAAAAAACTTTAAGGAGTATACTTTAACTTTATCAACGCTCATTATGTGTTATTAAACTTGCATTATGTGTACAACATTATCAGTAGTGAAATTTAAATAACAACATCAACATCTATTTCAGCTAAATAAAATTAAATATTGAGTTACCTAATACAAATTTTTACAAATATTTTACCAAATTCTAATGGATATTAATGCATAATGAAAAACTCGTGCATAAGTATTAGTTGTACTTATATCACAATTTTCATGGGCAAATTCTTATATGTGTATATATCGAACTAAAATATTAAAATAAATTTGATTTATGTAAACTTCATATGCATGAAACTTATAACTATATAATTATATGCAATTACCTTTAAATACACAATATTCAGTATTAATACAAAATAATTTTTTTGTCAAAACTCCGTGCGTGCACGGGTGTTATAACTAGTTTATTTTGTTACAACTACATTTTGACTTAGGTTTTATCCGCCACTACAACAATTTTTAACTCTGTGATATTTAAAAAAAAATGATTTTTGGACCTACTAAGCATGCCTACAAATGAACCTAATGATTTGATTAGTTGATTTAAAAAATTGATTAGTGAAAATTTAAAGTGAGAAAGTATTTAATGCAATTGTACAAATGATTTATATATTAGGTATATATTTAGGCTTGTGGTGTGCGACTAAATAGCATAACTCATTTTTTTATTACCGCAAGTAAAACATATAAGAATTGTATAAGTTGAATATTAAATGACGCTCGTAATCAATTTTTTTTTTCTTTTTTTTTTCATTTCATTTAACAACCACTAGGAATGATCAACTACATTTTGGTTTAGGTTTTATCCGCCCGTCTCTCATTTATAACAAATTTTAAACCGTACAATGCAATATTTTTGCCCTGTCATCGCCCACTAACAATTTTTAAATCGTCCACTACAATATTTTTGCCACATCATCGTCCACTGTAACAAGTTTTTTCGTCACCGCAATTTAAAATATGAGTTATGAACAATTTTAAATTGTCCACCGCAATATTTTTGCCCCTTCATCGTCCAAAGTGTAACAAGTTTTTTCACACCGCAAGTAAGAAATATGAGTTGCATCGTCATCGCCCATCGTAACATAGTTTTTTCGTCACCGCAAGTAAAAATATGAGAATCGTATAAATTAATGATTGGAAAGTGAGACTAGCTTATTTAACTTTTATAAACTCAATACACCCAAACAACCATCAACATTATATTCACCACAATTTAATTGTTCCATAACAATGAAGTATATATACAAACAGAAACTCTCCTCCTCACCGGATGTGGGTTTCCAAACCTGATACTCTGTAGTCTGTACTCTGTACTAATTACCTTTTACAAAATGTACGCACACCGTCTTCACTTCGCTCAATTCCACAATCATAGTTATGATATATGGTATAGGGTATGTTTTTGTAGTGTGCACATTTTTTTTTGAAAGTCTTGCATGCTCGTCACTCAGTTCATATGAATTAAGTTGATTTGAGAATGTAGGTGGTTTGCAAACAGATTAAGTTGTTGATATTTAATAGAATTCGAGTAGATGTGCTAATGATAAAAGTGTTGATGCGTAATTTACGTGTGTTGGTGTCAAGAGATTGAGGTTTGTATTCAGACGATTTAGAAGTGCAGCATGGCCACATCAGACAAGAAATTTTTTTATAGCTTTGTTAATATTGCGTAGAGGTGCCAAAACTGACGGGCCGAGCGAGGACGGGCTACAGGCTCATGTTATGAAAAATGATTTATAAAAGACCAACAACGAAGAACTAAATTCCTCAAACGTAGCACCTCACTTATATTTAAAAAATTAAATATATTATATGTATAAGTTTTCTTTTTAGGTAAAGGGTTTTACCCCGGTAAATATATTAACACTAAAATATAACGCTAACGTACAAAGGAATATGGATGTGTACCATATTAACCTAAACGCTCTAAACAAACGTGAAAACTACACCAAACTAGGTTTGACATGCCAAACCTTTAACAGCCTTATGTAATTCCTCCAACATAATATAGAACAAAGGAAAACCCCATGCATGTATCCCTATACATGCATGTCCCAAAAAACCCTATTGAGAACCAAACATACAATGACCTGTGATGACGTTTACACGCCATTAGTCATAATATAACTTTGGAATTTGCCACTGGTCCAAGCAACGCATAACACTTGCAGAATTTTTGAAACGGAGGGACATTAACTTGAGCCTAACCATATATATTATATCATCTCTTAACTGCTCTACCTTGCGAGACCTTTTCTTAAAAATGCGATTATTTCGCTCTTGCCAAATAAAATAAGCCGACGACAAGTCTAGCAATAACACTCTTAATGATCTCTGTGAAAAGCAGGAGTTAAAGCGAAGAACAATGCTCTCCATATGAGGACACATATTATCCATAAACGCAAAATTCCTCATCAACGACCACACCTGTGAAGAATAAGTACAATAAAAAAATAGGTGTTCATGAGAGTCCAGTTGAGTTTCACACAAGGGACATTGAAGCAGGTTTAAATTAGTGTCATTACTAATGTCTCATTGCCTCAATAAATCTTGTGTTTTAAGTTTCTTCAAAATGATAAGCCAAAGTAAGAAAGCATGGCGAGGAATACATTGAGAAAACCAGACCACGTGAAGCCACGAAACTAACTCATTTCTTGGCCGAATTGTATCCCATGCCGTACTAACTGAGAAATCTTTAAATTACCATTTGTATCCCCCATAGCGCTTTATCTTCTTGGTTTGGTGTAAGAATAGGGGCGTGAATTTGTATCCAACCTGGTTACCATTTCCACATCCCATCCTCAATAATATCCGCCACTTTAATCTTCATATCAAAACCCGCAAGCGTAATTTTCCGAACTGATTTTAAAGCTCCAAGAGAACATTCATTGCACCATTTGTTAAACCAAACAAAAGCCTTCTTACCATCCCCAAGCTGATACCACATATGGTCTCTAATTTTATCCCTGATATGGAGTAATTTACGCCACCCCCAACTCATTCCCGCTTTAGTTGGCACATCCCAAAAGCTTCTACCCATAAGCTTGTACGAGTAAATCCAACGAACCCATAACGACTCTTTATTAGAAATAATGCTCCATATATGTGTAGTCATTAATGAGATATTAAACGTATCTAATCTTCTTATGCCAAGGCCACCCTCAGATTTAGGATAACAAATGGATTTCCATGCTACTTTTGCTTTACCTCTTTTCATTTCGCCTTGACACCATAGAAAGCCACGCATAAGTTGCTCCAAATCCGAATAATGCGAGTTGGCGTAATAAAAACAAGCCCAATATAAATGCATAGACGACAAAAGTGATTGAATCAATTGAAGCCTTCCCGCAGGATAAGGACTTGTTCTTCAATCACCAATACAATTCGTGACTTTCGACAAGGACCTTACAATCTTTGTAGAAAGTCCGAAGAAATAAGAGGCACTCCTAAGTACTTCACAGGAAGCACTCCTTCTTCAAATGGCATAAGTTAAGAATGGACAATTTAACATTGTTGAGGACATTACAAAAGTATGCCATGCTCTTTGGAATACTTGGAATCAACCCCAAAAACACCTTAAAGTCTTCCAGCGCCTCCATTCGGACCATCGCCGAAGCAAGATTACCATAAGCAAAGAGAAAAACGTCATCTGCAAAACAAACATTGACAATTTTCCTGTTTTTCGCAATGTTTATGGTACCTAAACCCATCTGATTCTTCCACCTTTTGATTCAATAAAAGAGTTAGAACCTCCATTACCATCGTGAATAAATATGGGGACATCTGGTCACCTTGGCGTAACCCTCTTCTACCTTTGAAAAAACCATGAAGCTCTCCATTAATACATTGAGAAAATGAAGTACTAGTATAAGTTTTCTTTAAAAACACTTATAATGTTTTTCAATTGAGATAAAATATGTTCTCCAATTGGTGCAAAATGTATCCATATATTTCATGAATTAGCCCATTTTTTTTTATTTTGGTCACAAATTGCCACCTTTAATATTGTGCGTGAATGAATAAAAAGTACTCCCTCCGTCCCATATTAAATATCCAGTTTGAATTTTCTAAGGTTTTTTTTTTCTTAACTTTGACCATAAATATTTTTGGTTTTGTTATATAATATTTGATGCAAAATATATGAATAAATTGAGTTTTAAATGTATACGTATTATTTTTATCTAATACTATATAACACAAATAAAAATGTTTAAAATCAAAATTGTAAAAGAAAGACATGAAAAGATAAACCTGGATATTTAATATGGGACGGAGGGAGTATAAGTGTAATAATGTTATCATGCGAATATGTGATGCATATTTATCCACACACTGCAACAAATTTTGTACCGCCCACGGCGATTTTTTTAATTTATTTTATGTACTTTTTGTTAACGTAAGTGAAAAATAAAGAATTTTATAAGTTTTTTTAGGTAAAAGGGTTTTACTTCGGTAAAATATATTAATCACACAATAAAGTTCAGGCAAATTGGCAGAGCACCAAATTGACTTGTACCAAAATACATGCACCACTAATGCTTCCAACAACAAACCAAAAGATTGACACGCCAATCTTAATACCATACAAGAAAACCTAGCCGAGGACAAAAGATAACATTACAAACCATGACTCAACTAAGTTTAATCAACACATTATGTTACCCTATTCTTGATTAACGAACACGGCGGCTTCCAAACATCAAGAGCTCTATCAACACGTGAAGTCTTCTTGAAATGAAATGTGAGGAGTTTAAGACAAATTATAGATACAATCACCTTAGTTAGATGCTAACAGAACCTCTTCTTCTTCTTAAATAACCTCCCATTCCTTTCTTGCCAAATAAAATATGTAGATGCCGCAAAACGAGTTTTGCAATAACACTTTGAGCAGACCGCTTCTTCGCAATCGGGATTAACCAATCAACAATTTGGTCCAACAAAGTCGGCATGTCTTTCAAATCAGCTTTATTCTTCACATTGGTCCACACCTGTAACGATATCTGAGCAGCTGAAAACAAATGGTAGTGGGAATCCGGTACCATTTTGCACAACGGGCATCTTGCCAAGTTTAAGTCAGTCGAGGGACTAACATCCCATTGTCTAAGCCTATCTTGAGTCTTCAACTTCTTTAGAATAACCAACCAAAGATGAAAAGTATGGCGGGGGATACAATGGCCAAACCAAACCACATAAGTCCACGCCATTTCATTACCACGAGGACGAATATCCTCCCAAACAACTCCAACAAAGAACTTCCTATCCCTGCCTAGATGATCCTTCCACACCAATTGATCTTTATTAAAATTTAAACTAGGAACAGTAGACTGATAAATGTTTGGGTACCTTGTTTCCCATTCAATAGGCCACCTCCAAAGAATTATTAAAACCAAGTCCGCAACCTTAGTCTCAAGAGATAAACCCACCGATGAGATAGGTCTAGTCATAACGAATCCATAAGAGGTTATAGTTACCCAATGATCAAACCATGCTAAAGTTGACGCCTGCCTCCAAGTTTATGCCATATAAATTTACAAATAATAGGTCGGATTTGTAGCAACTTACACCTCTAAAACAATTGTATAAGTTGAACATTAAATACAAGTGATATCAATCTTTTTGCATAAAGAAAACATAAAAATATGTTTTTTTGTATAAAGAGAACATAAAAAATAAAGAAGTGTATAAGCTTAAGATCAAATGCATTTGTTTTCTTTACCTTTTATATAAGGGTTTTCCTAACTTGTGCCCTAGCGGCACAAGTTAAGCAAACCAAAAGTAAACTAAAAGTACACAAGGGCATACATAAGAGTACATTTGTCTGTACTTTTATGTGGATTCCCGTATATTTTTCTGTGAGCCCATGTGTACTTATGGTATGCTTAACTTGTGCCCTTAGAAAATCCTTTTATATAAAGACAACATACGCAAATAACCATCAACTTAATGCTTAACTTGTACACAAGGGCATACATAAGAGTACATTTGTCTGTACTTTTATGTGGATTCCCGTATATTTTTCTGTGAGCCCATGTGTACTTATGGTATGCTTAACTTGAGCCCTTAGAAAATCCTTTTATATAAAGACAACATACGCAAATAACCATCAACTTAATACGAGCCACAAATTAGCCATACCAAAACACCAAAATATATGTACAAACAGAAATTCCTTTCCACACCCGATGTGGGGTTCAAACCTCATTTTCTATTCAAATTACCTTTTACAAAATGTACACCGTCTTCACTTTGATCAATTCTGCAATCATATCTTATTCACTTTTTGCTAATTAACACTCATTCATAGTCATAGTCATCGTCTTACCAGTGACCACTACTTTCTTCGGTCAATATTCACGGCATTACCTCTGCTCGAATGAGGTTAAGACACGTGGTGTTTGTTGCAACGACCCTGGCAAGTTCGTCAGGGTGGTCGTGGCTTGAGCACATTCGCCTGGCCTGAACATGTCTATACTTGTCCTTGGAAAGTGCATCCCATGCCTATTGTTGGGTCTTAGCCTTCGTAGGCTTTTATTGGACCTGTTTTGAGTTTATAGGTCTTAGGCAGTTGGCCTGAAGACCCGGTTTATACTTGTCCTGGGAAAGTGCTTTTGAGCATGTTGTCGAGTCTTAGCCTTGGTAGGCTTTAGGGTTAAGCATCGGGTCAAAACCAAACCGAATTGCCTAAATCTGACCTGAAGCGAAAACCAACTTTGAGAAAAACATAAACCATGGACCAAGCCAAACCAAACCGAACTGGTTCGACTCAAATCAGTTTGATTTAGACGATTTACGTGTGTTTTTCGGTTTTGGCCCGGACCGAACCAAGCCAAACTAAAACCGAAAACAAAAAACATACAAAAACCGAAACCGAACCTAGTAAGGTTAGTTCGGTTTTGGTTGGACTAGTTCCGCTCGGTTTTTCGTTGTGGTTCCCTAGTAGGCTTGCATTGGGTATGTTTCAACTTTAAGAATATCATTCATTAAGTTTTACTTATGTTAAAATAAAATGGGCGAGTAGCTTGAAATAGTAAAAATATAAGAGGAACCGTATATAAGTTAGGGTATTTGAATGTAACATCATAATCTTTAAATAAACGATAGGCAACACAAATAACCATGAACATAATACGAAATCCAATATAAACGTTTGTAAACACCAAAATATATAAACAACAAAAATTTGTTTTCTTGCCCGATGTGGGATTCAAAACCTATATTCTTTACTAATGGCCTTCTACAATATGTTCATTTTGATGTTCTACAAGTATTTTTTTTGTTAAATTGTACAGACCTGACCCGAAACGCCTTGTAAGTTGTTTACCCATTAATACTTTTGCCTTCACTATTCCAGGAACCACCTTAGATTGGTGGTTGGCTCCGACACTGCCGAGAGTTCATTATTATTAAAAAAATAGAGCTCAAGCTTGAGCTCGAGACTTACAATTGTAATCGATCCGAGTTCGAGCTCGCACTTTAGCAACATTAGGCTTGACTTAACTTGTTTCTACCCTTACCCACTTGTTATATTAATGAATTTTATCAATTTTAAGATAACCTCTGATAAATTCTTAACGGGCTTAATTGTTAAATCGGTATACTGTAGTAGAAATTCCATTTAATCAGGATATCACGTTACACCTTCATAAATTCAGGGTACTAAAGATTTCACTTAACTAAGTTAAGTTGAGGGTATATAACTATCTTTTGACTAACGTTTTTATTAGCGATTTCTTTTACAGCTACATTTTGACTTATACTTTATCCGCCAACTGTAGCGATTTTTTTTTGTTACAGCTACATTTTGACTTATACTTTATCCGCCAACTGTAATAATTCATAAACAACCCATTTTTTTTTCATAAGTAAAAAATATGAGAATTGTATAACTTGATGATTAAAAGCGAGTGTTGTTGTTATCTTTTGTATTTTGTTTTGACTTAAATTTTATCGGCCTACTGCAGCAATTTTGTAAGGTGAAAATATGAGAATTATATTTTCTTTGTCATCGCAAGTGAAAAAAAAATTGAGAATCGTATAAGTTCATGGCTTTGAGATTTGTTGTTGTTATCTTTTGTATTTTGTTTTGACTTAAATTTTATCGGCCTACTGCAGCAATTTTTAAACTGCCCACTAGATATATTTTCTTTGTCATCGCAAGTGAAAAAAAAATTGAGAATCGTATAAGTTCATGGCTTTGAGATTTGTTATGTAGTTATTATTTCATATAATATCCATATCCACATAACAAGCGCACACAACCATCAACATGGTACACAACACAATTTAACTATGTGCTAGCACCAAAGTATATATACAAGAAAAATTTCTTTTCCCCACCCGGTGTGGGTTTCAAACCTGATACTCCATACTAACCACCTTTTACAAAATGCACACCGTCTTCACTTCGATCAATTCCGCAATCATATCTCGTTCATTTTTTGCTATTTAACACTCGTTTGTAGTCATTGTCCCACTAGTGAGCACTACTTTCTTCGGTGACCATCACTGTCACTTCAATCAAATCTACTAAATTAAATGAGTAAACATGGAGAAAGATCCCGTGGGAGTATTTACGTGAAGGTGAAAAAGCAACTGCCTCTTTCAATGTTTTTGTTATTTCGTTTTCATAATTAGGATATATGATACATGGTATGTTTTTGTGGTTAGTCAACTTGTCATACAAGATCGTGCGCATTTATAACATCCAGTTTGCTGTAAATCGTATTGTCTTCGGCGTTTCATAGTTTTTATAAAGTAGGCATCTTATTTCACGAACCACCTTATATAGCGGAAACGGGTTTATACATAATCAATCATCAGATCATCTATCAATCATGTTTTGCTAATTAACATTCATTCGTAATCATTGGACCGGCCTTAATTGATCACCACCATCATATCACCGATTCTGTCTTCGTCATTGTCACTGTCCCAAAAAATTTGTGTTCCAAAACTCCTTAAGCCTTATGAAATTCACCTGATGACCTTTAATCCTAGGCACACCACTGTTTGGATCACTTATTGTTTGATACAGTGAAAGTGCAATAAGTAAAAGATAAATTACATATGGAATCACACACGAGTACACGACGCCTAGTGGCTCGCTCAATAAGAAGGCGATAGTGAACTTGAAATTTATAATACTTTTTAACACCCCGTCAAAGCTTTTGATACACAATGAATCGTTTATGTACTTGAAAAGGTTATGTAATATTCTTCGTATAACACAAGAAACAAATACACTACTACTGGCTCGATGAACCATGACATGCCATGATCATAATAACCAGAACACAAAAAGAGATCATTTACACCTTGAAGATGCGAGAAGGTCTTCATTTTCAGCCATACTTGTTTCGGATATGAACATTCAAAAAAACAAGTGCCTATGAGTCTATGACTCTATGAGAGTCTATCTGAGTCTTATTGAAGCTCCACACTGCATCATTTGTCTTCTCCCATGTTCGCAATTTGTCATGCGTTTCATGAACAGGTTCAAGTGCTCGTATAATACAACGGGCTTTTGTTTTGAGTTTAAACTTATTCGTCATAGTGTCATACCTCGTTAATATAGTACGCCAAGTGTATAGGCCGAACACATGTTTTAGGCAAATAAGAATAAATTAACAAGTTGATATAGAGAAATTTTATTCTCGTATAATACATGCAGTTAATATTTAGAGTAAATTACCGTTCGTCCTCGGGTTTGCTCCAATCACTACCGTAGTCCTCGTTTTTTTTTTTTGCTTTTGCTCCCTATGGTTTACATATTGCACGCCACGTCATTATCGCTAATCGCCGTTATCGTTTCGTTATCTCAATGGCACCGTTAGTCTAACCAAACGATCACTTGCGCGTTAATCCTTTATACTAACGACCGTTAATAACTCAAAATTTTATTAAAAATCTTTTCACGCGGTTTTATCGCCACCGCTTTCACGCTTTCATGCGTTTTGTCCGATTTTACACGCTTTCACGCTTTTATCGCTTTCTTACGTTGTGATACGGTTTTGTTCTGCTTTTATCGCTTTTCTTTGTTTTTACGCTTTTGTCCGTTTTCTTACGTTTCACACGCTTTTGTCCGTTTATATACGCTTTCATACGCTTTTTCCGCTTTTCTTACGTTTTTGTCCGTTTTATCGTTTTCCTTCGTTTTACGCTTTTGTCCGCTTTTCACGCTTTTGTCCGCTTTATACGGTGTAATTTAAAAAATGACTTTTTTAATCGATTTCTAAAAGTTTTTCCGATTTAAAATTTGCGTTTTTTATTTGATTTTTAAAGTTTTTCCGATTTAAAATACGTTTTTAATTTGATTTAAAAGTTTTTCGATTTTAAAAAATACGCTTTTGTATTTTTTTTAAATCGAAAAACTTTTTAAAATCAAATTAAAAACGATATTTTTAAATCAAAAACTTTTAAAATCAAATTAAAAAGTAATTTTTAAATCGAAAAAGTTTTAAATCGAAAAACTTTTAAAAATCAAATTAAAAACGTAATTTTTTAAATCGAAAAAACTTTTTAAAATCAAATTAAAAACGATTTTTTAAATCGAAAAAGTTTTTAAAATCGATGAAAAACGCAATTTTTTAATCGAAAAACTTTTTAAATCGATTAAAAATTGTTTTTTAAATCGAAAAAAAATTTTAAATCGATTAAAAAGTCATTTTTTAAATTACACCGTATAAAACAGTACAAAAACGTAAGAAAACGGACAAAAGCGTAAAACGAAGGAAAACGATAAAACGGAAAAGCGATGAAAACGATATAAACGGACAAAACGATGAAACGAACAAAAGCGTAAAAACAAAGAAAACGATAAAACCGGACAAAACCGTATCACAACGTGAAACTATATAAAACGTAGAAAAGTGGACGAAAACGCATGAAAACGTAAGAAAACGGTAAAACGATAAAAGCGAGAAAGATTTTTTTTAATTAATTTTTAAGTTAATAACGGTCGTTAGTATAAAGGACTAACGCTGCAAGTGATCGTTTGGTTAGGATTAACGGTGCCATTGAGATAACGAAAAAGATAACGGCAGTTAGCGATAAGGACTGACAGCGTGCAATATGTAAACCATAGGGAGCAAAAAAGCAAAAAAAAAAAAAAAGAACAGGGACTACGGTAGTGATTTGGAGCAAACCACAGGGACGAACGTTGTAATTTACTCTAATATTTATAACGACATTTTCTAAACAAAAATGTCTTAGGTGACTTAAACGACTTCGGCGACTTATCTCTCACCCCTTTAAAAGTTGACAAGTGTTCCATGCAAGTACAAGTCGCCCAAGTAGTCTAAGTCGCCTGGGGACACTTGTCAATATTATTGCACTTATATGAGACACTTGTAAACATTTAAAAGGTGGGGACAAGTCGCTTAAGTCTCTTTGGGCATTTTGAGAAGTCTTTTTATTTTCTAGAAAAGGTATATACTTTAGGCGACCGGGGCACATAAAAAATTACCTTTTTTTATTTTTAGAAAACTGATTTGAGTCGAACCAGTGACCCAGTTGAGTCGATTAACAATTCGGTTTTCAAAACATTGCAAATTATCTTTTATTCATTTATACTTTTATAGTCATCATACTCTAATCTATCACCAATTGTTAATCTAAGAAGGTTGGGAAGTTATTTGAACTAGTAAGCAATTGCTTATTGTTTTTTTTAAACGTAACCAGATCTGATATAACGTAAAAAGGAGGTAGTAAATTTTGTTGAGTAATACACTAATACGTGAGATATAATACAAATTAGTTTGTACGACCAAGGTCTTTAGTATAGTGGTATATGTGTTGTCCATCAACCAGTTGTGGCTTGTGGGTTCGAACCTCGCTGAAGTTATTAGTGAGATATATTGTGAGATAAATGGTATAAGGTGTGAAAAAATAACGTTCAAAAAAGAAAAAGAAAAGTTGGTATGAATGGTGATTGAGACAAGTGACAACTTGTTCCTTCTTTTACCAAAAGAAATTTGAAATTTTGTATAAATTGAAGTTACACTTGAGGTATAATGTATAATAATTAATAACCTAAGACATTTACTTTTTACAAAAACTGAGTTCCTAATTATTAAAAAATAAAGCTCGAGCTCGAGGCTTATAATCATAAATGACTCGAGCTCGAGCTCGGACTTTAGCAACCTTTTACTTAGACTTGACTTGCTTCTGCCCTTACCTAGTTGTTATATCAATGAATATTGCAATTTTTGGGATAATCTTTATTACCAACGAGCTTACGAGTAGGCATAAGAATATTTCAATTAATCGGATTGAGTGGTTCTCAAACCCTTGTTACGCTCTTCCAATAACATTGTAATTGGTGTACATAGCAGCAAATTTCTTACTTTTTTTTTGGTAAAAAGGGCATTCTTACTTAGTTGTCTAATACATTTTGATGTTCCAAAAAAAAATATTTTTTAAAGGGCTTAATTGTTAAATGAATATAGTGTTGAGTTTATGATATATAAAATATAATAAAACATAAAGACATCAAGAGTACACAGCGGAAGACTTAAGATCATAACAAATAAATTAATTTACTGAAAGTATGCGTAACGTACCTCTTGCGAATATCAAATCCCTCGAGCAAAGCAAACCAAAGAAGTACTTATTGGTGTAAGAATAATGTCTTACAACCACGTTCTTGTACACACGAATTAACCAAACGAATCAAGCGATTGCTAGATCTAACACAAGTCCTCGTTTAAGAAAAACGAAACCAAACGCCCTTACTTTGGGGTGTTCGGCCGAATTATGGACTAGAGAGAGGAGAGGAGAGATCTAGGGTTAATTCAATGCACAAGTGTATGAAACCCTAGAACCTACCCCTCCTTATATACTAGTAGGTAAACTTAGGGAACAAGTTTGTGAATTAGGCTTTGTTTAGCCCCTATGGCCGGCCACCAATGCAAGCCCAAAGCCCATTCCATAACTTTTCCAAGTTTCCATTTCTAGTCCTTCTCTTTTCCATTTAACGGTCGTTAGTCATTTTTCCGTTAAATACTTAACGATCGTTAACCGGACTTAATGTGTAATAATTAATCGTAAACATAAACATTAATTATTAACTTTAATTCTCATTCGCTAATGTGTGCAATCCGTGGTCACGAGTTCGAATCCGGACATTCACATGTTTGTAAATATATACATTTCCAACACCCCACTTAGATATGTTTACAAACGTGAAATGACATTGGTTAGCGTCTAGCAACACGCCAATGCCCGTTACAACTCGTGTATGGTTTTCGGAGAAAACCAAGTTTGATGATTCATCATCATATTCATCCTTTATTTCTAATACAATGTTAATAAGAATATGGATCTTACTCATTTCTTAATTAACTATTTGCTTTCTCGCTTTATATGATTGAGTAAGATTACCAATTCTTCCGAATGAAGACCTTGGGTATGGCCATACAAACATCTTAACAATCCTACGAGGCCCAAGAGTATTATACTTCAAAATGAATTTGAAGGAAACAAATCCCATTTTGACTACAAGCGGATTCATAAATTTCGCAACACTTCGAAAACAACCCTTATAACTACCAGCCACGTGTAGCGTTAGATTGCTTCACAAAATGCACTACATCCATGACATATCTCTTGTATCTCAAGTCGAGGATAAATATCCATGATATACTTAATGACAAAGATCCATAAAGTATCATCATGTGGGTGGATAAGTCCTATATTCAATTCATTGAATATCATCCGAAATTAGTCATGCTACTCATCAATATACTTTCAAGTATATTCTAACTAATACTCAGATTTGTCTTAATTCAATATCATTCCTATGTTATTGATTGACAACGGACTATTTAGAATAACTTAAGTTATTCAAGGATTTAAACATGCAAATATAGGACAACATCATAATAAATGAATAATAAACATAACAAAATACTTTATTTCATTTCAATAATAATGTTTACAATATCTTTTATCTAAAATACTTAGTCACAGATGGGCATGAAACTACTAGCTAAACGAAGTCCAAACTTATCGACAAATGATTAAGTTTTTCACCGTGTAAGGCCTTCGTTAACGGATCGCTAGGTTATCATCTGTTTGAACTTTGAGCAACTCAATTTCACCTATCTCGACTTGCTCTCGAACATAGTGATATTGTCTAGGATAGTGTCCGGTGCCCTTCATGACTCCAGTTCATGGGCAAAAGTAATTGCAACTGAATTGTCACAATATACTTTAATAGGATTTTCAATCGACGCGATAACACCAAGCCCGAAACAAATTTCCTTATCCAAACAGCTTCCATGGCGACCTCGAGGCCGCTATGTACTCACTTTCAGAGCGTACATCGCAAGTGTTGTCTGCTTTACTCTTCCAATCCACAAGACCTCCATTGATGACAAAATGTAACCCGCTTTGAGACTTCGTATCATCTTTGTCACACTTCCGGGATGCATCGCAAGAACACGTAATGCATGCTTACGCTCGGATTTCCTCCATACACTATGAACATATCTCTTGTAGCCCTAAGGTACTTGAGAATATGCTTAATGCCAGCCCGATGAATTTCACCCGATTCTGTTGATACCGACCGGTCAAGTTTTGAGCAAACGCCACATCGCTCCTTGTGCATCGTCTGCGCGACATGATAGATCCCTGACCAAGCATAAGGAACTTTCTTCATACGCGCCACCTCTGCAGATGTTGAAGCACGACCTTGGTCGCTCAAACCATGATTTACTTGCATTGGCAAAATCCTTCTTGAATTTTGCATATTGAATCTCTTCAATATTTTGTCAATGTAAGCACTTTGGCTTAAACCAATTAGCGCCTTGATCTATCCCGTAGATCTTGATTCCGAGTATATATGCCGCTTCCCTAAGTCTTTCATCGAAAACATTTACCAAGATAGGCTTTCACCTCATTCGGACTTGGTATATGATTTCCATGATTAATATGTCATCGACATACGAGAATAAGGAAAGTAACACGACTCCCACTAGCTTTGTGATATACGATGGCTCATCAAGATTCTCGAGTAAATCCAAAACTTTTGATTTCTCCATCGAATCTTTTATTCCATTGCCTTGATGCTTGCTTTAGTCCATAAATGAACCTTTTAAGCTTGCATACACGGTTAGGAAATAATGGATTCACAAACCCTTCCTTGCGCCATATAGATGTCTTCATCTAGACGGCCATTCGAAAAGCGGTTTTGACATCCATTTGCCAAATCTCATAGTCATAGTGTGCGGCTATAGCTATGAGAATCCTAATAGCTCTTATGTCCGCTACAGAGAGAATGTCTCCTCGTAGTCAATGCCATAGGTTTGAGTAAAACCTTTAGCCACCGACGAGCCTTGTAGGTGTGTACATTGCCATCCATGTCGGTTTTCTTTTGAAGATCCACTTACTCCCAACGACCTTAGCTTTGGGAGGAAGGTCAACTTCAATCCGACATCATTATCTTTCATGGATTGCATTTCCCCATTCACGCAATCGCCATTTATCCTTTCGTGATCGACCATGGCGCCTTTATAGTTGGCGTGTTCATTAAGATCCCCAACCATATTTTCCTCCACCTCACGCTTAAACATAGACGGTCGGTGCACGTATAGTCCTTTCGCACCTCACGAATGGGAACAACTTCGTGAGGAGCACCTAAGCTTTCGTGTTCTTCTTGAAGTTGGCTAGTAGTTCGAAGGTGTTGTATCTTCTTGATCATATTCCGGATCATATACTCTCCCATCGAGTTCTTGAGATATGAGATTCCTCTCAAGGAAATCTCCATACCTAGCCACGATGACTTTGTTCTCACTGGGTAGTAAAAGTAGTAACCCATAGTTTCCTTAGGGTATCCTACAAAGATACACTTAACAGATCCGGCTTGGAGCTTATCAGTGTGTCACATTTAACAAACGCTTCACATCCCTGCACCTTTAAGTAAGAAAAGTTGGGAGCTTTTCCGTCCATATTTCATATGGAGTTTTAACAACCTTCTTCGTTGGAACCATATTCAAAATGCGAATATCGCTTCAAGGGCATAATCCCAAAAGTAAAGGTAGAGTCGTAAGTTCAAACATTGATCGTACCATGTCAAGTAAGGTACAATTTCTCCTTTCGATACACCATTTTGTTTGTGGAGTATAAGGAGATGTGAGTCCGGATAATTCCACACTCGCCTAAGTAATCTTTGAACTCTTGACTTATATACTCACCAACTCTATCGGATCGAAGAGCTTTAATCTTCTTACCGAGTTGTAATTCTACTTCACTTTTGAAAACCTTAAATGTTTCAAAGACTTCATGTTTATGTTTAAGTAAATAAACATAACCATAACGATCGAAATCATCCGTAAAGGTTAAGAAGTAGACAAGACCACGCTTTTGACACATGTCTAAGTGGACCACACACATCGGTGTGTATCAATCCAAGTAGATCGAAGCCCTTTCCACTTGTGGTGAAAAAGGTTTCCTTGTCATCTTCCCAAGAATGCAAGACTCGCATTTGTCAAATGATTCATCATTGACCGCTTTGTAAAGCCCATCGTGTTGCGCCTTTTCCATGCGTTTCTTGCCAATATGGGCAAGGCGACAATGCCAAAGATAAGAAGAGTCACGATTCGACTTGCTCTTCTTATTGCTAATGCTATACAACGAATTATTTTCATTGGATATACAACCATCCATATCAATTTCAAACACACCAAGCATAGGAATTGCATTAAAGTAAAAACATTATTTAAAGAAACCGAAATTCCATAAGCGGTAAAGTGTGCACAAAACCAATATCTTTTAACAAAGAAATCGAAATGACACCCCTAACAATGGAGGGTGCATAATGACAATTATTTAGTTCTAAAATTAAGCCCAAGGCAACACTAAATCAAAAGTCCCTATGGCTTCGACAATGACGCTTTCCATTTCCAACGTACAAGTATCTTTCTCCACAGTCGACTTCTTCGCCTCTAAGTCCCTGCGATGTATTACGGATGTGAGTACCACATCCCGTATCATATATCCGTGAATTTAACTTATGAGGAAAAGAAATAATTCAAACATAAAATGCCCGATGAGCTAGGCACCATCTTATTTTTATTCAAGGCACTCATTCGTATAAACCGGATAGCCTGCTTCAAAGGACTCGGTGAGTTGCGATGGTGGCAAGACAAATCCTTCTTAGGATTCTCCTTTTTCTTTCCGTGGTTCTTCTTAGGAGCTGGTGGGATGACAACTTGTTTCCCTTTCCTTTCCTTTCCCTTTCTTATCTGCTATGCGGCTTAGGCTTATTCACCCTACCACCACAGATAGCGAAAGCACGCAGTGTAGGAGCCTTCTTTGGCAATCTCTTCTCGTAGTCTACAAGCATTGCATGTAACTCATTCACTTGTCTTCCCGTGCAATGCATGTTAAAATTGCGGACAAAATCACCAAATCGTTCTGATTAAGGGAATGATTGATGAGTCCGACACATACATCTTCGAGTAACCACGGTGAGCTTCTCAATTGGTCCAAGTGATGTTTCATCTTAAGGACGTGGTCGGAGACAGATTTGCCAACCTCCCGCTCGCAAATGTGAACCTTTTCAATTAGTTCATACAGCTCACCGCCGGTGGCTTCTCAAACATACGCTTGAGTTCATCTAGCATGCTCATAGGCGGATAGTGCTCAAATTGTTTTTGCAATTGAGCGGACATCCCAAAGCATTAGACACGCCACATCATTATGCTTCTCATATTCAACACGATATGCCTCTTGTTCAAGAGCGCTTGCCGTGTCGAGAGGAGCATTAGGCGGAGGTGTAGTCAAAATTTCAACCCTTTTGGCAACACGAAGGATGATCCTAAGTGAACGATGCCAATCATTGAAATTAGGACCACCACTTGTCCTTCCAATCATATCTTTGAAAGCGGCACTCGAGAAGCTCATAGTGTTATATGATTGAGCCATCTACGTAAAAAGTTCAAAAACCATAATTAGTATTTTGATAATTTTCCTTTTCAATAAACAATTAAATACCCAAGGTTCATATTCATATAACCAATTAATATTTATTGAAAACTAGGATCCAAATTGTCATAATCTCATCACATCGCTTGATCATTAGTGATGAACCTTATATGAATGGTAGAGCTTTTGCTCAATTGCCAATTTCAATTGCAATTCCTAAATTTATGGGATTTACATATAGCCAATATCAATCGCCATGTAAACATGTTTTATCCCATCTTATGCCTTGAGTTTTCGCCACCGCCTAACTCAATTAAGTTGTCCAACTTAAGAAACCGCAAAATCGTCCATGCCCGTTCTCACGACACGTGGACATTTTACCCTTTGATTAGGATCTAAGTCACGCTCACGCAATAGAAAGTAATCTTAGGTGTTTCCGTTTCGTTGGATGGCATATAACTTAAATTAAAGGGTAATAGTTTTGATGTAAAATCAAATATGTACAAAGATGTCATGCATTCATCTTTGTAGCATAGTTTTTATTAAAACATTTATAACTTGTTTTAATGTATAAGCTTTTCATCATCAAACTTTAATTGAGGTATTGGGATCACCAATCAAGGAATTAGTGTTAATTATCATCCATTATACCGTACTTTTGCATAAGTGTAAACACTTAGTGTTTCGGATAATTACCACCTAAGTGGCGCATGGAATCAACATGAATTCGCCCTTAAGATGAGCTTGCACATTTAATGACTTACTAAGTAGCTCCACTAGAACTTACGAGGCGAGAGGACTGTGTACGCGCTAAAGCACAACCTTAGACATCCATTCGGTGTGTGCATGCGCACTTCTTTAAACCCCTTTTATTAGTTCATTCTCATGGGTGAGCCGTTCACTCATTTGTACCAAAGTCATCAATCAATTAAACGATTATGATTACTATTCTTAAAATACATGTTTCACCATTGTTTAGGTCGGTTTATTTTTCTTGTAAAAATACCCTTGTTACAAAACACAAACAAGCAAGTATTTATAAAATAAACAAATAAACAATGAATACATAACAAATAAAAGTTATGCATATCAAATAGCCACATGCAAACGGTTTTGATAAATCTTATTAATAACCAATTCTAGATCGTCAATATGCATATATTTAATTAAGACTTCCACCGTTTTCATCTATGTACAAGGTGAACCACATGCATCGATTCATCGATTGCGTAAGTCAAAACTAAATATATACCACATAGCACATAATTGATTCAATTAATAATTATTGAGGTCTTCCCAATTTAAGATCTATCATAATTTAATGTATATCACTTAAAACATGAAAGACATACAATAAAAAATGGATCCATGATAAAACATGCGATAATTATCATGGATATAAATTACACTTAACAATTAATGCAATTAAACGAGTTACGCATATACACAAAAGTTGCATGCATCTTAGGTTTCTAATCCAATTAAAACAATAGTTTACAAAACCCTAATTAGGGCACCAAAAACGCCCCCTCAAAATTAGGGTTTAGGTTTTGCAAACCCTAGATCTAAGCATACAAATAATAACACATTCATGTTTATTTTAATTATGTGTTTACGTAATTAATTACTTGTTATACAAGGCTCGTGATGCCATTGTTGAGTTTATGATATATAAAATATAATAAAACATAAAGACATCAAGAGTACACAGCGGAAGACTTAAGATCATAACAAATAAATTAATTTACTGAAAGTATGCGTAATGTACCTCTTGCGAATATCAAATCCCTCGAGCAAAGCAAACCAAAGAAGTACTTATTGGTGTAAGAATAATGTCTTACAACCACGTTCTTGTACACACGAATTAACCAAACGAATCAAGCGATTGCTAGATCTAACACAAGTCCTCGTTTAAGAAAAACGAAACCAAACTTCCTTACTTTGGGGTGTTCGGCCGAATTATGGACTAGAGAGAGGAGAGGAGAGATCTAGGGTTAATTCAATGCACAAGTGTATGAAACCCTAGAACCTACCCCTCCTTATATACTAGTAGGTAAACTTAGGGAACAAGTTTGTGAATTAGGCTTTGTTTAGCCCCTATGGCCGGCCACCAATGCAAGCCCAAAGCCCATTCCATAACTTTTCCAAGTTTCCATTTCTAGTCCTTCTCTTTTCCATTTAACTGTCGTTAGTCATTTTTCCGTTAAATACTTAACTATCGTTAACCGGACTTAATGTGTAATAATTAATCGTAAACATAAACATTAATTATTAACTTTAATTCTCATTCGCTAATGTGTGCAATCCCGTGGTCACGAGTTCGAATCCGGACATTCACATGTTTGTAAATATATACATTTCCAACATATAGTGTAGTAGAAATTTCATTTCATCAGGGAATCATTTTACAACCTTTTAAATTCAGGGTACAAAGAATTTCATTTAACCGAGTTGAATGTATTAAACTATATTTTGACTAATGTTTTATCCTCTGTAATTTTTGTTTGTTAGAATTATATTTTGACTTGGGTTTTATCCGCCTTCTAGGTCGATTTTATTTAAGTAAAACAAGATGAGAATTGTATAAGTTGAAGTTGATTTTTTAAAAGTAGAAAGAAGAATTGTATAAGTTGAAGTTTAAGTAAAACAATATGAGAATTATATAAATTGAAGTTAATTTTCTTTAAAGTAAAAAAGAAGAATTGTATAAGTAAAACAAAAGAATTGTATAAGTTGAACTTGATTTTTTGAAGTAAAAAAGATCGAGAATTGTATAAGTTGAGGGCAACTGATAAATTACATCTTTATCTTTGCACAAATATATAAACCACCAACAACCATCAACATAGTACATATCACAATTTGTAGCATCTCATAACACCAAAGTATAAATAAAAACATAAATTCTTTTCCCCACCCGATATGGTTTTCCAAACCTGATACTCTATACTAATTACCTTTTACAAAATTTACGCTATCTTCACTTAGATATTACAGGGATGATTTTGAGTTGTAAAGGGTGGGTTTATGGTTTTAAGAGCATATGCGATTGTGCCTTAATAGCTTGTTTATTGTTATTTTGGGTTTAACTTTCGTTTATTACTATATAAATTTTGATGGCCGAAAAAGGATATACGGAGTATGATACATAGTCGGTTCAAGTGGAATATACTGAGATCGAGGTCATAGAAGATTGTGTTCCTTATAATATACAAGATACATGGCTCGTTGAACGTGCTAGCTTAATGAATTTGTTAACTTAACAATACAATACAGTACAAAATTTAAATACATTAAAGAAGTGAATGTCTATTTTACATGATCATACATAAAATTTATAGTAGCTTCAACGATAACATTCACTATCATATTAAGTGATAGACCCTGGAATACAATAGAACGGTTCATACGTGTCACATAGCTTCTACATACCCTTTCCATAAATGATGCTAACCAAACAGCCAATCAAACTGAACCATAATACAAGACTATCATTCTTTACATATCATCACAATACTGAACCATAATTATATCCAAGTGATCAATTGTAGTCCACAATTTGGATACTTCATAATGTTGAAACTGAAATTACAAACTACATTCAAACACTCTCTAAAGATTTCACTTAACTAAGTTGAGGGTATTTAACTATCTTTTGACAAAGGTTTTATTAGCGATTTATTTATTTATTTATTATTTTCTTTTTGGTTACAACTACATTTTGACTTATACTTTATCTAGTGTAATAATTTTTAAACGGCCCTTTTTTCATAAGTAAAAAATATGAGAATTGTATAAATTGATGAATAAGAGCGAGTGTTGTCGTTATCTTATTTTGTTTTGACTTAGATTTTATTGGCCTACTGCAACAATTTTTAAAATGCCCATTTTATTATGTAGTTAAATAAGACCACATAACAAGCGCACACAACCATCAACATAGTACACACTACAATTAAAATCTAAGCTAACACTAAAGTATATATACAAGAAAAGTTTCTTTTCCCCACCCGATGTGGGTTTCCAAACTTGATACTCCATACTAACTATCTTTTACAAAATGTACACTATCTTCACTTCGATCAATTCCACAATCATACCTCAATCATTTTTGTCTAATTAACACTCGTTCATAGTCATTGTCCCACCGGTGACCACTACTTTCTTCGGTAACCGTCACTGTCACTTCAATCAAATTTATTAAATTAAAGGGGTTATGTATTAGGAGGTCACCCAACTATTAAACTTTTTACTTTTAGGCCACCCCCATTTATCAAAACTAACTTATAGGCCACTCATTTATGGGTTTGCTTTCGGTTATACCAATTTCGGATAATTTTATCTCAAAAATCTTTAAAACAACGAGAATAAAGCTAAATATAACATATTAAAACAACACAAACCACTATCAGTTTTAGCCATTATTTAAGTGCAATTTTAGTTAGTTACGGTGAAAGTGAATTAAGATAATTTAACTAAATAATTAAAATAAAATAAATGAGGGTATATATGTAATTTCAGAAACCAAATGCTTGAAGCAACTCTGGAATGCTTATACAAGAAGCATTTAGATTGGAGCGGTAACACAATATTCTAACGCTTGTTATGGTGTTGCCAAACAAGCTTTTCATTTAAAATGCTTACCGCTTACCGCTTATCGCTCCTAAACGCTTCCAAATGCTTGTTGCCAAACATGACCTTAGGCGTACAATATTTCATAGTTCTTATATGGTAGGCATCTTATTTATCGTAGAAACGGGTTTTGCTTTTCATTAGCAATTCTATACACGTGCGGCGTGCCCAATCACCTTTTACATTATTAGTGGAAATTTTGTTAAGTTGTCACAAGTACTAAAATGCGCATTTGGCTAAAATGTTTGTATCACATGCCAAACATAGAAGTTGTGTTCATTATCGGCAAATAAGGATCCTTAGGAGTTAGTTTGATACTTTCATGTAGAATTTGATCGAAATCAGCTTTTTGGCGCAACTAATTTAGGTAGCAGAAAGAACTTATGATCGATGTTGACAATTGTCTATTCACCTGTGTTTGTCATCCTTTGGTACGAAACAGTGGTGACTAGTGAAGATTCTAGCCATATGGTTTGGGCTAAGTGACATTCGTCCATTGCAAAACCCGAAGTGTGTACTTGTTATCAGGATTAATAATGCGAAATCTTGCTCTTCGAGTGTGGCATCTTTAATTGGACAATCTTTCTTTCTCTCCTTTATCATTTGGGTTAAAACATGAGCTATTTTTATATTAGTTCAAAGCTTAGCTTTTATAACCTTAAAACGCTCTCAACTGGTTACCATCTGACTTTGAATATAAACAAAATAGTCATAACTTGAAGTTATGTTATTGTGATTCACTTGAAGGAATCATCAAAGCACATAAGGCTACTAAAAAACAAATCATAACTTGAGGTTATGTTACTCTTTTTGATCCACTTAAAGAGATCATAATACATCTTGTTGATCTTAAATAAAATATAAACAGCAGCATGAACTTAAATTATTTGGTTCTCAGTTTAGTATACGCATGTCAAAACTCTACACAAATTAAAATGGGCAAATGTATTTAAAATTTATCTTACTTGTCATAAATTCTAGGTGTGTGAAACAATTTTATTCCTTATTATTATTTTATTTTTGCAAATTCATGTACCAAACTTTAAAATTTATGTTACCCCCCCCCCCCCCCATAAAAAGAGTTTCAATAAATTAAAGGGTAAAATAGTCAAAAAAAAATACCAGGGTGACAAATTTTGAAAGTTTGGTATATGGATTTGCACAAAACAATTGTTACATAGACGTTTAATTTGTGACAAGTAAAATACATTTTAAATACATTAGGGCAATTAAAATTGATTAAGCTAGATTCGTAAAAGAAACATGCTCACATAAAAAGAGATAATCACTTGTAATAAATATCAAAATCCATTTATACGAGAAGTTTTATAAGTTATAATATCATGCACAAGTGATGAGTGACGATACGTCTAGCAATTTAGATTTTAACTTACATATGTTAACATATAAGAGTATGCTAAAATCGTTATCGTCTACGAGTTTAATGTAGATAGAACTATTCATACATCAGTTTCAAAGTTTTTCTCTGTTAGCTAACAATTAAATCAACTTTAGCAATACTTTTTTAGCGTTCATTCTAGTATTCAACAATTAACTTCACAGTTTAAGATATAAATTAACTTTAGCAATAATAATTACCAAGTATCAAACAAAATTATCGATGATCTAACGAGATACGAAGAAGGGTTTACAAGTTACCTCGAAAATCACCTTTAAAGCGTACTGATAATGTGTTACAAAATAATAAACAAAAACATAAGAGTGAAAGAGAAAGAGAATTCTTATTATGAAATGAATCAATAATGGTTACAATATCACCTATATTTTAAGTGTAAATAGTTACAAGATACTAAAATATGTATTAATTAGAATAACATTAATAAGAAAATATGAATCATTCATAATTTTACAATATTCTTATTATCTTGTTTTACTAATTATGTAAGATGATTGGTAATTAAAATGTGTGAATAATTTGTTTCTCTTAAAATTAACTTAACAACCGATATAAATTATTAAAAAATTAATGACCAATAAAATTTAAAAATAAAGTAAAGTAACTCTAAATATAGTTTTTTTTTCAATTTTTTACGTTGTACAAAAAAATTGAGATGTAGACAACTCTATCCCCACCAAGGATAAAGAGGCATCAAACCCTTGACATATGTCTCTAAAGACAAGGAAGAGAAGAAAATAAATAAATAATAGAGTAAATTACACCGTTCGTCCTTGTGGTTTGCGTTGACCGCATGAGTTCGTCCTTTGACCAAAAAAGTTGCACCGTCCATCCTTAAGTGGCAAACGTTATGCGCCAATAGTCCCTCCCTCTAACGGAGCCCACTAACGGAAATCTGGCTTTCACCCAGGAGACCCGTTTTCAATTCCCGGCAATGGAACTTTTTTATTTTTTAATTTTTTTTGTTATTAAATTTTTTTTCATAGTATATCTAGTTAATAAGATAAGAATATAGGCTAAATGTCATAACGATGTTTAGGAATAAGAATGCAAAGTTCATGACTTGATATTTGTTATGTTTGGAAGATGCAAAAGATTGTTACAGAGATACATGTGATTCTCATTTAGTATAGGGAGATGATTTGCACACTTCAAAAAATGATTGGGACATTTCGATTAATTGTGTTTTGACATTTATGCGCTCACATGGGTGAAAGTGTAAGAGTAACTATGAGGGTATAAATGTCAAAACATAATTAATTGGAGTGTTTCAATCATTTGATTCATATCCCTTTAGTATATGAGCTTGATATTTATTGTTCTTGTTTATAAAAGTTAAAAACATTGTTCAAAAGCAATTAGCTAACTGACTCTTGCAATCTAAACTTCCATTGGTAGTTTCGGTTCTTAATCTGTTCCATTGTTTTTATGAAATATATTTTTTAAGAAAGTCTTTTCGGGAAAGAAAGCCAAAATAATTATGTTAGCCTTAACTTAAAACATCACGGTTTACGAATTAGCAGAAACTCTTTATATTTACGTGCAAACAAAAAATGTGAAAGTTAGTATTAATTTGTGGGCAATGTAAGTGACGTGCTACTATATTTTCTTTTACCCTATCAACTTCATTGTCAGCTGTATTTTTTACCCCACTTTGTGACCTCTCATCTTCGTCATCAGATGATGAACTAGCATTACAAATAAATGGATCCCATGCATCCATTCCCTTTGCACGTACCCAATATACACATTCCCTTGCACAATGACTTTGAACGTTCAAAAATAATCTCGTTTTGCTTTGTTTTAACACACAACCGCTTACAAGATAAAGATTTGTCCGCTGAATCCTCCCATTCCACAAGTTCTCCCCCATTTAGATGCAACTTTCCCCATAAGAGACAAGCAATAGTCTCTATCCGAAATACACGGATCATCAAGGACCAAAGAAGGTAATGCCTGGTCAAACGTGCCAATATTAGTTTTTCTTGATTTGAGAATACAGACAAACGAACCTGAAGAGTTCCCCACGTAAGATAAAGAGGGTTGAGGGTGAACAGTAGGTTTCCCCACATTAGCATTAAAGGTGTGTGAAAGAACATGAGGTTTACTTCCTCTATGAAAACGAGCAACATGCGGATATAGGCGAAGCCTCCCAAACCAAATGGTGCATAAGTTCTCGACAAGACGATCCAAATTATCAACCTTAATAAATCGAACAAAAGCAAAATGATTACCTACTTTTGATTTCTTGAAAGGTATGAAAGCATCCACAACGTTTTTGTATTCATTGCAGATCTTCCAAAGATCACGAGCCGAAAAGTGATCCGGAAAATTTGTCACAAAAAGTGATTTAGAGATCCTTTGAGTTTGGACCTCATTAGATCTAGATCTAAAAGACTTCGAATTTCTATCCCCATGCAGAATAACCAAAAGAGTGATGCGAAAAAAAAATTAAACCTTATAAAATTACAAACCCTAAATCGATCTAGGGCTTGTAAGAAGGCATACCTGCGATTGAAAGAAAACAATGAAAGAAAGAACCCTAACCAACTATGAATACTTCATTTATTGGTGACGGTGGAGATGCTTCGTTGAGTAAGAAGTAGAGGTGGCAAAACGGGCTGGCCGGGCGGGCACGGGCTACGGGCCAAACGGGCTATGGGCCAAACGCGCACGGGCTAAGCGGGCTCGGGCCAAACGGGCTCATGTTATACCAATCGCTTTTAAAAAGACTCAAAATGACGAAATAAATTCATCGAACGTAACACCTCATTTATATTTAAAAAATAAAATGTAAGATTTTCTTTAAAAATAATCTAATGTTCGAGAAAAACATGTGCCCGTTATGCCCATTTAACTTCTAAATGGGCAATACATGCCCATTTCAAAAAAAAGAGAGGACCCAAATATGCCCAAATCATTTAAAAGTTTGCCCATTTAGCCCATTCTTTTGATTTTGGGCACAAATTGACACCTCTAGTAAGAAGTATGTAGTGCGTTTCCCTTATTAATAGCGTCCTCCCTCATTATTAAGTAATGCTTTTGAAATAAAGGGCATCCACTATGGTTAAAATTTATAAAGCTTTATAAGTGTTCCATGTCATCACATATTAATAAATTATAAACCTTTTGAGTTTATAAACTTTTTCACACTATGATAAAAATGTGTTACAACTTTATAAATGCATCATATTACACATGCATTAATTGTGTTGAGTTTATGAAAGGGTCCAAAAACAAGAAGCTTTTCATGCCACATAGATTTCTCACTATGGTTGAAACAATATATAAACCTTTTCAATTTTTTTAAACCTATTCATGAACCTATTATAGTCGATGCTCTAAGTAAGTAACAAATGAACCTACACACCAATTTGACATGTTAAGAGTATTTCTTTAATTAAGAAAATTAACTTAAGAGCCGAACCACATGATTTCTTATTCTAAACAAAAAGGGCAAATGATAAATATATATATATATATATATATATATATATATATATATATATATATATATATATATATATATCATACTTGCATCATTTGCTCTTATGGTAGCGAATAAAATTTTATGTTTTAGATCTACTATACTTTCAAATTCATCCTCTTTAAGGTATTACATGTGACATTTTGCCCTTCGGAAAATAAAATTTTCTATTAGCGAAGAGGGGCAAAAATGACTAAAAATTTCGCAAAATAACCTAAAGAGGATGAATTTGAAAGTATAGTACCCACAAAAGCAAAAAATTTTGTTCGCTACCCACAAGAACAAATGGTGTCTAAGTATAATACTTTTTTTTTTTATCATTTGCCCAACTCTAAACAAAAAAAGGCAAATGATAAAAGAAAAAATAAATATCATATTTGCCATCATTTGCTCTTATTGGTAGCGAACAAAATTTTTTGCTTTTGTGTGTACTATATTTTCAAATTCATCCTCTTTAGAGTACTATGTGACATATTTGCCCTTCGAAAAATAAAATTTTCTATTAGCGAAGAGGCGCAAAAATGACCAAAAATTTCGCAAAATAACCTAAAGAGGATGAATTTGAAAGTATAGTACCCACAAAAGCAAAAAATTTTATTCGCTGCCTACAAAAACAAATAATGTCAAGTATAACACTTTTTTTTATCATTTGCCCAACAAAAATTTTTTATCATTTGCCCAACAAAAATTTAGATAACTTATATAAGTTGGTGGCTGACATTGTAACCTTATGCCACATGTGATAACAAAACCAACCAACAACACAGTACAAATCTCACAATGCTAACTTTCTACCAAAGAAAATATATAACGAAGTAAATACTTTATCCATCACCCGATGTGGGATTGCAATCACTCGATGTAGGAATAAAAATGCAAAACATACTTCCTAATTTCCTATTATAAGCTTCTAAAGATGTATAAGTGCTATCGTGTTGTTGACAAAGATATACTTGATAACTGTCTCGACTTAGGATTGGTAGTCGTTCAATGCGACAACATTATATGATCGTTATAAGCTTTGTCATTTGTCACCTTCTTCTGTTGCTATTATTATTTTCACAATCATATACCAAATCATCTCTCACTGTTTCTCATTCCATTCATAATAATTTACACCTATTTATTTCTTTTCATTTCAACAAAATAAAATAAATATTCTAAAACATGATATAATAAATGGGTTAAAAACTCACTGCTATTGTTATTGCCTTTATCAGTAAGTGACATGACAGTTACAACATAATACAACGGGTTATGGGCTCAAGTCTTAATCGAAACATGCATGATTATGATTTGATTTAACAATGTAAATATATACTTTTCCAAAAAATAAATAATAATTTCGACGAGTCGACGACATGCTATTATTATTTATTATAACAACAAAGTGACGAAACTATCCAATGACATAACTCTAGTTTCAGCCTAAAGATTTAAGAACACAATGCAAGAAAAGGGTTCATAACTAATATCACTTAGGAACTGCAATTTGTTTTGCGTTAATAGTAAGTGACACAACTAGTTAAGTGCAACATAATATATAAATTGAGTGTTCTCAGTTGCGACATTTATGAAGTATATTTTTTATTAAGTCTTTTAGACAAAAAAGAAAGCCAAAGTTATAATGTTAGTCTCAACTTATAACACCATGGTTTATGAATAAGCAAAAACGTTTTATAATTATACAATCAAAAATCAGTTTACGCATAAGCAGAAACTCTTTATATTTACACAACTAAAAATGTCTTTATAGCAAGTAAAGTGGAACATAACATATTTTATTCTAGTAACCTTTTGTAGCAAGTAAAGTGGAACAAAGTGGAATTGAGAAAATGTGCGAAGAGAGATTCTAAAGTTTGCGAAAAGCAATCGAGTTTATTGTTTTGGACTAAACTGGTAATTTTCTATCAAAGTAATAAGAAGAATACACGTGTGTTTTGCGCTCTTTTTGTATGTGTATTTCTATGTTAAATTTTGGGTTGGTAATCTGTGGCAAACATATCATTCTATCAATTACTAATGGCTTTCAAGTTGTGGCTTATTGCAGGAGTAATTACAGGGGTTTAACCTGGACAAAAGATTAAAGATTTAAAGTTTCAAGAATCTCATTTCTGCTGAAGCCTTTCTTCGTTTCTGCTGATGAGTCACTACTAGCCGTTAGAGGGGTCTTAGTGAAACTTAATCTCCTATTTAATAAGTCCCCTTATCTAGGGTTAGTCACACTTGAGTGTGCAGTCTTTTGTATCACTCTCTTCTCACCTTTCTGATCATTTCACTGATCTTGTCTTATCTTTACATTCATATGATTATTGTCTCATTGACATTAATCTAATCTTGTAACATTTGGATACTATTGTAAACTTAATCTAAGCTGACTATTGCAGCTTAGATCTGAATAAAGGTTCTATTGTTCATCTTGTGTTGCCTATACTTTCGTACATGGTATCAGAGCATCAGGCTCATTGATTCTCTTCGGCAACTATTGGTGGTTTGGGGTTATTGCTATTGGCGTAATCACTGGTTATCTTCTACTTACAATTAGCCCTAGACTAAGTGAATCTAGGGTAATTGTGATTTGCTCTTCCGATGCATATTTCTCTGTAAGTCTATATCTTGTCTCTTCTTCAAACATACAGTACTTAAGTCTTTGTGGGTGCAAACGGGTAGACTAACATCTTGATCGCCACCTTTGAGTGGTACGAATACCTGCTGGTTTACCCTAGTCCACGAGCTTGGTGCTTGTTGTTTCTTAAATTCAAAGTCTTATTTATCTTTCTATTTGGTCTTATTATTATCTCATCTGTTTTATTTGTGCATCTTCTTGTCTTTATTATGGTTGTTGGTGATCTGCGGGTGGTGGTGGTTCCACCGAGAAAAGCTTATCCTTTGGGGATGCTTTGTACTTACACCCTAATAACACTAATGGGACTCCCATTATTTCTATCAAACTCACAGAGGCCGAAAATTATAAAATATGGAATATGGCCATAACCTTTGCCTTAAGGAACCATAATAAGTTAGGGTTTATTGATGGTACTTGCATAAGAAACGATTCAAACCCTAATCTTGCTAATCAATGGGACACTTGTAATTCATTGTGGTTACTTGGATTCTTAATTCTCTCATACGAATTATTTCTTGGGCTATCTATGCCAAAACTTAAGAAATGTGGAATGATCTTAAAGATACTTATGATAAGGTTGATGGTTCACTATTTTCAATTTGCATAAAATATAAACTCTCTTAGTCAAAGTAGGTCCTCTCTTGCGATTACTACAACAATCTTAACTCTTTATGGAAACAATTTGATTGTATGATTAGCTTGCCTCCTTGCACTTGTGAGGCTGCAAAACAATTTGAAAAACATAATCGACTAATCAAGTTAATGCAATTTCTTATGGGTCTTGATGACTCCTATGTTCCCATCGAAGCAATATTTTAACGAGAGACCCGTTACCTAATGTCAAAGCTGCTTTCTGTTGTCTCGGAGAAGAGTCTCACGAAATGTATCATCGGGAATAGCTCGCTAAACCCGATGCTACGACTTTTCTTTAAAAACTTCTTATGGTGGAAAATTTTTGATAACAAAAGAAGTTTTAACAACAAAGTTTATGGTCTTATCTTGTAATGACTCTAATAGCGAGAGGACCAAACATGAACCTCAAATGTACCAATTGCAAAAACACGGTCACACCATTGATAGATGTTATGATCTTGTTGGCTATCCTGTTGGATATGCTAAGAGAAATTTTAATGGAAACCTTTCGGAAGATAACAATGTTTCTGCTGAAACCAATCTTATCACCGATAATAGTGCCGGAACTCTCCTGTCTCCCTGCCTAATGAGCGACTCTCAAGACTTATGAGTCTTCTCAATGACAACAATGTGTCATCTGCTAATGCCAACTTGGCGGGTAAAATTTTTAGGAACCTTCTTTAATGGCGTGTCAAGTTTAATATAAACTTCAACAAGTTTTTAACAACAACACTAAGACATTATCCGGAAACATCGATCGTGGTTGGATTGTTGATTACGGTGCAAATCGACATGATGGTGTGGTGAAATTTTTAATCAATGTTGTTAACATTTCAAATCTTGGCTTAACTGTTGGACATCCCAACGGTACTCAGCCTTAATTACAAAAATTGGTGATTTAAAGATCAATAATGATCTAACTCTTTTGATGTACTTGTTGTTCCCGAGTACAATGTTAGTTTGTTGTCTCATTCATAAAATTGCTAGAGACAATAAGATGTTTGTCGGGTTTAATGAATCTAATTGCTATATCTGAGTTTACATCAAAAAGGATTGTGGGGATTGGTAAACAACACAATGGGTTATATATGTTTGATATTGATTCTTCATGTAAGATTATTTCTAATAATTGCATATCGATTGTCATGTTTCAAAAACCTTTGGCATCAAAGACTTGGTCATCCTCGACCAAGTCCTACACATACTTAAACCCACTCTTAAATTTGATAGTACATCTAAAGCGATCATCTCTGTGATACTTGTAATAAAGCTAAACAAACGAGGGAACCATTCCTTCTAAGTGAACATAAATCAACTAAAATTGGTCAACTTGTCCATCTTGGTGTATGGGGACCATATAAAGTCACTAGCGAGATGGTTACAAATATTTTTAACATTGTTGATGACTATTCCGGCGGTGTGGGTTTATATGCTTAAGGGAAGGATGATGTTTATGTTTCCATTGTTAACTTTACTCACATGCTATCAAATCAATTTGAACATAATGTCAAGATCTTTAGAAGTGACAATGGGACGAATTTGTCAATAATAAACTTCAACATTTTTTCCATGAAAAGGAATTTTACATCAAACCTCTTGTGTTTATACACCACAACAAAATGGTATTGCGAGAAAGGAAAATAGGCATCTCCTTAATGTAGCTAGATCCTCATGTTTCGAGGGGAATTACCTCTAAAACTTTGGTGCGAATGTGTTCTAACTGCGCCTATGTCATAAACAGGTTGCCTCTTGATTCTGTCTGCAAGTCCCGTTCTTCCTTGTGTATGGGCATGACCATTCACTCTCTCTCCTTAGAGTCTTTGGTGCTTATGCTATGCCACCATTCTCAACATCTCCGATAAATTTGGTAGTAGGTGCGAAAAAGTGTCTTTATTGGTTACTCAAATGAGAATAAAGGCTATAAACTCTTGAGCCTTGAAACAAAAAATATCTTTTACTCGGAGATGTCAAATTTATGAAACTGTTTTTCCTTCAAAATGAAAAATTACGTGTCAAAACCTTTTGGTGAAACCTTTGTACAAAAGATTTAAATCACAAAATTTCTTTGACTCACAAATAAGTCCCAATGATGAAGGAGAGTGACATCCTATGATGATGGCACGGTGGTAAGTCATCCTACTAGGATTGACAAACCGAGTTCTGACATCTATAGATGATAATACACACCACGAGGGCAACATATCACATGATTCACATTACTCACGATGCGGTTTCGATCCTGCGATACTACACGATTATCTTTGAACAAGAAAGAGGCTTGCCGACCATTATCGCTAGAAGGTCAACCGAGTTTCCAAGTTGCCCGATAATCTTAATGACTTTATTATAGAAGGAAAAGTCAAATATGGTGTTGAAAAGGTTGTTAATTACTCCAACCTTAACAAAGATAATTATTGCTTTGCATCTAGTCTTAATAAAAGTATTGAACCTACACATTATGAAGAAGCTATCCATGATAGTAATTGGGTTGATGATATGAATTAAAATTGAGGCCTTAAATGAAAACCATGCTTGGGATATAACCGATCTACCCCTAATAGAATTCCTATTGGCTACAAATGGATATTTAAAATCAAATATAAAGCCAATGGTGAAGTTGATAGATACAAGGCTAGACTAGTTGTTAAAGGCTATAACCAAAGGGAAGGAATAGACTATGATGAAACCTTTTCTTTGTTGTAAAATGTCTCTTGTCGGATGTCTTATTGCCTTAGCCGTAAAAACAAATGGCCTCTTTTCAACTTGATGTTAATAATGCCTTCTTGAATGGAGATCTTGATGAGGATATCTATATGACCATCCCCAAGGGTTCGTAATGAGAACAATAAGAATAAAGTCACGTAAACTTGTCAAATCCCTATATGGCTTAAAACAAGCTCCGAAATGGAATGAAAAACTTGTCGGTGTTTTAAAAGAAAATAACTTTGTTCAATGTTAATGATCACTCTTTGTTCACCAAAGCAGAGAATAACAAGTTTATTGCTCGCTTGTTTATGTGGATGATATTGTCCTTCTGGAAATTGCGATGAGATAAACCGATTCAAAGAGTTCCTAAAACAAAGTTTCATATTAAAGACTTGGGAAATCTAAAATACTTTCTTGGCATTGAGGTTCTAAAAGCGGGAATGACATTTGTCTCTCCCAAAGAAAATATTGTCTTGAACTCCTCAAAAATTTGGTCTCCTTGGTGCAAACTGTGTCCACTCCTATGGAACCAACTCGTCCTTCCATACATTCCCACTTGATGACCCCTTGCTTGTCAACATCACGGTTATCGAAGTTACTTGAGAAACTTATCTATCTCACCCATACTAGACGACATCTCATACTCGGTTCATTGTACGGCACAATATATGCATTCTCCTTTAAAGTCTCATCCGGAATGTGCCTCAATGTTCGAGATATCTAAAAGAAGCTCCGGAAAAGTCCGAGGTACAATTTCGACAACTCGAAAATCATCTTGAAGGATATAGTGATCTTGATTGGGCCAAATGCAAGAAAACCGAAAATCATCACGGGTTATTGTGTTTTCTTTAATAATTGTTTAATCTCATGGAAAAGTAAAAACAAAACACTCTTTCAAAATCTTCCACGATGGCGAATATAGATCTATGTCTCTCTTTGCTGTGAAATCATTTGGATTCAAAAATCCTAAAAGACCTAAAAGTTGATATTAATCTTCCTATTGATCTTTTTGTGATAACAAATCGCTTTACAACTTGTCACAACCCTGTTTTCCATGAAAGATCAAAACACTTTGAAATGGATGTTCACTTCATCGGGAAAAAATTGCTAGAGGTGTTATAAATGCAAAAGATTGGCTTTTCAAACTAAGCTGAGACATACTCACAAAGAACCTCCACATCTATCGGCATAAATTTTGTGTGAAAAATTGATATTGTTTGATATGTTTGCTCATCGATTATGGGGAATGTTAAATTTTGGGTTGTGTCTGTGTCAAACATATCATTCTATCAATTACTAATGGCTTTCAAGTTGTGGCTCATTGCGGAGTAATTACGGGGGTTTAACACGGACAAAGATTAAAGATTTAAAGTTCCAAGAATCTCATTCTGTGAAGCCTTTCTTCGTTTCTGGCGATGAGTCATTGCTAGCCGTTAGAGGGTCTTAGTGAAACTTAATCTCCTATTTAATAAGTCCCTTATTTAGGGTTAGTCACACTTGAGTGTGCAGTCTTTTGTATCACTCTCTTCTCACCTTTCTGATCATTTCACTGATCTTGTCTTATCTTTACATTCACATGATTATTGTCTCATTGACATTAATCTAATCTTGTAACATTTGGATACTATTGTAAACTTAATCTAAGCTGACTATTGCAGCTTAGATCTGAATAAAGGTTCTATTGTTCATCTTGCTTTGCCTATACTTTCGTACATTCTACAACTTGAAAATGGTACGTATTTGTAGTTTGTTTTGGTTATTTACTAAATTAAAAAGTTTACGTATATGCTTTTCTTTACATGTATCGGAAAGAGTTGACCAAATGATAAACCCGATAATGTTGTGAGCACTGTAGCAGTGGTACTGTAGCGAGTTCAATGTCTAATTATATATATAATACTCCGTAATAAACATAATCTCTCTATAATCTCATGTGCTAAACATGCCCGTTATCCGCCAATTGCAACAATTTTTAAACAGCCCTTGTATATTTTCTTTGTTACCACAAGTTAAAAAAAAATTAAGAATTGTGTAAGTTCATGATTAAGGAGCAAACTACATTATTAACAATAATATAGCAAGCACAATCTTCCTATAATCTCATGTACTTGCCATTTATCCACCAACTGCAACAATTTTGAAACAGCCCTTTTATATTTTCTTTGTTACCACAAATTAAAAAAAAAAAATTAAGAATTGTGTAAGTTTATGATTATGGAGCAAACTACATCATTAACAATAATATAGCAAGCACACACAACCATCAACATAGTACATATCAGAATTTATATGTAGTATAACACCAAAGTATATATACAAGAAAAGTTGGTTTTCCCCACCCGATGTGGGTTACCAAACCGGATACTCCATGCTAATTACATTTTTCAAAATGTACACCGTCTTCACTTCGATCAATTCCACAATCATATCTCATTCATTTTTTGCTAATTAACACTCGTTTATAGTCATTGTCCCACTAGTGACCACTACTTTCTTCGGTGACCATCACTGTCACTTCAATCAAATTTATTAAATTGAGTAAACATGGATATGGGTCCCATGGGAGTATTTACGTGAAGGCCGCCGTGAAAAATACAATGGATATATCATACATGGTACGCTTTTGTGGTTAGTCAATTTGTCATAGAAGATTGTGTGCGTTTATAACATCCAGCTTGCTTTAAATTATCCCGTCTTACGCATACAAATCCAAGTAGTTCTTTTGGTAGGCATCTTAATTTACGAACCACGTTATATTATGGAAACGGGTTTCGCTTCTCATTAGCTATTGTAGACACGTGCGGCATGCCCAATCACCGTTTACATTATTAGTAGCTATGTTTGGCAAAAGTAGCTTTGAAGCGATGTGAGTGGTGTGTTGTAGCCACGACTCACCGCTCACCGCTCACGACTTCTTAAAGAAGCATTGGAAAATGAGCTTTCTAAAAATAGCAAAGCTCACAGCTCCTTTGCCAAACGAATACTAAAAATTAAAAAGCTCACTGCTCAACGCTCATCGCCTCAAAAAGCTTCAAAAAGCTCTGCGCCAAACATAGCCAGTGAAAAACTTGTAACAATGACTAAAACACGCATTTGGATAGAATGTTTGTATCACATGCCAAACATAGAAGTTGTGTTAATTATCAACCAATAAGGATCCTTAGCAGTTACTTTTATACTTTTATGTAGAATTTGAAATCAACGCAGCTTTAGGTAGCAGAAAGAACTTATGATGTTGACAACTGTTCATTCACCTGTGTTTGTCATCATTTGGTACCAAACAGTGGTGACTAATGAAGATTTTAGCCATATGTTTTGGGCTAAATGACATTCGTCTATTGCAAAACCAGTGTGTGCTTGTTATCAGGATTCATAAGCGAAAATCTTGCCTCCTTTGAAGATATGGGCATATATAGCTAATGTTTGCGCCAACACGACTTGGCCTTGTAATGGTAGTCACTTGGTGCAGCAACATTAAGATGGAAATAGGCTTCATCACCATTCTCTAGCCTATGCAAAGCAAGAACTTTGAATTTGGTTTGTGGGAGTTTTGAAACATGACAAAGCAACTAAGCGTGTATGAGCCGATGGGGCACCGCGATAAGCAGCAGTATACGTGTTGAGCGTTAAACTATACTTGAATACACTTTACCCGAATATGCATGTAACTTGACCCGTTAAATGTTAAGAGTTCCTAGTAGGGTCGAAAATTGGAGTGCCTTGGGCCTTTGAAATCTCTGATCGGGTAAGTAAAAGAATTGGTGGGTTTTGCTTGGGTTATGACTTGTCAAACAAGTCTATGGCTCAATCTATATGTCGATTTGTTTTACTATATAAACAAAGACATACCCACATCTACATACACGCATAACATTACTTCATCTATCCTTAAAACTGATTCACATATTCCAGTTTCTTTGCTCTTGGTCGCTTGGTTTCTCAAGTCGATTAAAGGGTTTAAGTTTGGTTCTAAACTTGTATTCGCAACAAGTGTTTAGGTGTATTGGTAGACGATTGCTCCTGGTCTCCTAGTCGACACTTAAACAGCATCAATATGGAAGTGAAACTGTACCTGCTCGTGATCTTTTATCTCGGACAGTATGTGTTGATATCGGACAAGGCGTGTCCGATATCGGGTAAGCTTTGAAAGCTGTTTTTCCAGCTTGGTTTTCACGTACAGCTTTAGGTGACTGGTTCATTGGTATATTCTGTACGTGGGGCTATTCAAGTAACAAGTGGTTGTTTGGTTTTAATAGTTACGTTCTCGACTAGCTACATCGAACGTATACGTGAATCGGGTTTGTGTGTGATACTCTTGGAGGTATCTATTTTAGATACTTAAAGGTTTCGTAGGGTTTCTTGTTCCGTTACTAGAGTTCAATTGCCAAGCAAGGTTAGCCTTCTTTATTCCCTTTTAATTAATTAATAATGTATTAATTATGTGTTTATTATTTACGTGTTAACATAATTGTATTAACTAGATCCATTATCCGCTGCGTACTCGTAGAGGTTACTGGTTAACTAGATCTAAAATCCCAACAGTTTTTGCGATTATGGGTTACACGTTTCTGATATTAATAAACATGTTTTAAAAGGGCTGCATGAAACCTAGTTTAGTTATTATGTTTTATTTTAATTTTGACAAATACATGCAATACTTGTCAATTTTTAATAAATAATAGCTAGTCACACACAAATTAAAATTATATTGATAATTAGAATTAATTTGTTAATTAGAATTTAATTTACATGTGAATTATAATTACCTTGTTAATTAAAATTAATTTGTTAATTTAGAATTACATGTAAAATTTAAATTACTTGCTAATTATAATTAAAAGTTAATTTGTATTTATTAATTTTTAATTAGAATTATTGTGATAATTAGAATTACATATTGATTTAAATACATATATTGCATAATTACTTGTTAATTAGGATTGCCATGCTTTATGTGTTTTTCCGGCCACAAGACCCACTCAATTGCTTTTCTAAGTGATGTATGGGGAGATCTAGGTATTGCATCCCAGTGACCGTTTTATGGTTCTCCGTTTGTGGAAGACTCGCAAGAGGACTCGGAACAATATATGGTTACTTAATATTAATGTTTATGTTTGTATGTTTGTGATTCCTATATGTGCATTATTACTTGTTTTGACACCTAATTGTATGCAATATGGAATAATACATATCGTAACCATAACATTAATATTGGTCTTTATTTACCCGCCAAAATACCATGCTCATTGTGACCTGCTATTTGATTCGTGGAAAATTGTTTTTGTAAAATAAAGTGACCTAATATATGAAACACGTTTTCAAGAATTTAAAAACTAGACGCTATGGACACTTGGGATGTACGGCTCACCCACTAGAACAAACTAGAAAGGGGTTTAAAGAAGTGAGCACGTCTCACCGAAAGGATGTCTAAGGTTATGCTTGAGCTTACACGGTCCTCTGCCTCCACAATGCGTTCGATTAGAGCTACCGTGAACCATGATGATCACTCTGATGTCATTACCAAAAGTTTTAAAATTAGTGTTACAAAGTTGTTTTGCATGCTTCTTTGTACACGACTTTTACCACATTTATGTGTGCATACCTATTTGTAAATATTAAGTCTATGCCACCCAACTATGGACACGTGCACTTGGATTGACTTCTGCGGTCGGACCTAAGGGCCTTTCCAACCCATGGTAATTATTTCTCACTAGTCGGACCTCGGTTATTTTACACGTTCATACTTGGTCGACTTATATCGAGTTAACATGGTCGGACCTCGGACCGGAGGCATAAGATGAGAACTAAACATGCTTTTGACATTATTACTTGATATTAATGCCTTAAGCAGATCTCATAAATCTAAGAGTTGCATTTTGCAATTAACGCCGTCGCTTACCTCTTGTCCTATTTTTTTACACATCGGTCGGACCTATGGTAATTAAGTGGGGTTGCAAGATGGATCTTAGTCTTAATTAGTAATTAATTGGGCGTTAATTCTTTTAAGAATGTAATTATCAAAAATACTAGATTTGAACTTTTATGTTCCGATTAATTGTGTTATTGCAACATAATTCGTAAACAAATTGTTTTCTTTGAAAGACAAACTTAGTCTGCATTTTCCTAGTAAGAAGAGTGAGACTTATACCTATCTTTTCTCCTTAGTTGACAAACTAAGATAGGATTCAAAATTGATAAACTCTTATATGATCTTTCATTACCCTTTTCGTGGTCTAGAGTTAATTGAAAGATAGAATATTTTGTGTAACTGGAAACATTGTGTTTAGAGCTACCAAAATAAATAACATCCTGCACTTGTCACGATGTATGAGTTTAAACCGCAAAGAGTAAAGAAATTACTAGCATATTTGCTAGGTAATCTTCTTGGACTCTTATTATCCGGCCATGTTGATGACTAGCTCAATTACTAGCTATTATTTTGTTTTACTAATTACATATGAATGACATTGGTGATTAAAACGTGTACATAACATATCAACAAATGTCATTATTATAACGCACCTTTATAGGACTCTGACAAAATGAAAACCCGTGGCATTGACGTGACTCTGACAAAACGAAAACCAGTGGCATTTGCCGTATGCTCCACTTTTGTTGCCGATGTAAAAAGTTTAAGAATTGATGTAAATCGATAGTTGTTGTAAGAGAAGTAGTTATCTTAACTTTAACTCTCATAACTTACACCAACCACCAACATAATATTAATTTTCAACATGTCAATAATTTACATGCCACGCTATATAAATAGGTGAAAAATCTTATCTTTACTCGATGTGGGAACTCAAAATTGATACAAGTAAACTTTTGCAAAAGTTACCTCTAAATACATATAATAACACCTTAGATTGTATAATGCAAACATAATATTACAAATCATCTATCATTCATTTTCTGTTAACTAACATTCCCTAGCGATCATCGCGACCGGCCTTATTCGATCCGTCACCACCATCATATCACCAATTACGGCATCGACATCGCCTCGTCATTTCACTCAAATTCATTAGATTAAATGACTAAACATGTACATTCGCCACTTCACGAATCTAATCACACTCGGTTCAATCGATATTGCGGGTTTTGAAACAAGTACATATCGTAGCATCAATGATTATATACGTAACTTTAGCATAAAATTAAAGAACTACATTAAAATCTATAACTCTAGTGGCTCGCTTAATGAGAGGGCAATAGTGAGCTTGAAATTTATAATTTTCTAACACCACCAAGCTTTTATATATAATGAATCGATTATGTACGCATAAAGGTTATGGAAGAGTCTCTAAATAACACAAGAAACAGATACATAACTCACGCTCGATGAACCATGGCATGCAATGATCATAATAACAAAACACAAAAACCGACTAGGTCGCCAAAATTAAAAAACACAAAACAATGACATTTCGAAAAAATTATGTATAGCCCCGCCGGATCTCTTTAACTTGCATATAAACCCTATTGCTGAAATATTATTTCCACTTCATGAGTTCTTTAATTTAAACTCTAAAGACATAATTTTCATTCGGACCACCTCAAAAATCTGCATGCATGCAAAGCTACTCTTGACTTCAAGTCTACGATCCGTGTTTCCGAAAACACAAGTCTTCTAACAAAGCTCCATACTGATCATGTGCACCTTCACGATGCGAGAAGGTCTTCATTTTCAGCCATACTTGTTTCGCGGGGTATGAACGTCAAAAAAACAAGTACATACGACGTCTATTTGGGACTTACGGGCCGCACGATTGCATCATTTATGCTGCTCCCACCATTTGTCGGTTAGGATATCATCTTTCACCCGAGGAGACCACTGGTTCGATTCCGACAATGGAACTTTTTAGTTTTTCTTCTTCTTATTTATTTATTTATTTATTTATTTATTTATAATTATTATTATTATTATTATTATTATTATTATTATTATTATTATTATTATTATTATTATTATTATTATTATTATTATTATCATTATTTATTTATTTTTTAAAAACATCACTTTCATTAGAAACAAAACCGGTGGATTACAAGAAATTAGTGGGGAGCCTCGAAACAATCTGGGCTCCCACACCTTTAGCAATAACAAAACTAATCCCATCAAGATATGAGCGACCACGCGCTCCAATGTCTTGAGTTATAGAGAACTTCCGGATCCGCTTAAGTAAGGTCACCGTCGACCTCAAGTTCTCCTAAGGAGGAAAATGAGAAGGGTGAACCCATATCCAATGTCCGTACATTTGGCTCCGTATTTGATGCGCTTACGTTTGCGGCGTCAATCACCGCCGACACGGCACAAAATCCATCATACCGGTTTGTGTGAGGGGCGACCCGTCAATCGACACATCGTCCCCTCCATCCCATGCATAGAGCAAGATATCTGGCGGCCGTAAGACTTGCTCCCTTTCTCCACCCAATCCGATGTCAACCTCTTTCGAGTGAGACCCGGATCGCGAACATATATCAATCAAAGTGTCACGCACTATGTTGTGCCGATGTTTAATACCAATAGTGCCGGCTACGATACTGACATGATCCCGTAAATATCCCAGCGAAAACCTTGGAGCAAGTGAACACGGCATCTCGAATCGAGAAGGGAACGCTAACCGATAACATAGTACACATCGTAAGTTCGGCATTCATAGTCTCGTCGACCCAACTATCGGGACCACTCGAGCCGGTCCGAAGTATGGTCTTCCATTTGCGATCTCCATATGGCCATCATCTAGCGGATAAGTAGAAGGTGGATTCACCTCTTTGGTGACATGTGTGAAATATAAAGCGCCAATTTCTTCATGAGTTTGGGGCGACAATTTCACAAGAGCTACCAAAAGGTCGGTCTCCATTTTCTCGTTAAAAACATGCGGGGCATCATCAAAGAAGATCCGATAACACCATTATCATTATTATTATTATTATTATTATTATTATTATTATTATTATTATTATTATTATTATTTTATAAAACATCACTTCATTATAAAACCAAAAGGATTACAAGAAATTGGTGGGAAGCCGAGACACTAGTTGGGCTCCCAATCCTTTCTGAATACAAAAGCTAAGTATGTGAAAAATAAAAGCCCCACTCTTGACATTATTCGAGTGGCTAATAGCAACAGTCTTGATACGTGAAATCGTGTCCAAAGCTTTCGTGTCAAGTTCCCCAAATGTAGAGAAAGCAAATGGGATGAACTTGTAGCCATTTTCTTCACATTTGGACACGTGTTTCTTTTTCTTCTTCTCCACAGCGTTATGTAAGGCCACCCCGGGAGCCCACATAGACGCATCAATACCCGTAAAAGGAGAGATTCCAGTCACATCCAAACACGCGTCCTTACCTTGGATCCAGTTGAATAAGAGCAGGTCTGCCAGACACAGCTCTTTCCCGTCCCTCGAAAGAAACCCCAATGGGGCCTCCTTTTTCACCATAATCCCAACCTTGGAACATATGTCAACAAGGATATCACGCACCAAGTTATGTCGAATTTCACCCCACTTCATCGGACGATGAACAACATGATCCCCATTGGTCCATATGATGCTTGCGCTCGGGCGAGGCGCCTTGAAACATAGGTATGGTAAGCCTATAACATAATACCGAGCGAAATTGGTGATGGTTCATTCTTTGGCCCAACCCATCAATAGGTATGGTGAAAGGAAATCTTGTGCATGTGGAGCCGGGTACAGCTGTGGATGACTACATGCCTCGCTTAACGAATACTTAGAAACAAGATCTTTCGATGACACAGTAACACTTTGTCAAGGTTTTCATCATATGGGGCGGGGAGCGTCGAGGCGACCGAAAGCGATGTCGTGTTACAAGCATCGTTAAACATATCGAGGGCATGTTGAAATGAATGGCCATGAGAGTTTATTATTATTATTATTATTATTATTATTATTATTATTATTATTATTATTATTATTATTATTATTATTTTCTAAATGAAACTTTGTTCTAATCTACAATTTTTCTATCTTTTCTAGTCAAAAGTAAGGTAATGTGGTGCCTCAAATTTAAAAGTTTATAGTTAATAATAAGACGATCGTCTTGTAGGGATTAATCAGTTTAGGCGGGATTAATCAGATTCACGTTTCGTGCAAGTTTTTGGTATTGTTGGAGACTAAACTAAATATCTTAACTGATTTCAAGCCTATTATGTTCGCAAACCTCAATAAAAGGCTCCAATTCTAAATATGAGCCCCATTGTGTGTTATAAGTGAGATAAATGATCCTAAAATTAAGTAGAACGCATAAATTAATATTTTTTAAAAAAAAAGTAGACTGATTAAGACGATTTGGCAAATTAGTTCGATTTTGACCGATTAGTGGCCAATTTTTTTACCAGACCGATTTTTCCCCGATTTTCAAAAATCAACAAGGTAGATGGTCAATTATCTAGTAATCGCCGTTTAATCGGCCGAGTTGGCTGAATTTTGCAACACTGCCCCATAGTAACTCTACACAAGTTTCTAAAGACATGACACCTTTTTGTTTTTTTAAGGGATAATGTACATGGAGGCCACCGAAGTTTTTAACTTTTAATATATAGGTAACCCACTTTTTTTTAAGGGATAATAGTTTTTAACTATTGGTTTTTTTCTTATTGGAGTTTGAGTATTTGTTTGTGCTTTTAATCTCTCATAATAGTATCTAAGCGAGAGTAAATTTTGTTTAAAACTATAATCATGTAGCAAATCATCTCCTCTTTACTAATTAAATTCATTCATAATCATTTCATAAGTGACAACCATCACTTCTTCGTCACCATCACCTCATTCAACCAGATCAACCATCTACCAAAAACTTAAAATGACCTAGAACTGATACGACATAATGCAAATAAGTTGTGGATTCAAATATCAATTTGTGAAATAAAAAACTTATCTAACTTGATGACTAGCTCGATTATTGTATGATGATTGGTGATTATAACATGTAAGTAATTTGTTTCACCTAAAAAAAAAGTTAAGAACCGATATAAGTTGATCGTTGACCGTGGTCCCAGGAGTTGTTTTATGTTCAACTCTCGTAACCTAAGCCAACTGCTAACATAGCATCAAATTCAAACTTGTCTATGCTTTACATGCCACACTATATAACAAAGTGAAAAATCTTACTTTCATCCGATGTGGGAACATAAACTTGATACAAGTTTTTAAAAAATTTAGCTCTAATGACATACAATAACACCTTAGATTGTATAATGCAAACAAAATCAATCAGGTATCAAATTATCTAATATTTATTTTATGTTTATTAACATTCAATCGTAATCATCACACCGGCCTTATTCAGTCACCACCATCAATCATGTACCAAATGATCATTCGTTATTAATTAGCATTCATTCATAATCATCACACCTTATTCCGCCACTAGTTGCTATTCTATGATAAGGTGAAAACGTATATGAATTTATAAGTAATTGCTATTGTTTCTGCTTTAGAAGTAAGTGATGTTATTAGCTCTAACATAAATAGTAAATTTCAATTGAGTAGTGTGTGGTATATAGTACAAAATATTCGTTGATTGCAGAAAAAAAATATAATTTGTATTAAATTGTTTGGTTGAAGCACTTTAGTTGGTTATAAGCTATACGTGTATAACACACAATAATGCATCAAACAATCAAGATAAGACATAAATCAATTTACTAAATCCTTAGAACCACAATATATAAATAACATAAGTTCTTTTTCCTTATTGATGTGGGATCGAAAACCAAACAAATATTTATAGAATGTTCACTATTTTCAATTCAGTTATACGATTGTAGCTGATTCATTTTTCTTGATCATCACATGTTATGCCATCGCTTCTGATGATATAAAAAAACTTCTGATGATATAAAAAAAAGTTAAAGAACTGATATATGTTCATGAGTGGCACTGATTATAAGAGTTCTATCTAATATCTAACTATCGTAACCTAAGCCAACCACCACTTAATTCCAATCATCAACTTACCAATGTTTTACGCGCCATAATATGTAACTAAGTGAAAAATCATACTTTCACCCAATGTGGGAATAGAAACTGGATACAAGGAAAAGTTAGCTCTAAAGAAGTAGTAACACCTTACATTGTATAATGAAAACATAATCAATCATGTATCAAATCATCTATCAATCCTTTATTGTTGATTAACATTCACTCGTAATCATCACTCCGGCTTTATTCCATCACCACCATCACATCACCAATTATGTCATCATCATTTCACTCAAATTCATAAAATTAAATGACTAAAAACATTCACCACTTCCTAATTCTAATCACACTCTCAAGTCAATCACAATTTCTTATCAAACGTGTGTCTTGAAACAAGTACACATGTCACATGTGTAGCTTCAATGATTATATAAGTAACTTTAGCATGAGTTGAAGTATTATATTAGAGTCCATAACTCTATATGATTACGTATTTAGTTTCTAATTCTGAATTATCTTTTATACAGTTAGTGGTTGGTAAACATTTTGAGTTTGTAAAGGAGTTTTTTTTTTTTTTTTTTTTTTTTTTTTTAATAAAACCTTTCTGGGATCAAACATTACATCGATTCTTCCAAACAACAAGTCTTCTCATGCAAAGCTGCTGGTATCATTTCGGAGGTGCTAAATCACCAAAATTCTTACCTCAAAGGAATGCCATTTTGTCACTAACCTAACTCAAAAGACAACATTATATTATCGACCACTTATTTTGATACAATGAAAGTGTGATAACTACAACGTATTTGGAGTCACACACGATACCTAGTGGCTCGCTCAATGAGGGCGATAGTGAACTTTGAATATTCTCATTTTACTGACACTCTGGCCAAGCTTTTCATACAATATGAATCGTTTATGTACAAAGGTTATGGAATAGTCTACCATACCACTAGCTCTATGAACCATGAAATGCCATGATCATGATAACCAAAACAAACTAAAACAACCGACCCCCCAAAAATAAAAAAACACAATATAACGATATTTCAAAACAACCTTAGACTTGCTTGATGACTTCTACCTGCCTATAAGCTCCATAGCTGAAACATTCTTTCACCTCATGTGTTCTCTTACACACAAAAGTCTAAATACGAAAAAAAAAAATTACATAATAGAAAAATTAAAATTTGACAGCACAACATTAAAAGAATGTCAAGTTAGTTTTGTTTTTCAGTAACTGGAAAAAAAATAATTCGTGTATACTTTGTGAATAAATATACTAGCGCTTTAGATTGTAAAGACTAAAGAGTTGACCAAATGTTGAAAAAAAAAACATCAAACTCACACCATTAAATTTAAATGAACACAATAAAATGTCAAATCATATCTCATTCATTTTCCGTTAATTAACATACATCCATAATTATATCATTTCATCACTCAATTAAGTCAATGTCATTTAATTAAATGACTAATATACACATTCACTACCTCCTGATCCTAATCCTAACCAAACTATACACTATCATATACTGTAAATTTGTTCGCCATCACCGCTTACGCATCCACAATGGTTATCATGTGAAAAGATTTACGAGGTAGCTTAGATGCTACCTAATGTTAGGTAAAGTTACAAAATTGTTAGTTGTGAGATTGTTGTGAAAGTTAGTCGTGAGTTTAGAATAGGGGCATAGGCGGACCTAGGGGTTCTTGGGTTCCCGAGAACTCGACGAATATATGCCGCGCAGTGTTAATGTTGTGGAAAGTCCCGAACTTTTGGGTCACATCAATACATACTTTATTTAATTTTTTTTTACAAGTTTAATGAAATGATACCTTTTAGTTCATTTTATTTCTTTATAATCGAAAATATTTGTGCGCCTGTTCACTTAAAACGTTCTGGCTCCACCACTGGTAAGGGTGAGGGAAGTGATTGGGGATGGTCAGGGTTAAAGCTAGGAATTTTACGTTTGCGCAAGGTATGGTTGTGAATCAGAGTAATTTATCCGCCAGAGTACACGAGTGGGATGCCGAAAGGTTCGAGTCACTTATTCATGTATAGGTGGGTTACTATTTCACCACTCGCGTGCATGACAAACGCAGTTTGGTCAGCACATGACATTACAAACTTCTGATCAACTTATATAGCATTTTAATAGAATCTTTTCTAGTACGTTAACAATTTTTCTTTTTCTTTTTTAATCCTTTGGAAGTGTGTTAAACTGTTAATATCGAGCCTCAGAATCGAAGTTCATATAACTAATATGTCATGATCGACTCTAATGTACATAGTTAATTTGTTCATGGCTTCAACATTGTTTGGAGCTAACATTTAAAATGAAGAATTAATTAATAAATTGCTATAGATATACAACTGTGATTCTCGTACCTTTTTTTTTTAAAGCGGTTTGATTAACAAACCAGCAAGGAGCTAGGAGAGATACAAGAGATGGGGATAGAGCGGTACATGAGTAACTACACCACTCTATATATAATAATGAACTTAATAACGATGTTGCTCCCATATGAAGCAAATCATCGTCGAAAACACAAGTCTTCTAACAAAGCTCCGTAACGATCTTCCCTTACATCTAGGGACAAGGATTCAACTATATTTTGTTGCCACTGATAATATATGTACACCTTCAAGATGCGTGAAGGTCTTCATTTTCTGCCATACTTGCGGGTATGACCATTCAAAAATCCAGTGCGTATGAGAGTTTAAACATATTCATTGTCCATTCAGTAAGATATGTTGTCGTTGAACTTTAAACACAATCAAAACTTATAATGTGCAAGATGTTGCTTTAAAATTTGTTATATCTTTATTTACAAAAGAATGATGAAGGCCAAGTGTAGCGTCACTATGTTATTTTGTGAATAACTATGTATTCTTTAACTAAAAACTAAATCTTTTATATGACAAACTAAACAAAAATCCATTGTTGTCTAGCGCCTAGGATATCTGGCTTTCACCCAGGAGACACGGGTTTGTTTCCCGGCAATGGAAATTTTTGGGTATGATCGATCAAATTCGAGATGTGGGACGGAGATGATAATGAATTGTCCACTAAATGGTAAAGCAATATTTTCGTGTCAAATGCTTATGTAAATAATGCTAAATAAAATTCCTAGCCATTGGACGAAAGACCATCATCGCACAAAATGATTGTTTGATCGATCGACTTGGTCTTTATGGATGTCAAGTTGTTTAATATGTACGGAAGGTTGAGCATCATTTTTTTTTTTTTTTTTTTAATAAATGTTTTGGGTGATAATAGTTATTGTGTGTGGCCCAGTAGATGTTATAGGGATTGTTTTGAGTTGTATGATATTGGGCCTTAATGGCTTGTTTAGTGTTATTTTGGGTGTAACTTAATTTACGGTGTATGATATATGGTAGTATGTGTTTGTGTGTCATATCTTGCATGCTCAATAGTCACTTCATGTGGAACATATTGACAGTTAATAGAAGATTTAGAGCATCCTCAAGTTAGCACTAGTTTCTTATCGGAGTTTGAGTATTTCTTTAAGCTTTTAATATCCTAATAGTATCTAATCGAGAGTAAATTTTGTTTAAAACTATAATCAAGTAGCAAATCATCTCCTCTTTACTAATCAAATTCATCCATAATCATTTCGTTAGTGACAACCATCACTTCTTCGTCACCATCACCTCATTCAACAAATCAACCATCTACCAAAAACCAAAATGAACTAGAACTAATACAACACAATAATGCAAGTAAGCTGCGTTTTACTAATTATGTATGATTTATTTAATTTTTGGGTAAAGGGTTGTATGATTTATTTAATTTGTTTCACTTTAAAAAATATTAAGCGATTAGAACGTGTAAATAATTTTTTTGTCTTTAAAAATAAAAAAAGTTAAGTACCGATATAAATTAATGACTGGCTTTTTCTCACGAATCTAGCTCAAAAGACAACATTATATTATGGACCACTGATACAATCAAAGTGCGATAACTACAACATATTTAGAGTCACAAACGATACTTGGTGTCTCGCTCAATGAGGGCGATAGCAAAATTTGAATATTCTCATTTTACTAACACTCCAACCAAGCTTTTCATATATAATGAACCGTTTATGTACAAAGGTTATGGAATATTCTCCGTAACACGAAAAATAAATACACTACTATACTACTAGCTTCATGAACCATGACATGCGATGATCATAATAAGCAAAACAAACTAAAACCGACCAGTAAAAAATAAAAAACACACTATAACAATATTTCAAAACAACCATAGACTTGCTCGATGACTTCTACCTGCCTATAAGCTCCATAGCTGAAACATTCTTTCACCTCATGTGTTCTCTTACACACAAAAGTTGAAATACAAATAAAATTACATGATAGAAAAAATAAAATTTGACTACAATGTCAAGTTAGTTTCGTTTTTTAGTTATAGAAAAAAAAGTCGTGTATAGTTTGTGAATAAATATTAAAAGAATGTCAAGTTAGTTTTGGTTTTGAGTAATAGACAAAAAAAAAATAATTCGTGAATAATCAAAATGAAAGAAAGTGTATATAAATTGTGATGGTAAAAGACTTTGATATTAATATATTTAACATCAGGCCCTTAACAACCAACAACATTATACTTACCCGAAACTTGTTGATGTCACGTACACGACAGTATTTAACTAACTCAAAGTTCTTCCCGTCACCCGATGTGGGATTGAAACTTGCTACAAGTAGCGCATTAGATTGTAAAGACTAAAGAGTTGACCAAATGTTGAAACAAAAAACATCAAAATCACACAATTAAATGAACACAATCAAATGTCAAATCATATCTCATTCATTTTCCGTTAATTAACATTCACACATAATTATATCATTTCATCACTCAATTAAGTCAATGTCATTAAATTAAATGACTAGTATACACATTCACTACCTCTTTTTTGGATGCTCTTTCGCGCGTGGTGTTTGAGATAGGCTGAAAGCTTTAGCTTGCATTAATCTTTCTACGCCTAACATTTATGATATTATTGGATCTTTGTTGCCTATTGTCAAGAAAAGAACTTGAAGGCGTGTGTGCGAAGCTAGTTGTAGCAACAACCGCATATTTTATTTGGCAAGAGCGAAATTGGAATTGTTTAAGAAAGGTAAGCGTTCTTCCGATCGACTAGTGGAGTGTGTTAAAGGCGTCGGTTCTTCTCAAGTTGCTCTCATGTAAGCTTAAAAGTCCTCGGTTGTGAAAGAATGGCTAGGCTTTGGGATCTTCACAAGCAATTTTATTTAGTTGTTATGGCTAGTTGCTTTTGTTTATGCACCATTAGGTGGTTTTTCCTATTGTTGTCATTGGTTTTGTATTGGTTTTCTAGCGATTATTTGGCACGTCATATAATCGTTAATGGTTGTTCAAGTTTGGGCTTGAGGTTAATGTGGCATCTCAGTCACATTCCATTGGACTTATTGTAATTTTGGGTTTAATATATTTTACCGAGAAAGTGTCCCCTTTACGCAAAAAAAAAACACATTCACTACCTCCTAATCCGAACCCTAATCAAACTAAACACTATCACAAATCTAAATTCGTCGTATCTTTATCATCATTCGATTTCAAGGGAGACTACTCATAAGTTAGTTTTGTTTCTAAAGATGGGTTTTTTAAAAGATGAAAATGGGTTTTTAAATTATTAGGATTAATCTCATCTATGTAAATGATCTTTACTCATAAGTTAGTTTTGTTTTTGAGTAATAGAAAAATCTTTACTATATATAAAGTATTCAAGCTTTTATTTTTAGAAGTCTTAAAAATTTTAAGCTTACACACTTGTTATTATTAGTAATAATATCCGTATATGGTTAAACGTGAATTTTACCAACATTTTAGTAAGAGATTCGCTAAACCGGAGATACACCGAGCTCATCTTGACATGGAATACCCATATACAATTACTTTAGAGCAACAGGTGGATTTGGAAGGTGATGTTTCTAAAGGGGAATTAAAAAAGGCGGTGTGGGATTGTGGGATCGATAAATCTCCGGGTCCGGACAGATTTACATTTGGTTTCTATCGTCGTTTTTGGACTATTATCAAGAATGATGTCTTCGAAGCAGTTAAGTGTTTTTTTAATAGTGGCATTATCCCTAATGGGTGCAACTCCTCTTTCATAACATTGATCCCGAAAATTCCTGATGCCAACTTGGTGAAAGACTTTAGACCAATCAGTCTTATTGGGAGTCTTTACAAGATCATTGCTAAAATTTTCGCGAACCATCTCGTTGGTGTGTTGGGTGATATTGTCAATGAGGTGCAATCAGCTTTCATCGCGGAAAGACAAATCTTAGATGGCCCTTTCATTCTTAATGAGGTTCTTCAATGGTGCAAGCTTAAAAGGAAACAATCTTTAATTTTTAAGGTCGACTTTGAGAAAGCCTTTGATTTGGTCCGTTGGGATTTTTAAATGAAGTCCTGAAAAAATTCGGCTTTGGTCATAAATGGTGTAACTGGATTCAAAGTTGCCTTCGATCGTCGAGAGGCTCCATTCTGATTAACGGCAGCCCTACAGAAGAGTTCCAATTCTTTAAAGGTCTTAAGCAAGGTGACCCCCTATCTCCTTTCTTGTTCATTTTAATAATGGAAAGCTTGCATCTTTCTTTCCGGCGTGTGGTGGATGTGGGTATGTTTAAAGGCGTCAAGCTAAATTCTTCTACGACCCTTTCTCATATGTTTTATGCGGATGACGTAGTGTTTGTGGGACAATGGTGTGATGATAACATTAACACATTAATCCATGTTCTTGAATGCTTTTACCGAGCTTCTGGTCTACGGATCAACATGAGCAAAAGTAAAATCATGCGGATTTTTGTGGCGGAGAATAAGGTCAAGAGTGTTGCAACTTGGTTGCCTCACGCTCAATACTCCGTTTACTTACTTAGGTACCAAAGTGGGAGGTTCGATGTCTCGGTCTTACGCATGGGAGGAGGTCATTAATAAGGTGATTTCTCGACTTTCTAAGTGGAAAATGAAAACCTTGTCTATTGGTGGTAGACTAACCCTTCTCAAATCGGTATTAGGTTCTATACCTATCTTCCATTTGTCCATTTTTAAAGCTCCTTTAACTATTCTTCGCAAATTAGAATCTATTCAGAGTCACTTTTTCAACGGTCATGATTTAAGTAGTAAGAAAGCAAATTGGATCAAATGGAACAGTGTTCTGGCGCCTAAAGAAAAGGGAGGCCTTGGTGTCTCTAGCCTTTACGCTCTAAATAGATCTTTAATGCTCAAATGGGTTTGGAGATTTTATGCTCAAAATTCATCTTTATGGGCAAGAGTTATCAAAGCTATTCACGGTGTTGGCGGGGAAATCGGTAAGAATATTAAGGCTTGTAATCATTCCTGTTGGTTGAGTATTGTGAATGAAATTAGTGCCCTTAAAAATCAAGGCATTAACCTTTTCGAATTCATGCATCTTTAGTTGGGTAACAGGAACAATGTTTCCTTTTTGGGAAGCTCATTGGATTGGAGACTATACTCTTAAGGATCTTTACCCGCGTCTTTATGCTCTTGAGAACTTTAAACAGGTGACAGTTAATGCGAAGATGACAGATGATAGGTTGGACTTTTCGTTTTGTCGTATGCCAAGAGGAGGGGTCGAACATGCTCAGTTTGTTGATTTGTCTGACATGGTTCATGATGTTAATCTAATGTCGATATCGGACAGATGGACCTGGTCTTTGGAAGGTTCGGGGGAGTTTACTGTGGCATCTTTACGTAAGGAGATTGATGATAAAAGGCTCTTAGGTGTGAGTTCTAAGACTCGCTGGATCAAATCCGTCCCTATTAAGGCCAATGTGCATGCTTGGGAGGTGAAGCTTGATGCCCTTCCAACGAGGCTAAATATTTCTCGTCGAGGTATTGTGATCGATTCTATTTTATGCCCTATTTGCGATAATGGCGTGGAGTCTTCCAATCATTCGTTTTTCAAGTGTAATTTGGCTACACAAGTCTCCTGTATGATTTCACAATGGTGGGATATCCCTCATGTTGAAGTCAACTCTCATGACGAATGGAGTTCTTGGTTCCTGTCGTTGCGGCTTTTGTCTAAACATAAACTTATTCTTGAAGGCGTTTTTTATGTTATGTGGTGGCATCTATGGTCATATCGGAATAAACTTCTGTTTGAGCCCAAGACTCCTTTGAAGGCGACTATTTTTGACGACATAGTTTCTAGGTCGTTTTATTGGTGTAGGTATCGTTGTAAAGCCACGTTTAGTTGGAACGATTGGCTCAAATATCCTTATCTTGTATCTTTGTAACTCTAGCTTCTTGCTAGCTTTCTTTAATAAAATGTTGTTCCAAAAAATAAGGAGGGGCTCATATTAATAGATTAATTATGAGTAATAAACAACCAACAACATTATACTTACATCAAACTTGTGATCTCACGTACATGACAATATATAAATAATCCAAACTTCTTCCCATCACCCGATGTGGGATTGAAACTTGATACAATTAGCACATTAGATTGTAAAGACTAAAGAGTTGACCAAATGTTGAAACAAAAAACATCAAAATCATATCATTAAATAGAATCTTTTCATTTTCTGTTATTCAACATTACAAACTTCTGACACTAATAGAATCTTTTCTAGTTAAAATTTTATCCTTTGGAAGTGTGTTAGTTAATTTTTAGTGTCAAGCCTCAAAATCAAAGTTCATAATTAATATATGTTGCTCTAATGCACATAGTTCGTTCATGGCTTCAACATAGTTTGGAGCTAACATGTTTGATATATTTTTTTAAAATTTAATTGCTATAGAGATATAATTGTTATTCTCATATTTATTTATTTTAACAGCGATTTGATTAACAAACCAGCATAGAGCTAGGAAATATACAAGAGATGGGGATAGAGCGTTACAAAGAGTAACTACACCACTAGATAATACATGAACTTGATATAGTTGTTGCTCTCAAAGTCTAATAATGTGGCATCGTTAATTGGACAATTTCGTTCAATCGTTATTCATTTAAGCCGAAACCTGAACTGTTTTTACTCTGAAATGCGATCATAGATAAATATTAGTTCCAGGCTTAGCTTTTGAAACTTACAACCCTCTCAAATTGTGACAACCTCACATTGGTAAGTCTGCTCTTAATCTATCCTTTTGTTTTTTTTTTTTTCTTTTCTGTTGATGAACTCCAAGAATAGTATAACTGCCTTTAAAATAGATGATCCGTGTTGTGGAAATTCCTTTTGTTTCTTTCCTCACCTACCATATGAAATAAATCATTGTCGAAAACACAAGTCTTCTAACAAAGCTCCAAAACGATCTTCCGTTACATCTAGGGATAAGGAAATCGACAACATGTTGCCACTGATCATGGACACCTTCAAGATGCGAGAAGGCTAATCTTCATTTTGTGCCCTACTTGTTTCGGGTATATATGAACATTCAAAAAACAAGTACATATGAGTGTCTATTTGAGTTTAAACTTATTGATCATTAGTTTCATAAAGAAAATAACTATAATTCATTGTCGTCCAGCGGTTAGGATATCTGGCTTTCACCCCGGAGACCCGGCTTCGATTCCCGGCAATGGAATATTTTTATTTTTATTTTTTTATTTTATTTATTATTATTTTTAATTATTATTCAAATAAAAATTTTCATATTATATATAGTTAATAAGATAAGAATAAAGGCTAAATGTCATAATGATGTTTAGGAATAAGAATGCAAACATACTTCGTTCATTACTAGATATTTGTTATGTTTGGAACATGTAATAAATTACAGAGATATATGTGATTCTCATTTAGTAGATGAACTTGATATTTATTGTTCTTGTTTATAAAAAGTAAAAACATTTTTCAAAAGCAATTAGCTAAATGACTCTTGCAATCTAAAATTCCATTGGTAGAATCGCTTCTTATAAATAAGTATTTTAGAAAACAGAAAGCGAAAATCATAATGCTAGCCTCAACTCATAACACCGCGGTTAATAAGCAGAAATTTTTTATACACTATACACTAATTTGACATGCTTTTAAGAGTATCTTTTTATTTCACACAATAAAGTCTAAACCATACGATAGCAGCTTTATCTGTGATAATAACCACATATGATAACAAAACCAGCCACAACCATAAAATCTCATAAATCGAACATTCTACAAAAGACAGTTTATAACCAAGTAAATACTTCATCCATCAGCCTATGTGGGATTGCAATCAGTCCATGTAGGAATAAGTATAAATGCTATTGTGTTGTTGAAGAAGACATATTTAATGATTGTCTCGACTTAGAATTGGTAGTCGTTCAATGCGACAACATTATATGATCGTTATAAGCTTTGGCATTTGTCACCTTCTTGCTATTGTTATTTTCACAATCATATACCAAATCATCTCTCACTTCTTCATTCATTCATAGACACAATAAAAATTTTATGTTATTTTATTGTTACAAAATGAAATAAAAATTCAAAGACACAATATAAGAGAAGGGTTAAGAACTCATTGCTATTGTTTTTTGCTTTTATCAGTAAGTGACATGATAGTTACAACATAATAACGGGTTATGAGCTCAAGTCTTAATCAAAACATGTGTGAATTATGATTTGATTTAACAGTGTAAATATCTACTTTTCCAAAAATAAATAATAATTTTGATGAGTCGACGACATGCTATTATTATTTTTTATAACAAAGAAGTGACGAAACTATCCAGTGACATAACTCTAGTTCCAGCCTAAAGAATTCAAGAACACAGTGCAAGAAAAGGGTCCATATATCTAATATCACTTAGGAACTCACTGCAATTTGTTTTGCTTTAATAGTAAGTGACATAACTAGTTAATATATAAATCGAGTGAGTATAATTCTCTGTTGCGACATTTATGAAATATATTTTTTTAAAGTCTTTTAGACAAAAAAGAAAGCCAAAGTTATAATGTTAGTCTCTCAACTTATAACACCACATTTATGAATAAGCAAAAACGTTTTATAATTATACAACCAAAATTCGGTTTACGCATAAGCAAAAACTCTTTATATTTACACAACTAAAAATGTCTTTATAGCAAGTAAAGTGGAACATATAACATATTTATTCTCGTAACGCAAGTAAAGTGGAAGAAAGTGGAATTGAGAAAATGTGTGAAGAGAGATTCCAAAGTTTGCGAAAAAGCAATCGAGTTTATTGTTTAGGACTAAACTGGTAATTTTCTATCAAGTAATAGGAAGAATACACGTTCGTTTTGCACTCTTTTTTATGTGTATTTCTACAACTTGAAAATGGTACGTATTTGTAGTTTGTTTTGGTTATATACTAAATTAAAAAGTTTATGTATATGCTTTTCTTTACATGTATCGGAAAGAGTTGACCAAATGATAAACCCGATATTGTTGTGAGCACTGTAGCAGTGGTATTGTAGCGAATTCAATTTCTAATCATATATATAGTAATAAACATAATCTCTCTATAATCTCATATGCTAAACATGTCCTTTATATGCCAATTGCAACGGTCTTTAAACAACCCTTGTATATTTTCTTTGTTACCACAAATTAAAAAAAGAAAAAAAATTACGAATTGTTTAAGTTCATGATTAAGGAGCAAACTACATTATTAACAATAATATAGCAAGCACAATCTCTCTATAATCTCATGTGCTAAACATGACTTATATCCGCCAACTGCAACAATTTTGAAACAGCCCTTGTATATTTTCTTTGTCACCACAAATTAAAAAAATAAAATAAAATAAAAATTAAGAATAGTGTAAGTTCATGGTTATGAAGAAAACTACATTGTTAAGAATAATATAGCAAGCACACACAACCATCAACATAGTACATATCACAATTTAATCGTAGGATAACACCAAAGTATATATACAAGAAAAGTTTGTTTTCCCCACCCGATGTGGGTTTCTAAACCGGATACTCCATGCTAATTATATTTTTCAAAATGTACACCGTCTTCACTTCGATCAATTCCACAATCATATCTCATTCATTTTTTGCTAATTAACACTCGTTTATAGTCATTGTCCCACTAGTGACCACTACTTTCTTCGGTGACCATCACCGTCACTTCAATCAAATTTATTAAATTGAGTAAACATGGATATGGGTCCCATGGGAGTATTTACGTGAAGGCCGTGAAAAATACAATGGATATATCATACATGGTACGCTTTTGTGGTTAGTCAATTTGTCATAGAAGATTGTGTGCGTTTATAACATCCAGCTTGCTTTAAATTATCCCGTCTTACGCATACAAATCCAAGTAGTTCTTTTGGTAGGCATCTTAATTTACGAACCACGTTATATTATGGAAACGGGTTTCGCTTCTCATTAGCTATTGTAGACACGTGCGGCATGCCCAATCACCGTTTACATTATTAGTAGCTATGTTTGGCAAAAGTAGCTTTGAGCGATGTGAGAGTGTGAGCGATGGGTGTGAGTGTAGCCACAACTCACCGCTCACCGCTCACAGCTTCTTAAAGAAGCATTGGAAAAATGAGCTTTCCTAAAAAATAGCAAAGCTCACAGCTCCTTTGCCAAACGAATACTAAAAATAAAAAGCTCACTGCTCAACGCTCATCGCCTCAAAAAGCTTCAAAAAGCTCTGCGCCAAACATAGCCAGTGAAAAACTTGTAACAATGACTAAAACACGCATTTGGATAGAATGTTTGTATCACATGCCAAACATAGAAGTTGTGTTAATTATCAACCAATAAGGATCCTTAGCAGTTAGTTTTATACTTTTATGTAGAATTTGAAATCAACGCAGCTTTAGGTAGCAGAAAGAACTTATGATGTTGACAACTGTTCATTCACCTGTGTTTGTCATCATTTGGCACCAAACAGTGGTGACTAATGAAGATTTTAGCCATATGTTTTGGGCTAAATGACATTCGTCTATTGCAAAACCCGAAGTGTGTGCTTGTTATCAGGATTCATAAAGCGAAAATCTTGCCTCCTTTGAAGATATGGGCATATATAGCTAATGTTTGCGCCAACACGACTTGGCCTTGTAATGGTAGTCACTTGGTGCAGCAACATTAAGATGGAAATAGGCTTCATCACCATTCTCTAGCCTATGCAAAGCAAGAACTTTGAATTTGGTTTGTGGGAGTTTTGAAACATGACAAAGCAACTAAACGTGTATGAGCCGATGGGGGCACACGCGATAAACGCGAGTATACGTGTTGAACGTTAAACTATACTTGAATACACTTTACCCGAATATGCATGTAACTTGACCCGTTAAATGTTTTGACCCATGGGCTTTTAAGAGTTCCTAGTAGGGTCAAAAATTGGAGTGCCTTGGGCCTTTGAAATCTCTGATCGGGTAAGTAAAAGAATTGGTGGGTTTTGCTTGGGTTATGACTTGTCAAACAAGTCTATGGCTCAATCTATATGTCGATTTGTTTTACTATATAAACAAAGACATACCCACATCTACATACACGCATAACATTACTTCATCTATCCTTAAAACTGATTCACATATTCCAGTTTCTTTGCTCTTGGTCGCTTGGTTTCTCAAGTCGATTAAAGGGTTTAAGTTTGGTTCTAAACTTGTATTCGCAACAAGTGTTTAGGTGTATTGGTAAACGATTGCTCCTGGTCTCCTAGTAGACACTTAAACAGCAGCAATAAGGAAGTGAAACTGTACCTGCTCGTGATCTTTTATCTCGGATAGTATGTGTTGATATCGGACAAGGCGTGTCCGATATCGGGTAAGCTTTGAAAGCTGTTTTTCCAGCTTGGTTATCACGTACAGCTTTAGGTGACTGGTTCATTGGTATATTCTGTACGTGGGGCTATTCAAGTAACAAGTGGTTGTTTGGTTTTAATAGTTACGTTCTCGACTAGCTACATCGAACGTATACGTGAATCGGGTTTGTGTGTGATACTCTTGGAGGTATCTATTTTAGATACTTAAAGGTTTCGTAGGGTTTCTTGTTCCGTTACTAGAGTTCAATTGCCAAACAAGGTTAGCCTTCTTTATTCCCTTTTAATTAATTAATAATGTATTAATTATGTGTTTATTATTTACGTGTTAACATAATTGTATCAACTAGATCCATTATCCGCTGCGTACTCGTAGAGGTTACTGGTTAACTAGATCTAAAATCCCAACAGTTTTATACAATGAGAGTACGATAACTACGACATATATGGAATCACAGAAGACACCTAGTCGCTCGCCCAATGAGGGCAACAGTGGACTTGAAAATTATACTTTATCATTAGTCGCTTAGTGTGACAACACTCTACATAAGATTCATCACCCTGCTTTAGTTGATTCTACATTTTCGTTTCAGATCGAGATGTGCCCCTTTGTGGAGACTATAACACATGTCTCCAAAATTATCCTTCCTAATGTTAGTTTGATTCATTATTGTTTAAATTATAATCAGACATATAAAAGTATATTTACACATAAATTATCTTGTCTCAAACTTGTATAGTAAGGCCAATGCTAATGGCAATCACAAATATTGTGGTCACCCTCTGCCACATCAGCTTTCTCTCTCCAAGACTACACCCAACCATAACTTGCTAGTGGTGACCACAATGACGACCGCAACTTTTTTTTTTTTTTTTTTTTTAAAAAACTAAAATTTTATTCATAATTAAAAACAATACAATAACAATTCAACTAAAAAAAAACGTCACGATAACAACGCAACTAAAAAAATATTACGATAAAAACACTCATGTTTTCAATAATTTTTGCTTTGTAGGTATCTAATGTTTAAAAATCACCACATTAAAAAAAAAAAAAAAAAAAAAAAGGCTTACACTTTATTTTTTTACAAAGTATTAATACACTGCTATTTGCTTTTTATGAATGTCAAATATTAAAACTAGTACTAGCAGTACTCATTATTTTGAATGCTAAATATATTTCACACAAACCAAAACGGCAAAATCACATCCATCTGTACTACATATCCACCATCCACCTTACCATACACCTTTCTTCTCCAAAATCCAAGCCTTATCCTGATAAACCTTTCTTCTCCAAAATCCACTAGAAAATAATATAAAATAAAATAAAACATTACCTGTAATATATATCGCAACACACATCCGAACAACCGCCTAATTTTCCGATCACCTTCGATCAGGTTAATTAAAACCCACCCATAAAAACCCACGTTTCCTCCTACACGACTACTATTTACATCAATTCGAACCACCTTATTTGTGATGAAACAAAACGCGACTTCAAGATCTCTAAAAGGTGGTCTCAGGTAGGTTTTGTTTTTATTTCGTTTTCAATTAAGGATCTGTGATGAGTTTGTTGTAAGATCTTTTTAAAGATCCATTCGTGAAATGATAATACAAACCTGAGATCTTTCTTGTTCATTTTTTTTCCCTTTTTTAGTGCATTAAATAGTGCAACGTTCAAAAAATATTGGGAGAAGTGTCCATTGTTTCGGTTGCCTGTCAAACCGAAACATTGCAAAGGTTAGAGGTTGACCGATCAAGGTTCGGTTGGGCTAGTGGTAGAAACGCGGTTGAGCATTCGGTTGGGGGGAGGTCGACCGAGCCCATTAGCATTGGCCTAAGAATTGACAAAAATGATAAAAACAAAAAAATCAAACTCATCAAATACAAAATAAACACCGGTATGTCTCCACAATCTTGTAGCAAATGATCATTCTTTCTTAATTAGCATTCATTCATAATCATCACACCTTATTCCGCCACTAGTTGCTATTCTATGAAATGGCGAAAACGTATATGAATTAATAAATATTTGCTATTGTTTCTGCTTTAGAAATAAGTGATGTTATTAGCTCAACATAAATAGTAAATTTCAGTTGAATGAAGAAAAAATATATAATTTGTATTAAATTGATTGCTTGATAACTCACTCGTGTATAACCTCCAATACAACATCAAACAATCAACATAATACATATATCATTTTACTAACTTCTTAGCACCACACAGTATATAATTAACAAAAGTTCTTTTCCGTTACCTATGTGGGATTGAAAACGAAACAACTATTTACAAAATGTACACTATCTTCAATTCAGTTACGCGCTTATACGTTATTCGTTTTTCTTGATCATCACACTCTTTACATTCAAATCAATATCAAATGGTGTTGTTTTTGCGGGTGGTGGTTTATATTTACAGTTGATGTTAGTGGGACTGTTCATGGGGATAGTGGTAATCGCGGTGTGAAACGTGGGAGAGGATCTCGTCGGAGTATACGTTAAAGTGCAAAAATGTGACATTCTCTTTCTTTTTTTGTTTTCGTATTCATAACTATGTAGGGTATGTTACTTTGCTTTTTCATATACCGAATGCTCAATAATAAGTTCATGTACTGAAATATATTAGACGTCATAAGAAGATTGTGTGCGTTGTAACAACGAGCTTGATGTAAGTTATACTGTCTTAGGCATACAAATCGTTGACGTTATCTATAAATAAGAATCATGAAAATATGCACAACTGTTTTTGTAATTTTCCAACACCGTTATCGTTTTTTCTAATTAAAATCGATACAAAATATCATGCTATGTTATGCGTTTTTCTGTAAGATTTCTCTCTACTTAATCAACATTAGTCCCGGATTTTCCCCAAACAAATCTTCATATATAGTTCTTATATGGTAGGCATCTTATTTTATGAACCACACGCTGGTTTCGAAAAACAAGAAAAGGTTGCTGATGTTGTGCGTAAGGGTGCATGGAGTTGGCCTACAACCTGGTACATTTCGTACCCTATTCTAAACCAACTCACTGCTCCTAATTTAATACACGACAAAACGGATTCCCTCATATGAAAATATGATGGTGTGTGCTATGACTTTTCTGTTAAGCATTCTTGACATGCTATACGTGATCATGGAGTGGAAGTAGGTTGAGTATATCTTGAATGGTCGAAGTACACCATTCCAGGCATACGACTCATTTGTGGCTTGTGATGAAAAAGCGACTTCTTACCCTTGATAGGATGAGGCAATGGCATGTTGAAAAGGATGTTGATTTAGCTGCTCTTCGTTGCTCATTATGCAAAACCCAATCCGACTAGCATGAGCATCTCTTCTTTGAGTGCCCTTTTTCGTTGCAAGTATGGAACTTGGTGATAGACGAGGCTAGCATGACTGGTATTTCTCCGAAATGGAGTGACACTGTTTCTTGGCTTCTTCCCATCTCTAAACAAAATAAGGTTACAACAATAGTTGGTCAGTTAAATGTGGAAGCTTCTTCATACTTTGTGTGGCAGGAACGCAATAATCGAATCCATGAGAAGGGTACTAGGAATCATGATGTTGTTGCTCGAGTTATTCTTCACATGGTCCGGCTCAAATTGGCTTCTATTCATTTCAAAAAGAGCTTTTATGTGGAGAAAATGAAGAGAACTTGGAAGATTGCAAATGTTCATTTTGACAATGGCTAGTTTGTTTGTCATAGAGGCTGTGCGTGTTTCATTGTATCTCTACTATAGTCTGTTTGTCATTTAGCACTACATGTCAACTTTAGCATACCAATATTAATTGTTAGTCTATGAGGGTGTTTAGGATTGCTTATTTATGCTTTTTTGCTTATCTATTTAGTGAAAAAAATATATATATATATATATCAATTTTTAAATAAAAAAAATAAAAAAAAATAAAATAAAATCATCCAAACACTGCCTACCATTATGATGTTTTTAAAAAGAAAATCAGATTTTCATAAGCAGGTTAGGAGCTACTTATTTTTCATTTTTTGTTAAATATTAAACTAAAATTAGTTTTTCCTCTCATATATAACTTAAAATTTTATATAAATGAACTTGAAAGAAATATTCTATTTTAATTGCCATTTTTATAAATCTTCTTGCATTTTTATAAAATAAGCAAATCCAAACACTAACTTAACTACTTATTTTATAAATAGTTTTTCTTTAGCGGAAGCATAAGCAGAAAAAAATAAACAATCCCTTTACCCTATGTATAACGTTGAAAACTTAAATGGATTACACGAGAAAGTAATCGATATTGTTTTTGCTTTAGCAATAAATGATGTTATTAGCTCTAACATAATACAAAAAGATGATAGAAATTTAGTTGACTAATGTGTGGGATATAATACAAAATAATCGGTTAATGAGAAATGTAAAAATAATTTATTACTTTCATTTGGAAGGAAAAAAAATGAGAATTTGTATAAATTGATTTGCTAGATGAACTAAGTGGAGATTATAGTTTAATTCTTATTACCCCACGTAACACATATAAAAATCAACATAAGACTTAAATCAATTTAGTAATCCGTTAGCACCACAATATGTAAAACAAAGTTCTTAATTCCATAGCGATGTTGGATTAAAACCAACAACTCTTTACAGGACGTAATTGTTAAATGGGTATACTCTAGTAAAATTTTCGTTTAATCAGGGAATCATGGGTATACTAAGAATTTTACTTAACCAAGTAGAGGGTTTTAAACTAGATTTATTATCCGCAATAATTTTTATTTTATTTTATTTTTTTTTTCAACTACATTTTGACTTAGGTTTTATCCGCCCACTCCAACAATTTTTGAAACCGCTCACTGCGATATTTATTTTTGTTACCACTAGTAAAACGATAAGAACCGTATAAGTTGAAGATTAAATGAGACAGGTAAATTTGTCTTTTTTATAAAGTCAACTACCACAAATATTTAAAAAAAATATATGAGAATTGTATAAGTTAATGATTGTCCAGAATTGTTCGCTTATTAATTATTTCAAACTCAACAAACCCAAACAACCATAAACATAGTACTCACCACAACTTAACTATTGGATAAACACTAAAGTATATATACAAGCAGAAACTCTTTTCCCCACCACCTTTTACAAAATGTATTTACATTGTCTTCACTTCGATCAATTCCGCAAATCATATCTCATTCAATTTTTGCTAATTAACACTCGTTCATAGTCATTGTCTCACAGGTGACCACCTCTTTCTTCGGTCACCGTCACTATCACTTCAATCAAATTTATTAAATTAAACGAGTAAACATGGAGAAGGATCCCATGGGAGTATTTACGTGAAGGAGCAAAAAATGCAACAGCCTCTTTCTATGTTTTTGTTATGTCGTTTTAATTAGGATATATGGTATTTTTTTTATTTTTTTTTTTGGTTTGTCAACTTGTCATGGAAGATTGTGTTCGTTTATAACATCCAACTTGCCGTAAATCGTACTGTCTTATTTTATACTTCTTATATGGTAGGCATCTTATATCACGAACCACCTTATATCCAGGAAACGGGTCTTGCTTCTCATTAGCTATTCTAGATGCGTGCGGCGTGCCCAATCACTCATATGACTTCGATATCCGGATTTTCAACTATTTTGTTTGGGTTAGTTAAGTGGAATCAGGCCATTGCAACACCAAAGTGTGGCTACAATATCGGGACTATATGCCTAAAATGTTGCTCCCCAACTCAAAATGGTGGTGTCATTTTGAGTTACGCAATCTTTTGTTCACGCAAGTCCAAAATCCTCTCAACTTGTGTGAGTTGTGACAAACTCATATTCGTAAAACCATTTTTAATTCATTTTTGTTTTGTATTTTGAGATTATATATAGGCGTTCCAGTAGGAGCATCTGAAACTTGAGAAAATGAGAAGCGGGTTCATTTATTGGAGTTTGAGTATTTGTTTAAGCTTTTAATATCCCATAATAGTATCTAATCGAGAGTAAATTTTGTTTAAAACTATAATCAAGTAGCAAATCATCTCCTCTTTGCTAATCAAATTCATTCATAATCTTTTCATTAGTGACAACCATCACTTCTTCGTCACCATCACTTGGTTCAACCAAATCAACCAGCTACCAAAAACTTAAATGAACTAGAACTAATACCACATAAATAATGCAAATAAGTTGTGAATTCAGATATCACTTTGAGAAAAAAAAAAAAAAAAAAAAATTATCTTACTTATTGACTAGCTGGATTACTAGCCATTTTTTTGTTTTACTAAGTACGTATGTGAAATAGCTACTGATTTGTTATACTAATTACGTATGATGTGTGTAAATAACTATTTTTTTGTTGTACTAATATGTATTATGATCGTTGATTAAAACATGTTAATAATTTGTTACTTAAAGAAAAGAAAAGAAAAAAAAGAAGTGATTATCGATGATTAAAACATGAGGAATGCTACATCAACTAACAAAATCCACACAAATCACTCACACGCTGAGATGTCACCCATCAATTGATGAATTTTATTATAGTTTATCTCTCTTCTCTCTCATTCCACCAATCAATGGATGACACCTTAGCGTATTGGTGATTTGTGTGGATTTTGTGAGTGGATGTAGCATTCCTTTTAAAAAGTGTAAATAATTTGTTTCTTTGAAAAAAAAAAAAATGGGTTCTTGTTTCTTAGAAAAAATAAGTTAATAACCGATATAGATAAAATGACTGATAACTTTACAAAAGTGGACTTATAACTAACTTTTTATAAGCTAAGCCAACCACCAATATAATATCCAATATGAAAAACAAATTATATGCCACACTATATAACTAAGTGAAAAATATTATCCTCACCCGATGTAGGAACAAAATATGGATACAAGCAAGTTCTACAAAAGTTAGCTCTAAAGACGGATAATAACACCTTATACATAATCAATCATGTATCAGATCATCTATCAATCATTTTTAGTTAATTAATATTCACTCGTAATCATCGCACTAACTTTATTCCATTACCACTTATTCTGTGATACAATGAAAGTGCGATTAGTACGAGATAGATCACATATGGAATCATACATGTGCACATGACACCTAGTGGCTCGCTCAATAAGTGATCCAAACAATGGTGTACCTAGAATTCCATATGTGATCTGTCTTTTTAAACCATGTTTGTTCACTTTTCAAATAAAGTATTTCGACCTATATATGTCTCGGTATCACGAAATCTTTACTGAGATAATTCAAGAACACTTAGAATTCCATGAACAAGAAAACTAAGCAAAACAGAGAGAATTGTGAATTTTCGTATGTTCCAATGAAACTAGATATGTTTGTTAAATAACAAACTTATATGACAGTTAAATTCGGTTAAAACCGAAGGGTCACAACCCTTCACCATTACACATGCCCCTTGACCCTGCAAGGGGCGCTGTCCCTTGACCCATGCATGTTGTCTCGACGAAAACATATTAGCTCAACAAGTGTGCACTCAATACTTCCCTAACCCGTATCCGAGCTTAATATGTTTTCTACTGGTCTTTAGTAAATCACAATTACCTAAAATAGTTGAATACACTAAAATCACAAACAACTCCACACTGCATCATTTGTTTCGTGTTCAAACTTATTCGTCATAGTTTTAAACCTCACGCCAAGTTATTGTTGTTCACAACAATGTACTCTTTAAGTAAAACTAAATGTATGGGCCCGAACACATGTTTTAGGCAAATAAGAATAAATTAACAAGTTGATATAGAGAAATTGTGATTCTCATATAATACATGAAGTTTATATTTGTTGTTATTATTTACAAAGACATTTGTTGTTATTATTTACAAAGACATTGTACAAAAGCAATAAACTTGTAACACGATTAGTTATAAAGAAATTGTACAAAAGCAATAAACTTGTACCACGATAATTAGTTAATAAATGAAATTCTAGATACATGATTAGTTATAATGTTGACAATTGTCTATTTATTTGTGTTGGTCCTCCACAATTATGTAGCAAAAGATCATTGTTTCTTAATTAGCATTTATTCATAATCATCACACCTTATTCCGCCACTAGTTGTTATTTTATAAAAGTTGAAAATTTATATGAATTTAATAAGTAATTGCTATTGTTTGTGCTTTAGAAATAGATGATGTTATTAACTCTAATATAAATAGTAAATTTCAGTTGAATAGCAGTGTGGTATATAAGAGAAAATAATCGTTGAATGAAGAAAAAAAATATAATTTGTTCTTTTTTTTTTTTTTTTTTTTAAACTGAAAGTAATAAATTGATTTGTTAATAAATGATGTTATTAGCTCCAACACAAATAGTAAAGTTCAGTTATGTAGTGTGTGGTATATGATACTCATACAAAATAATCGTTGAATGAAGAAAAAAAAATTATGTTAAATTGATTGATGTCATGCGAAGGTATATATACACATCTATAACCTCGTAAGAGGTCAAACAATCAACATAAGACATAAATTAATTTACTTACTCCTTAGCACCACACTATTTAAATAACAAAATTTCTTTTATCCTTATCGATGTGGAATAGAAAACAAAATAATTATCTACAAAACGTACGCTATCTTTAATTCAGTTACACGATCATATCTTATTTATTTTTAATTTCTTGATCATCACACCTTATGCCGTCACTTCTCATTGCACTATTCAAATTCAGTTCAATAACATATTGTGTTGTTTTTTGTGGGTGGTGCAGTGGTTGATATTACAGTTGATGTTAGTGGGACTGTTCATGTGGATAGTGGTAATCGCGGTGTGAAACTTGAGAGAGGATCTCGTGGGAGTAGTATACATTAAAGTGCGAAAATGTGACCGTCTCTTTCTTTGTTTGATTTTGTATCCCTAACGATGTAGGGTATGTTATTGTGCTTTGTCATATATTGAATACTCAATACTAAGTTCATGTAGTGGAATATGTGAGACGTCATAGAAGATTTTGTGCGTTATGACAATCAGCTTGCTGTAAATTATATTTTCTTTGGCGTACAAGTTGTTGAAATTTTCTATATATAAAGAAGAACCATAAAATATGTGCAACTATTCCTGTAACTTTCCAACACCATTATCTTATCATAACTAAAATTGATACAACAATGTGATGCTTTGGTAAATGTTTTTTCTATAAGGTTTCTCTCTACTTAATCAACCTTCGTTCCGGCTTTCACAACACCACTTTATTATCTTGGAGAAGAGTTTTCTTTCTCATTAGCTACTCTAAACATCTAGTTGCTTTTTACATTACTAGTGAATAGAGATGATTAACTAGTTACAACTACTAAGATACGTCTTTTTTTGGGTAAAGGGTTACCTCGGTAAAATATATTAATCACAAAAAAGTTAAGTACAATGGAATGTGGCTGAAATACCACATTAACCTCAAGAATACGCTTGAACGACCACTTAACCGTTTGTGACATGCCACATAACGACAACCAACTATTAAGATACGCCTTTGGCTAAATGTTTACATCTCATATGGCAAACATAGAAGTTATGCTATCTTTGGCAAAATAAAAAAGATGGTGGCTTGAAGCTCAGTCAAGAGTGTTGGATGGTGCTTTTTTCGCAAAAGTTTTATGCACCAACATATCTAATCTTGTGAAATTTTTGGGAATTTTTTCGCGAACTTTAAATAAAATTTTTTTAACGTAATGTACGGATATTTGTCTTTTATTTTAATTATATATATATATATATATATATATATATATATATATATATATATATATATATATATATATATATATATATATATGTGGGCATTTACTCTTTAAATAAAAAAAATAAAAGGGATGAGAGTTTGTACTTACTAAAAAAATTAAAAATCTCTTTAAATTGAAGGTTCCAATGTGTGAACAGTGTTTATTTAATAATTTATGAATGCATGTGAAATAACATAAAAATAATTGAGATATAAAGTATATCATGTTTTTAAACCCACATTGGTAGAGGAAAAGAACTTCTGTTGTTTATATAGAGTTTAGTGCTATTACATTTGAAAATTAATATTGACTATATATTTATGATAAGTTATCATCAACTACCATGAATATATTTTCAACACCAATTTATCAAATTTGGTATCACCAAACAATATAAACAACAAAAGTTCTTTTCTCAACCAATGGGTTTAAAACATGATATACTCATAACTCACTATATGATTACCACCAAATTCAATCGAGTTCATTAAGTGACTACGCTTTCACTACTTCCTATTTCTACTTACTATTTGGTTTTAGCAGTGGAAGAATATATTTAAATGTATACAGCAGGCACAATGTCCAAATATTCTTTGCTCACGGTACCTCCACATTAGCCTTGCTTTCAATCATTTGAGTATAGTTTTCCTAGTATACAGCTTAATAGATACACATACACCATTGCCAAACTCATAATGTCGAGGCTCAAACCGGAAATTCCTAATTATCAAGCGAGTATAATGTGCATAGTTCATCATGGCTTCAACATTGTTTGGAGCAAACACACAAAGTGTGTAACGAAAAATAAATTAATGCAGACATATATATGCGATCCTCTAAAACATGTAGTGAGTGGCGACTTGTTAAAATGTTAGCCATATGGTTTGAGCTAAGTGGCATTCGTCCGTTGCAAAACCTGAAGTGTGTACTAGTTATCGGGATTAATAACCCAATGTACTCGAATTAGCATTCGCTTCATCATCATCACATACCTTATTCTCGCCACTATGAGTTACACTAAAAAGGTTGAGAACTTATATAAACTAGCAAGTAATTGCTTTTATTATTGTTTTAACAATAAGCGATGCTAATAATACAAAAGATGATATTGTAGTAAATGTTTTATTTAGGCTATGCACAAGACATCGATCGTCGATTAGGTTGACCGATTTAAATGAAGGTCGAACTTGATGTGGCAATTCGGTCGCTTGGGGGGGGGGAGATCATCCCTGCGACCGAGTGAAACAACCGCAAATTAAATTTCAATTTGTCGAAATTAAAATGTGACTTTTGTTTCTTATTTATTTGTGACTTTTGTTATTAGGAATTATATAACTATTTGTACTCTTCAATGGCAAATTTAGTTTGGTTAGTGGTGGCGCGTGGTGAATGATAATTAAAAACATGGGCGAAAACGGATAAAAAAACAAACGAAAACGGACAAAAACGTAAAAAACGAACGAAAAACGTAAAAAGGGGCGAAAACGGATAAAAAAACAAACGAAAAAGGATAAAACGGATAAAAACATAAAAAACGGAAGAAAAGCGGCGGCGGAAAAGCGAATGAAAGCGGATAAAAGCGGACAAAAGTAAAAAGCGGCGGCGAATAAAAAGCGAGCAGCGGAAGAAAGAGACAAAATGTAAAAAGCGGGCGAAGACGTAAAAAAACGGACGAAAACGGATAAAAACGGACCAAAACGTAAAAAACGGACAAAAACATATTAAAACGTAAAAAACGTGCGAAAACGGATAAAAAATGGACGAAAACGGATAAAAACGGACAAAAAAGTAAAAAAACGGACGAAAACGGATAAAAACGGACCAAAACGTAAAAAACTGACAAAAACATATAAAAACTTAAAAAACGTGCGAAAACGAATAAAAAACGAATGAAAACGGGAAATAAAGTTTGTGGAATCATATATTGTAAGAATCATATTTGTACGACTCATACATATGTTTGTCATAGGTTTTTTTTTAATAAAAACTTTTAATGGAAATAAAGTAATGTAAATACAAAAGTAATTATAACATTATTAGACATCTAAGTATAGATTCCACAAAAATAATATAAACTAAACTAATAATAACATTATTAGTCATCTAAATAATAAATATAATGCAAATTCTCTAATAGGTATCTAAATACCATCATATACAACATTATGGATAAAAACATGACCCCTCAACCACTAGACCGGGCATCGCACGGGTTGAGGGAAGCCTCGTATATTGAATAATAAAACTTTTTATTATAATAAATGATATATTTTAGATTTTAGCACATGGCTTTTGAAATTCACGAAACAATCCTAATTGAAACCTTATGTATTATATGCTTTAAAAATTTCCATTCAAGATTTCAAATTTCATAAGTAAACAAATTTCCTTTCTTTATATGATGCACTTTGTTAATTATCTTACACTAAGTGGGCTAAAAGCAATTACTTAAAATTGGATCTTTAATCATAACTAGGAAAAAAGAAGTATCAATTTCATTTACGAATAAAATATCGACGTTTGGTTGTTACACTATAGTATGGCCAGGCCCCCCTCAACTCAAAATCCTGGCTCCGCCCCTGGTTATTGGTATGCCACCTCATCGCCATATCATATACCTTTCAATAACTCACCAATAACTCAAACACCCTCCCTCATAACATACCAATAACATGTTATTGGGTCCACAAAATACCCCACTAAAAATACCCTTCACTCACAACACACTAAAAAAAAAAAAAGAGTAAAACTTTGTCCTCTTTTTCCTTTGGCTTGAGCCACTCAACCAACTCAAACTATTTTTGGCTCACAGATGGCATGTTAGATGGTATGGTAATGGCATGCTATTGGTATGTTTTTTTCCCTTTGGCATGTTAACTTGCACCCATACCCTTTGCTCTAAGTTGAGAGAAAACCTGATTCAAAGCAAAAGTGTGTGTGTATTATAAATCAACTTCTCTAGTCACCATTACTACTAATAATGAGAATACCAATTAATAATGGGATGAAAAAACATAAGCCCCGTATGTCGTATTCATAATAAAGTTAAAATTAAGGTACTTTAATTTAGCGATGACTGGGCATTTACTCTTTAGGAAAAAAAGAAAAACAATGAAAAAGAGCATTGAGAATAAGTATAAACTAGTACAATACACGTGCGTTGCCCGGGTATAACGATTCAAAAAAAAATCAACACTATTGGAAACAAAGTATCTCAAAGTGCAAAATCATTCTAATTTATTGATAAAGTATTAAATTAAAACATACCAAAGTACTAAAAAAAAGTTTGAAACAACACCAATCACGTGGACACTGATTAAATTGAAATGCAAACAATTCATGATAAAAAATAGCTAACAATTCATGATAAACACAGCAGTCCCAAACACTCCTACATTCAACACAGCTCAAGTACAGAGTCTGCACAGAGCTGTAACACCTCCAAAGATGAAACTACTTCTTAACAAGTGCTTAATCCAATGTAACAGTATGTAGTGTAGCCTATAGTGTTTATCTTAGACTTATATCAGTTGTATATAGTTAGTATTCATTAGCTTCATATAACAGTTTATAAATAGCTTGTAATGTTCACGTTCCACACTTAATGAAATATCACACACTTTTTCATTCTATCTACACTACTCTCTGTTTCCCAACAAAAATGAAGGCATTTTGTCGATGAATGGGCATGTACTCGTTAAAATATAAAGAATGAGAGTTTGTACCTTTTAGAAAAAAAAAAAAAAAATTCTTGGGCATTTACTCTTAAAAATAAAAAGAATGAGAGCTCGTACTTACTAAAAAAAAATTGAGAATCTCTTTAAATTGGAGCTTCAAGCGTAGAAAGTGGTTATTTAATAATCTTCTTATAACCACAAGTAACCATCAACATAAGGGAAAAAATCACCAAATAGCAATGAAGTTTCATTAGTGTTTCAATTTAGTCACTCATACTTTTTTTGGTGAGCTTTAACCACTCAAGTTTCATAAGTGTTCTATTTCTATGTAATTTTTAAATTTTTGTTCTTTTTTGACGACATGGATATTTTTTATGACATGGATATATAATTTGGAAAAAATAGGTTTTTGCTAAAAAAAAGAAAAAAAATATCATTTGGTAAAAAGTGCAGACACGACATCCCTTCATTATTTTCTTATGGCATGCATGATAACTCCAAACTATTAACTAACCCTAAATTGATTACGAATTGAGCAAGAGATCAATACGACACTCACACTCGTCTAATTTATTATTCCTATATGCTGCATATATATTATAACGATATTGATTAAAAATTTAATTTCTAAAAGACAGGTTAATGAATGTTTCTTGTTTGGCTTCACATATATACCACAATGAAAAGGACAG